>JAYKAV010002661.1:697295-836332 GCA_035582835.1 Phoebastria nigripes | reverse complement strand
AAAAAAAAGAAAAAAAAAAACAAAACTGGAACAAACAAAAAACCAAAACAAACAAACAACACCCCCCCCTCCCAAAAAAAACCAAAAAAACAAAAAAACAAACAAACAAAAAAAAAACCAGCATCCCGATATTAAATTTCATGAAGAACTAGCTTTAATACTTTCTATTTCTGAAATGTAACAAGAGAAAACTATGTATTACTGCATAAGAGAATGATGCTTGACGAACACAAAACAGGACTACCAGGGTGTTTCCTGATGTTTAGAAATAGGAATTGTTACATAGCCTTCTCAAACTGTGGTTTTAAGTAACTATCTCTGCTGGTTTTGTATTGCTTCTGTCCAATTGACCAGAATAACTAAATATATTTTCCATTAAATACTTCTTTAAAAAAAAAAAAATCTAGTTGACTGATCAAGATTTCATCAAATCGGAGTAACGTCTTTTGAAATGTAAGATGATATAGTGGGGTTTTTTGACAAGTGTATTGTGAAAGCAATTTAATGCAGTAACTTGCCAAGTATGCTAATGCTTTTGCTGTTTCTCATAAGGATGTTGTAGGCTTACTTCAGGAAAATTTGCTTATATTTAAGGAAGAATTCTGAATTAAGAGATGGATTATGTACTGATACTATGACAATATAATAGTATTAAGGGTATGTGATACTAGCATGATTAAGTAACAATATTGCTGTGGTATGCAGATGTTTTGTGACCCCTTCTACTGCTGGCATCGCCTCGTTTCCTGTGTCTTTCCATTTTCTAGAACTGGAGAGGAGAGGGTGCTGTTATGTCCAGGCTCTCTGTTTGAAAAGAGAGGAATGGAAAACTGTCCTATTCATCCACTGGTTAGATGGTTGTTCTCTTTCTGGAAAATTGCTCAACTGAAAMAGATGTTATTGTGGCATTAGTAAGAAGGGGTAGTAGTTACTCTATGGTATGAGATTCCATAGTCCAGAGATCTAACATAAGATTGCTGAAGAAGACATAGTGGAAGAGTGATATAACAGAACAGTGCCATCTCTTATGGGAAGCTTCAGCATATTGTAGAGTACCCAGAGAACAACCTCCCAGACTATCTGTAGAGTAATAGGGCTGAAGAGAGATGCACTGCAGTTGATCTCGGCTCACTCATTTTTCAAAGGCTTAAATGTATCATGATACTCTTAATTTTATATGAAAATTTTATATGAAAATATATTAATACTTATCACTACTCTGAATTCCTAAATATTAAGCAAGATATAGTTCTTTTTTCACATAGTGCTTTCTTGTGTGTGTTAACACTTACAACTATAGTGATAAATACCTATAACAATCCTTTTCTTCAAGTTAGGTTCTTACCTAGGATATTTTGATATGTTAGGAATGGCATTTAGAATTTGGTTTGAAAAATCCCTGAACAATTTTGACAAACCCAAACATAGCACATTGATTATCTCTGTTTAAAAATCAAAGTTGAAGAGGGCAAATCTAACAAGGGAGAAAAACTATTTTTATAATATCTCTGAAGGTCTTTTAATTAATAGAAGATTGGTATTGATTTGTGAACCACTAATTAGCTCGGTCCACACTTTGTCTAGATGATTTGTAAAKTCCCATTTTTTAAAAAGTGGGACTGAATTTCCTTAAACAAGCTTGGCATTATATTAGAGGAACAATTTGGGAAGTTAACTGCTTAACTTACCTTTTTAATTATTAAGTAAATAAAAATCAGTATGCCATTAAGAATTTTGGTGAAATTACTCTAGCTCTGTAGCTTTTAAAATAGAAATACTGAGACAATTTTAATTTGCCTAAGTAAATGTATGGCTCTGCAGCTTTTACTTGTAGGTAGTAGAATTAATACAAAGGTAGATTTTGAAGAAGTGAATTCAAAGTGCCAGGTATCATTGTGGAACAGCGTACACCAAAACACCAACTTGCTATGCGTTTCAATTTCTTGCTAGTACGAGGATGATGTTAATTACTGTTTGGTTTTTGCTTTTTGACAGAACAAAACACCTCTGGTAAATGAAAGCTTGAAAAGTTTTTTAGGTACAAAAGATGGTAAGTTCTTTGTTTAGTATACTTCTCAAAATAATAAAAATAGGGAACAGAGGATTAAATCTTTGAATTTTTTATTAACAGTACAGTCTTCATGACATAAAGGATGCTTTTGTTTCTGTCAAATGTCATAATTACTATTCATTCAAATAGAATTAAATCTATAATTTTTGAAGTTAATATTGCTGAAGCTGTATTTTTAACTGAGGTGACTAATGCATTTAAATTAATATTTCATGATAAGTTATGATTATGCTAACTCAGAGCCTTTCTAGACCAATAGAAACAGTAACCAGTGAAAACTCACTGTAAAGGTACAGTAGTGAATGCATACATAGGAGAAATGCCAAAATGATGTCTTTAAAACAGCTGAATAGTTTAAAAAAATAATCTGACACCTGAATTTTGTAAGCAGTCTCTATGCTCCTGCAGTATTGCTGACTTAAATAATTTTGATATGATGGCTGAGTTAGACAGTTGGTGTACAAATGAGCTATGTGGTGGTAGTTTGCTGAATGTCTAAATGATATTTGTAGGAGTGTTGAATCAGTCTAGATGTTCATACTGAAGCCATGTTAATGTTAAATCTTTGAAGTAAGACTTGTTTCTGTCTGGTGTATTTTTACTCTTCTCATTTCCTTCTTAGGTCGCTTGGTAGCAGGTCTTGTTGCAGAATTTCTACAGTTTTTCAATCTTGATTTTACATTGGCTGTTTTTCAGCCTGAATCAAGCACAGTAAGATATACTAGTTTTATTTGTATGCTATGCTGATTGTTTGGAGTGCATGGCAATGAATACAGAAGCTGTAGTAGATTTGTTTAAGCTTCTTGCTTGTGTTTATTCTAAATAATTTTTTATATTTAGTCTGTAAAAGGTACTTATTGCCATAAAGACACATATTCCGTGAAAGTGTGCTAATATGAGTGAGTATTCCCTTTATCAAAAAACAATGCTTGATAATGTGTTGATTTTGGATGAACAAATTAATAATTTTTGTGAAATCATATAACTGTATATACAACAGAATACTCCCGCAACATTTTTTTGCCAATAATTTTACTATGTCATGATATTAAGTTAGTATTGTTACATGAAAATTAAAATAATGTCAGTAATCTACTCTGAGAGAAATTTCAGTGAAACAAAGGACTTTGTGCAGATGCACATGACAAAAAGTGATTGAATAGAATAGTTCAGTTGGAAGGGACCTACAATGATCATGTAGCCCAACTGATTGCTTTTAGGCTTTTGATATTGAGTTAGAGGTTTTTCATCATGTATGTCCCTTTGTCTCTTTTTATGATATAAAGGCTTTAATAATAAATTTGGGTTTGAAACAGTTCCATTTAACTGAAGAATTTCTCTTTACATCTCGAATACTCATTTTTATTCTTAATGTCAGTTTAAATAGTTAATTTATTAAAAATCCAACTTTGTTAAATCAATTAATTGACTTCTGTTTCTCAGAAGTTCATGTTTTGTTTTAGGGGCTTAATCAAAGAAAATCCCATACACCCTTGTCCTTTGCCAAATACCCCTAGCTGCATTTATTGCACTAGGACACATCTGTACAAAGATTCATGTTCATGCTACCAAATAGAAACAATCATGCTTTCTGTCATGTTGCCACGCACTCTTGGGAGTAGTGCTTTGTTTGTGTTGTAAAGGCATCTCATGCTCTTTGAAATGCCCCCTTCCTTTTTCCAGTAAAAGTGTCTTTTTCACCTATTGCAGTGCATATATGAAATTTGGCCAAAGTTAAGCAAGTTGGCCTAGACTGCTGTGTATAGTGCTGAAAGATTTTACTTTGTCTTCCTCTTCTAGCCCCTGTCTCTGAGCAGTCTGTTGTATTTTCTCTTTATCCTCCATGTTTCAGTGTGCTTGACTAGTGGTGGCTTGCTTCGTATTTGCTTGACTAGTGTTTTGATAGGAAGTGTCACTAAATAATCGTAGGAGTTCAAGATGAACTGGTGCCCTTTGCAGTGTTGCCATTCTGAGGTTATGCCAACCAGCCTGGGTTTGCTGCAGCATTCTGCTCCTGCTATAATGTGAAGTTCAGTTTTAAAAAGTGTATTTTTCTTTATTTTTTTCCTGTCTTTTTTTTTTTTTTTATGGCTGATATTGAATTACTTTCATCCCTGTTTCTGTCCAAACCAATGTTTTTTTAAAGTGAAACAGAGAATGAAAGTAAATGTTTACCTATGCTGGTGTACTTCTATATGCACAGGAGTGGGGAGTCTCCATCATCTATGAATTTGCTGGAACCACTGGCTAGGTGTCCTAGGATCCACTTTTAAATGTGACAGGCTAAAGTAACTTGACCATATAAATCCTTAAATCCTGAAGCATACTAATGATGAATACTTGCATATTTAAAACAACTTTGGATGGTCTGTGATAAGTTCAGGTACAGATCAGAAGTAAATGATGCAATAGGCTGTCATTACTTTAGTCCACATGCAACAGGAAGTCTTAAATAATCACTGTTTAGTCAAAAGATTGCTGTGTTAAATAAGACCAAAAAGCTTTAGGAGTTATATTACAAAATATATATTGTGTTTTCTGGAAGTTATTTCTGTGTTGTGATTTTTTTTTTTAATGTGTTTTTTTCCTTGCCCATGCCCCACCCCACCAGCTAAATGGCCTTGATGGTCGAGAAAACTTAGCTCGAGATTTGGGAATTATAGAAGCAGAAGGTACTGTGGGTGGTCCCCTGTTGTTGGAGGTTGTTAGAAAATGTCAGCAGAAAAAGATTTCAGGCAGTGGAGAAGTAAGTATATTAACATGTAATTTCTTTCTTTCTTCATAATTCTTTATTCATTTTCATTTCAATGATGAAAAATAAACTGAAATTAAGAGCACTTGGCTACTGTTGTAGTATTATACTGTTTAAAGTCTGTATTATATTTAGGATAATAGGAAATGCCTTCGACATAACTTACTGGAAAACGATAAAGACTATGACTATTGTATTACTTTTAATGCCACCCTAGTACTCCTTACTAATGTTCTGCTACAACATAGTAACACAGAGTGAACCCAGATAAATGACACAAAACTGTGTCACTTATTTTCTAATTTCTAATGTGGTTTGATGACACTTTTAGCTGTACCTATTTTCTTTGGCATACTTCTAATTTTAATATGATCTGAAAAGCCTAGAATTGGTTTTGTTAAAAGCTTTAAAGCTGTTCTGAAAACATATGTATTTAAAACTGAATATACAAAAGTATTGAACTACCTGAAGGCAATGACAGGAATATTTTAATGGAATACATAATTAAAGTTGTTAATTAAATGAATGAAATCCAACCAGTAGCATTTGATTAGTCTCTGTCGTGATTGACTCGAAAGAAAATTCTCTGCACCCAAGATGCATTCAGTACCCCAACAAAAGCTTAAATTCAAAAGTAGTTGTCATAGACTTCCTAACATGGCATCACAGTGTCACAGTTTGTATACTGTGTAAGTGAGGATGATAGCCTTGTTTCTTGTTTGATGGTATTATGACAAAATGCAATATATTTTTTAATAAGTGTTTATGTGAAACTTCTTAGRTGGCTCCAGTTCTAAGTGATAGCCTGTGCCCCACATCAAAATCATCTGATGGAAGATCAGGTACACACCCTATACCAAATAAGGTAAGATTGTTTATATATAATGAAAAAGCTACATAATATACATGAGATAAGTAAAAGGGAGAACTCCAATAAACTGCAGGTACGATGGCGTTCACTTAAATGATCTGCAAAGTCCTGTACCTTTCCGACTGGGTAGGTGACAGCGCATACACAGAGTCTCTGTGAGATGCAGACAGGTTGGAGCTAACTTGGCTGTTTATCAGGCAGCTGGATGATTGCTGCTTGGGATTGATAAGGTGTTAGGATACAACTGTCTTTGTGTTGGGGCCTGTGACTTTCTTTGTCACTTCCTGTTAGCACAAAATCTGTATTAACTAACATCTTGTAGGCCTCTAATACTCCTTTACATTTGACTGGAACTGATCAGCACGTTGAGAATTATGGGAAAGTGTAGGGCATGGAAAGGGGCATGATCGCTTAAGCCTCTTTTCCACAAGAAACCAGCTACCCACTGCACCCAGTCAAAAAAAAAAAACAAAAGGGCAAAACAACCCTGATTCAAGTACTAAAGTTTGTTCAAATTATTGATGTAATCTGATCACATAAAAAGTTTTAATAGCTTTTCAAGATTACTGGAAATAACTTAGAAGCTGAGAAATAAGATATTGCATGGATTTTGTTGTTAGTTTATTCATTTGGGAGAGGGACTGATAAGGATAAAAGAAAATAAAATGACAGCTCAGATTGGATCTGCTTCATTTTGTTCCAGTTCTTTAGTTTTTTGCCATGCAAAACCAGAAGACTATACAATTTGAAAAGCAAGCTTCATTTCAAGATTGTTACTTTATTAATTGCTGTGCTTGTTGATAGTATCTTAAAAGCTAATATAACTGTAACTGACTTTTGAATGGAAATTCTAATAATTTCAGACCTGCTTTAGGAGAAGATAATTCTTGCTTGGCACCAGCTTTTAAAACAAAACAAATCCACTAAAAAGATCTGAATGCTGATTAAACATCACTGTTACTAATACTGTTGCTTCATACCTGAGCCTACTTTTGTCTTAGGGTGGTTCTAGATTAGCTAAGAAGAACTTAGCTGATGATGAGTTAGAAGTCATAAATATTCCATTCTCCCTTGCATATACCACCTTTCATCTTCAGGCTTAAATTACTGTATTTGAAATAAGTAGGTCAGAAAGAGAAGAGCTAAGTGTTTGTTATATGGCTCTTCCTCAGGAAAAGAATAGTTGTCTAGAGGAGGAAAAAAGTAGTTCCAGTAGTAGCTTGTAAATTGAACCAGGTTTCATATGGTTTTTTTTCTGGGTGTGCATGCACATGTCTCAAGGCTGGTCCAACCTCTGTCTGGTATGAATCTTATTCCTTTATGTCTGTTCTTGACAGAACTTTTTGCAATACAGTTATGCAGGTTTGGTGTTTTGGTTTTTGGTGGTGTGTTTTTTTNTTTTTTTTGAAACTTCTACCCTTTTTGCAGTGGTTAAACTTAGCCAGTCCAAAATACATTATTTAGGGGAAGACAGACACAAGCACAGAGGAGTATAATATCTTAAGACTTGTTTCATTACAAACCTAGATTGATAAGAATGAGTTTTAAGTTATGCCTAGAATATCTGCTTTAGAGAAGGTATCATGGAGTAGTAACAGTCATTCCTGTTGTTTAAGATTATAACAAGAATAAATGACAGTCTTAGTTCTTTTATCACAATTGTTTGGGCCTGTACAAAACAGGAACTCCTGTACCCAGCTCATAGTGCTGTCTAAACTGTGTAGAAAATAAATATAAACCATGTCTGAATGATTTCCAAAGATTAGTGCTGTTTTCCAGAAGTGGTACTGTATTGCAGTTTGTTGTATTCCTCTCTGTGTTGAGGTGGTCAGAATTCTTTTTCAGGCTGCTAATGACTATTTAGATGCACTAGTCCATAGATGCAAAAGCTTCTCCTATTGACTGACTTCAGCTTAATGATAGTGATTGTGACTGGTCTAGCCGATAGTGGCATTTTTTTAATGTGTATATACTTAATCCCCAGTAAGTATATGGACACAAGAAAGTGTCCATACAAGGTTTATTCTGAGTCTCCATATAAGGTTTATTCTAAGGTTTATTCTGAGGTCTAAATTTTAGAGAAACTACCATATAGGAGTATTTAATTCTGAGCAAGAAGTATTAAAGTGTGGTAAAAGATCATTCATTGAACCATGTTTCCTTTTTTTAAGGAGAGAGTTGTGCATTGTCAGAACACCACAGTTAGGAGTTGAATACTTATGGCATGCAGCAGCAGCAAAGGCAGTGATAAGAACACTTTCATTTACATGCTTTCTGATGCGATGAGGTTGCAAGTAGAATATAATTTCAAACAAGTTGGAATTTATGATCAGGCTTTTTATATTCTTTATACCCATCTTCTGTGGCAAGCAAATCATAATTCCATTGCAGTGTGAGAGAGATTAACATGTTCTGGAAATGCTTTTCATAATATATTGCTGAATCCTCCATGAGAATATATTTGTCTCAAACGGGAGAAAATTGGTTTCTGTATGGAAGTTTCTTCATAGAAACAGCAACAGCTGTTGGTTGAACTACATATTCCTCTAAGAATAAGTAGTGGATATCTTAATGGGACTACAGTTCTTAGATTCTGCCCCCCCCCCCCCCCCGGTTCTCTCTCTCCTCAGCAAAGGCAGGATGGGAGAATATTCTGCCTATGCAACATACTTGGAGTAAAAATAACGCAGAAGGAGGAAATTTTAGCCAGTCCTGGCTGGAGCAAGATGGAAGTTATCTGAACAATCTAGACTTCCTGATTTAAACTTGAGATTCTCTAGTGGTTTTTCAGCAAGCCTGTGAGCTCAACTGGCTCTGACTGTGACTTGGCAACCAATAGACCTAACATAGAAGGGAGTGTGCTAGGAGAGACCAAGACCACAGCTCTTGGCAGCAGCAAAGAATTAATTTGTTTAAGTGCAAGTGTGAAACCACACTCTGACTTATCTTATTAACACCGTTAGTCTGAAACCCAAGGTAGGCATGTTGCTCTTTGAACCCTTAACCATGGTTAAGCTATCATACAATTTGAAAGTAGTTATTTCACTTTAGCAAAACTTTATGATGCATAAATTCAAGCAAAGGCCAGCTGTTGTGCTTCTAGTTTCTCAGATGAGATAGCAGCAGCTCACTCCCTCAGGGCCCAGAACAGAAAAAGAACAGAAAAGTAGCTGTAATTTCTCTTATACTCCAGTCAGGGTATCACTAAGTTCTTAATTTTCAACAACAATTCTGTTCCTCTAGGATAGGAAATTAAAATATTGTTGTTACTACCACTTACAGGTATAAGTACTTTTTCTTGCCCTAGAAGAACTGAGCTGCTGCCAGCAATTGCATGTGGTTCTGTGACTGAGATAAAATGACCTTGGTTGGCCTTGTTTCAACTTCCGTGGCCTATGGTTTGAAAATTTTACTTCAACCTTCTGAATGAAAGTTAGTGACTGACAAAGTAATACTTGGGACAGTGCAACCCACATACTGGTTATATGGATTAAACAATACTGTTGGTTTTGCTTCAAAACTGTTGCTATTCCTTAGTGTGCAGGAAGGAAGTTAGTGAAATAAATAGGATCTTTTCACTGGCTTAATTTTAATAAGTCTAGGGGAAGATAAAAATTGCAGTACTGCTTGCTAGGTAGTAAAATGATATTGTTTAAAAATAAAAATTGTTTTTTCACAACAGCTTGATTATCTAGGTAAATTTGAATATTGTTCTTTGGGCCACGAAGTTTTACAAAGATACGACTTGAGCTGTATTAGTTGATCTTATATGGTATCTTACATAGAATAGTCCTTACAAGCTTGAGTATCTGTGGGACTGAGCCATGAGCATGATAAAAAGACTGAAAGTTATGTACTTTTAAAGTAACTTGTTTGTGTCATTTTTGTTTTTACTGTTTGGAGGGAGAAAGTGTCATTAACTGCAGTCTTCTTACGCTTGCCACTTTAAAACCTAGTATTATATTGCAGACATTACCATTTAGTATGGAAGTTAGAGTAATTTGTGTGGGTTTAAATTGATTTCTTTTGAAGACCATGGCTGTAACTAACAACATTTGTTTATAGATGAGTTGCAAAATAATACTAATAAACCATCATGTAACTTTCAGGCTGTAATACAAACAAACCCCCCTATTCAAAGCTAGGAGGTAAGAATTGGTCTGTATGTAGATTTATTTGATGACCAACATCTTTTAAAATTGGTTGCTTTTATAATAGAGATGATCTATATAGCAAAGCAATGCAGAGGATGGAACAAAATTTTTTTTAATGGCAGCAACAATAAAGAACACTTCCTTTCTAAAGTGATAAAACAACTTTTTTCTCTTGTGTGATTCCTGATGATACTAATAAATTTGAGCTAACTTTTTAAAAAGTGATGGTAGGTGTATATTATATGTTGTGTGTTTATATTACCACTTACAGTATTATAAGACATAAATCCAGTTTATATGGATTTTCTTCAAGAGAAATTACTTACTCCTTTCATTGAGGGCTCTTTTCTTTATCTTTCAAGGCAGCTGAAACCACTCAAAGTGATACAAGTGTCTCATCAGGGGAAGCAAGCAAAAGGAGCATTCATTTTCTGCSTAATGAAACAAAACTAGATCCTCAACTAGAAAACAAAGACTTAAATACCAAAGAAAAAAGTGATCCAGGTGTGGATGAAGATGATGTAGAGGGAGATTCTTTTTTTGATGATCCTATTCCCAAACCAGAAAGAACTTATGGCTGGTAAGTAACATGGATGTTCTACTTAATACAGGTTTATTTTGTCCTCAGTGTGCTTGCAGACCTTTGAGAGCTAGCTGGTGTTTGATTATTTGCACTTTGTAAATGTGAGTGTTTAGATCTGTTCTGGAACACTTTGTTTCTGAAATGTGCATTTCTATGATTCTATTCTTTGAAATGCACAGTGTCATCTGGGATCTCTTGGATGTACTGTGAGTGGAAAAACCTGTATCACTTTCAGGTGCATTAGTTAGACTATATAATGTCCCCAGCCTATTTCTTTGGTGAAATGAACATGTGTGAGGCACAGATGTCAATGTCTCTTCTTGCAGCAGAGCTGCAGTGGTCATCACTACTAAAGGAAGTGGACAATGACAGGGATAGTGCTTTAGGTATCTGTATAGCTTTGTAAGGAGTATAAAAAGTCTGGTGAATGTGTAAACTGGCTCCATAAACTGTGAGAATAAGTTTTCTCACAGCTGAGGGTTTCCTCTTCACTCTGCAGCACCTTTTCTGTGAGGTTCTATGTTTTCAGTGAAGTGTTGTTATTTCTGCATATGTCAATTTTGCAGACACTTCTGAAAGGTGTTTTTTATTGTTCATCTATGGACTCTGACTGAAAAATACCATTTGAAACAAGAACTAGTGACTGAACTATACAACAGCTTTGTTATAAAACTGAAAAACCTATCTTTGTGTTATGTCACGTTATCTTGAAGCTTAGTTTAAATATCTCTATTGAGAAATGCTGCAAGATCATTTCATGGTGTTCTTTTGCTGTGCTCGAGTAATTGGAGAATTGCTCTAGCTTAGTAGAGGTGACTAGAAGAGGTTGCAGAAGCGTTTGCAAGTCAGTTTGACAGTAGCTCCCCTCATGTTGGCTTTTTCCCCCAACTATGTCGACAGTGGGTGGAACAGTATAAACTTTTTTGTATTATCGCTACAGTAGATGCTTACTCTTGGAATGGGATCATTCTGGTACAGCAGAAAGCAATCATGCCAGGTAAACTAGGTCTCTTTCTAGCAAACTAACAGACTCTTTGAGAAAGATTATTTGTAATACAGCTTTAGTTGGATGTATATAAAGAGCAGAATTTTTTTTCCTCAGAGCAGTGATTTTTCTCTGGAAAATATTGTGTGTTACAAGTAACCCTACTATGGTATTTCTTTTCTCTTTTTCTTACTGGAAATGTCAAGATTAAAACTGCATCTGAGTGCATTTACTCCTTACTCGAGCTCATTTAACTAGCCTTTAACTAGTGTCTAACCATTGTAGCAAGTGGTTGTATTGCCATAAAATAGGTTTAAATAAGTTGGGAAAAGTAGAAAAGGCTGGAAAAACTTCTGGATAATAATAATATTTACTAATTTCTTATTGTTTGAGTATTTTCATATGACAAGAGAGGAAATTCACTTTGAAATTGGGTAAACTGGATTTCTTTGAAAAAACCATCCAAGAAAAAGACTCTTAATTATTCAGTAAAATAAGGATTTTTTCCCTAGTAGAGAAACTCCGTACAGAAAAAATTATTTCCAAATTATGTGTGTCTGTAGTAGAGTCACAGTCCACCAAGTAGTAATTTGTATCTCATAATGTTATTGTGATGTAGATATTATAGGAATGTTCGATAATAAGGTTTGCTGGATATGTTAATAATAAATGAGCTAGCAACTAATTGTAACTGAGCTGTCTCTGCTGAGTCTTTCACTTCTACCCTCCTGGCAGCTCCTCTAGAGGAGAAAAAAGAACATATTCTTCAGGTGAAATCCTTTTGTGTTATGTTGGGCTGGTGTGCCTGAATCCCAAGGGATGAGTGAGTAGAAGATGCACCAGCATTGCTTGGTTTGCAAAAAGGTAAATTCCTTATGGGAGCTTTGCCCATTCCTGTAAGAAGGGTACATTAGGAAGGGAGCAAGCAGATACTAAGGACAGAGTAAGAGATGATCCAAGTTCCCATTGCCCCTAGGTCTCTGACCTGTTGTTCAAAATTTTGAAGTGTTTTAATACGTGATGGTATACGTGATATTTTGGTGATATAGATACAATGAATGATTCAAATGTTGCCCATTACTAATAGGAACGGAATCAAAGTAACAAGCAGTTCTGGTATACTGAAGGTGAAAATCTTGATCTCTTTTTAATAGTGTTTCTTCATCATTTACTTGCAAGTAGTATTTGAACTCAACACTTTCGATACATCAATGGAATAGGTAGTAGCCAAGAGAACTTTAACACGTGGTGATGAGATCTATTTTGCTCTGAGAGGTTTTCATTCTGTGAACTGGCTGCTCTTGGGATTAATAGCTTCGTCAGACATAATCTCTTAGTTGTAAAACTAATTTAAATATTGATTTATATCTGAATCTATCWTCTTTTGACTGTGTTTACATGTGGGGATAATGAAAGGCCCCTTGATAAAAATAGTGATACTGATGAAGGTGCGGGAGCTCTGTCTGTGAAAGAAGGCAGGCAGAAGTATTTGCATAGGTGAGAAAGTGACTTTCTTACTGAATGTCTTGCTTGACACTTGTGCCAGTAACTGCCTACTGTTTTTAAGATTGCAGAATGAATAGTCCTTTGCCCTTGCTCTTTTTGCTGTAGATACTGCTGTTCTAGTTTTATGGCAATTTAGTAAATAATAAAGTCACTATGCACATTTTACAGCTCTGTGAAGTACTTATTTGGTTTGTTTTAGGAAAACTGAAGCTAATAAAGCAGGAGGTCTAGCGTCCCTTTCTGATGCACCGCCTCTAAAAAGTGGGTTAAGCTCCCTGACTGGTGCACCTTCGCTAAAGGAGTCTGATAGTAAGTTTTCACATGTTTTTGTGTTTTGGTGAATGTAGGAGATACTTCCCGTAATGTAATGAATGATCTATGCATTCAGATGCAAATGTGATTAAGTAGCCTGTATGTGGCCCCCTTCTGGTTGTAGTGTGCTTCATAGTAACGCTTTTTTCACTGAGTGATCGCATACTGGTTTTGATATAATATGCTACCATTGGGGTATCTTATGTTTTGGAGCATGAAATACTTACGTACACTCCTTTTTTTTTTTTGTGTATATAAAGCAGTTTTCAGGAGTATAAAATTCTACTGCTCAGTTTTTAACTGAAATTAACTTATTCCTTTTTATTGTTATCTTACATTATTTGCACAAGTTCTTTAGGGATATTTGCTTTCATGTTGTAAAACCTGATCCTGAGTACTGGGAGACTGTCCCTGTTTGCTACTCATGTTTTTAAATGTTAGCAGAGTTCAGGCCTGAAAATTGGATGTAATATATAATTTTATAGTATAGTATGGTAATAAGGTTGTTATAAAAGAACACTTGTTACAAATGGTTGATGGGTATGTTTAAGTGGGATGTTATTAAAGAGTCACAAATTGAATTTCTGATATAAATGCTTTTGTTACAGATTTGAATAGAAACTCTGTTTTGAAAGACCTGAGGTTGGTGAATGCAAAATTGGGATCACTAGAATTAGGCAAGTAACTGCTAAACATGAGTAAGCTCTGATATTTTTAACTGTAAGTTCTGGCCCAGCTTCTTAGAGGAATCTGAGAAACTGAAATACACATTGAACTAAAATCTTCAGCTTTTACTTCTGTCACTCTAACACCATTGTGAAACTTACTGGAGTTAAGAGCAAGATCTGATCTAAAGGAATACAGAAAAGTGAAAACTGGTGTCTTGTATGTGCATTAGTATTTTACACATGCAGCAAAAATTTGATTCAGTCTGTGTGTACGTTTGCTACTATCAAGCGATAAATTTTGTTGCCTAGGTTTCTAAGAAAAGAAGGGGTTTATATTTGCAGAAAACCACAGCCAGACAAGTCTTACTGTTTTTCAGTGGCATGTTTACTTGCTGTCCACACCTTTGAAAGTTGCCTTTTGTAAGCTTTAGGAGCAGTATGAAGATGATGTGATATAAGAAGTATCAACTGTCTCTCAAAATAGAGCTGCCAACTATTTAAATTTTGTCTTCAGCAATGTAGTCAATATCCTGAAAATATATGTTCAATTTCAAAACAGTTTGTGTAAATGAGATTGAGATTGATTAATGACAAACACAAACTCAGCTTCTCTTCCTAAATCTGCACAAGTAATGTAATCTACTCCCRCTTTTGCTGGCCATCAAACCATGTATTTTGGTGCAGGAATAGATTCTTTTTTGCATTTCCTGAAGAGAAAACTTGTTTGATTAATACCTTTTAAAAATTATTTAGGAAATGGAGATGACGATGAGTATGCTGATGACTTCAACAGGTAAGAGAAGGATGATATTGCATAGCATAGTATTTCATGCATTATAAGCATATTCACTGCTGTATTTGAATTATTTCATAATATTTCAGCTAGTCACTATTGCTGGAGTCTGTCAGTATCTCTGAACTCCTTTAAACTTTGCTTTGCTATTTTTAATACATATAGTTACAAATTAAAAAAACCAGATCTTTTTTCTGTAGGGGGTAATGAGTTCCTTAAAAACCTGGTGCTAACTTTAAGATGATAAGTTGTTGCTTTTTTGTGGAAGGTGGTTTTTTTTTTTCCTGAACCATGCACTTAGCAATGTTTTAACACTTTAATGCTGTTAGATAATGAATATGGTGTATGCTGAAATATTCAACTAAAAAATAAAGCATCATGAGTAGTCAGTAATAAATATTTAACAGCCTCATCCTTATGATGTGAAGGTATTGGTGTTGTAAACTGCAGGATTGAGGCCTAAGTATTTGTCAGTATTTATCATGGCTTCATCTAGGTAGAAAGCCTTTAGTTGTTATGGGTTTTTAAGTAACTTCATATTTAACTTGCTAGGAAGTGAAATGTGAATCAAATGTCAGGTATAAAGTGAAAATGAATGTAATACCTAGATGTTCAAAAAGCAAGTCTTACTTCTGTGCATATGGTTTTCTTTCTCTTTAGTACTAGTCATCGCTCAGAAAAAAGTGATATCAGTATTGGTGAAGAAATAGATGAAATTTCTGTGGAAACAGAAGAGTCGAATGCCAGTGATAAAGTATGTTTCTTCTAAAATGGTTCTTCTTGACATTCTTCTGATCTTGTCTTGACTTTTTTTTTAACCTTCTGTGAAGGAATGTGCCATTATCATAGGTTCCTAGGATACATGTTAAAACTGTATTATTTGTTATGTTCTGTATTTTTACACCTAGTATTCCTGCCAAGGTAGATACTATATGAATTAAAAAACAAAACAAAAACCCCACAACAATTGTTCAGTAGCATAGTTCACTGTCTGTTTCTAGGCATGTAAAATGTATTTGAGACTGGCTTAGTATCCAGCATAGGAATGTCTTATCCCTATATCTCAACATCTGTCTAAGCACCTCCTGAAGGAGTTGAAATCTCACTGAAAGAGCTTGAGGCCAAAAGGATGGGGTGCTATATGAAGGACTACAAGAAATAATACTTACTGTTTCTATGATTTCTGAGTTTGTAATTTCATTTATTTTCTAGCTTGACGGCATCACGCAAGACCTTACCATTTCTCAGTTAAGTGATGTTGCAGATTATCTAGAAGACGTGGCGTAGAATTGGACAGCAAAAATGTTTCCTTGTGCTGGACTAGAAGACTGCTGTGGACTGTTAATTTCAGACAATCACTTTTTTTGCTGGAATGTCCACTCCCTATTTGTGCCTTGTATTTCAAAAAGACTGTAGGTGGAGAAGGCTTTTAAATACTCTTAACAAGAACTAAATGAAATAGTGCGTTCCCATTTGAGTCTGATATCAGAATTATTTTCTTCACTTGGTTCAGCAAAACCTTTTACAGCAGGAGGTGGATTTTCCAAGCAGAATGTCCATTGCTGGCAGTGGGCATAATAAACACCAATTGATAAGAGAACATCTACAGAGAGGCATGTGGCTTTATAATGAACTTGCACTGTTACTGTAACAGTCCGAATTTTTTTTTTTTAAAAGATAACCAAAGCAAGAACCTTCAGAGGTAGTGGTTCAACTCGCTCTTCTTTTAACACAATTTTGTCAAGTCAGCATGTAGTACATATTTATGGTAACTCTAGCCACAATACCAGACTTACTTGAAACTGCTGTTTTTCAGACTCTTCTGAAAGTTGGACTTTTTTTTTTAAAGGCATATCAAGTTGAGAGTATCTAAACTCTCAAATCTAAATTTAGCTAAATTTAGGAGCTAAATTTAGCACTAGTCTTAACTCCGAATATTCTTGTTTAAATATGTTTGTCAGACCATTGATGTTAAGACCTAAGCTGTTTTTATATATGATAATTTCATCGATGTTATCTGTTGTTAAATCACGAAAAGTAATTTTGTAAGGATCCACAAGTCATTAACTAAATCTTATTTTTTTTGTTAAGTTTTTAACAGTGGGGTAATGGTTTGTGGAGCTTTTATTATTGAGAGCTCTTCATGTGCTGTAAGCTCACTTTCATTCTTGATAATCCTTGTTACGTAAAATGAGCGCCAAAAAGTGAAACCACTAACCTTCTATTTTTCAGATTGACTGCTGTACAGAATTAAATCCAAATATTTAAAAATACCATACCGAAGACATTATGGACACTAAGTTCTAGCTAAGAGCAAATTCTTGTATGTTCATTATACTCTTGCAAAACAGGGTCAGTATGGAAACATTGATAGTTCTTTAACAATACTGTTGCACATGGCGCTGCTATAATATATAGGTCATGGACATTTGTAATACTGAAACAAGACTTCAAAATGTGCACTTTCTGAACATTGTGAACACATTTGGAAAATATACATGTATAGTGAATATAAATAACTTAATTTTTTGTTTTTTAAGGCTTTGTAATTTTTTTCAGGAACACTGTTGGCCTCTCATCAATGGTCACCACAGTGAAAGTAGCATGCTAAACTAAAGCCATTGGTTAAGCGTATAAAGCTGCTACTAGCATTGGATGCTGACTTAAATCTTTTTTGCACTGGGCCAGCAGGCATGGAGCAGTGCTGGGAAGTTAGGCTTATACAGTACATAAATGATTTGAGGAGAGAGGAAAAGTGTGCCTTTTATTTATGTGCACCCCAAAACAGCCAGCAAAAAAGCATCAGAATATTTAGTCATGGTGTTAACTTCTAACTTTGTGCCATATTGTAGCAGCTGAACACAGAGGAGAATTTTTTTCACCCCAAAAAATCAATGTGCCATAGACTTCAAATAGCAACAATGTTGTAATATATGATACACCCTATGTAAAAATTCCTTTAAGTATGGAGGAACCTGTGCCTCAAGATACTATGTATGAAAAGTTTGTTTTGGGCTTTTTTGGTGTGTTTTTTTTTTTCTCTTTTTGAAGAAGAGCAACAGCATGTCTGAAGGAAATAAAATTCCACTCAAATACCTGGGAACAATTGATTTCTGGCATTCATTTTTAAGGTGTATGGAATAACGTAGAGATAGTCTTGTTTGCTTTTTTTTACGTGTCTTGGGAAAACATGATGTTCTGTTAGCTGTAAGATATGTGGCAATTTATTATACCAAAAGAAGCAAAAACTTTATTAAATGATTTCTAATTGCATTTGAAGATGTGGCCTTTTAAATAATTAATTATTTTAAGTGTTAACGTGACTTTTCTTAACAGCAAAGTGTTGTTCTCTTACCTTGGGGATTAATTGGAGACCTTGCACTTTGGCTGTAATTTAAGGAAATGCCGAAAAGTGGTAAGTTTCCATGCTGTTCCTCCCATGGGCTTTTACCGAATTGTGTATAATAATTCAAATTGCAAAATAAAGCTATTGTGCTGGCTAAATTGTATTTTTGAGACTCCTTATATCAAAAATCTTAACATTTAGGAAATTCAGGAAGCCCTGTGGGTTTTGGGGGTTTTTCTTGAAAAATGTTTTTTTCAGGGTTATTCCAGTCTGCAATTGAGAATGTGTGCATRCTCAGGTTTCTTCTAAGCCCAAAGGATCTTGCAATTCCTGATGATGAATCCTAAAGTCTGATTAATACCAGACTGAATAGGGTTACTGGGTATCAGTCTGAGATGTCAGATGGTTTATGATTCAACAGACAAAGGGAAAAAAAAAAATCCAATCTTGATTGGCAAAATTTTGTCTTGTTTACCATTGTTAGTTTGAGTTACTTAAACATGACTGACAAGCTAAGCTCTCTTGAATGCTTGCTTTTCTGTACGTTTCAAACCATATTGTTTGGTATTTTACATTAGACTTCTCCCTAAAGGACCTAATGCAGTTGAATACCCAACCTCATCTGTTTGTTAGAATTAATGACTAGAGCCCTGTCTTAAGATGGGAATGTTCCCATCTAAGTGTTCTTCTGTATTGGTCCTGCCTTTTCGCAGACATCTCTGTGAACAGAGAAGGAAGTGTTTGAAAGGGGCACTTACAACTGGTCTGTGCAGTTCTGTACCAACTAGGTCTGGTTAGAAACATGCTTTTTTGTTTAAACACTCAGACTCTGTAATTTGTTTAACAAATCCTGTGATTTCCAGAAGTAAAAAATTAAGGACTAAGCTATGGCTGACAGTTCCATACCATTAACATGGCTGTGGTAATGAGGATGGATTATAAAAACTATATCTGTCTTTTTTTTTTTTTTGTAGTGAAGTTATTCCATGCTTTTTTCCCTCTTTTTTTTTTTAACCAAAGTGAGAAACCATGGCACATCTGTTCAAATATTTCCTTGTAAGTGATATTTTTCCCAACTGTAATAAAACCACTCTCAGTTTTAGACTGTTTTGACAATATAGTCCTTATTTAGACAATATATCTAGCTCTTGAGACAACTTAAACACTTCTGTAACTGGCAGGGTGATTGGGTGATGATGATAAAGAGGGGTTTTATTACTTTGTTTGCTTTTTAGCACAGTAACTTTCACTGATGAAATACTTTCTACAAAGCCCAGCCTTCTCTTCATGAAAGAATGCATCCGTGGATATTTCGGTTCCGTTGTAGATAAAAGCTAACAAACTTTTGGTTTTAGCATTGTCTAGGCAGCAGGAATTAGATCTCGATAAGGTGACTACAGTGCTTCATGTTCATTTCGGCAAATGCCAGATGCATCTTTTTTGGTAGGTCTTTTTGGTTTGACGTCTTCCTTGTAAGGTAGAGCCAAGAGAGAAGTTGAACTGAATTGTAAGAGATGCAGTTTTGGTAGATTTGTAAGTGATGTCGTTCATCTTGAAGCTAAATCCTCTACAGACTAGCTATAATGAATGCAGTATTGCAAAAACATAACTTGCAACATATGACTGTCTTGATTTCTACAAAAAAAAAAGGAACTGGGCTGTTCAAGGTCATTGAGTTACCCAAAGATTGAACCTCTGACAGAACTGCAATGAACATCAAAAAGTGTCAGTTCCTTTGTTTATATATCATGAACAGTACTAAATTCTCCTAATAAAAATGAGGGGGGTGGGGGCGGGAAAAGCCCAAAAGCCCAATCTAGCATACAATTTCTGGTTTCGGGCTGCTGGGGTACTAAAATTTGTTGCTTCTATGATTTCCCCCCCCCCCCCCCAATACAGAATAATAGGAAAAATATATTTAGCTGTCCTTGCATGTACAATATGTCACTTCTCTGGAATATGTCCATAATGTCTTAAGGTCAGTCACAGTTCAAAACTTCTTGTGTAACTTTTTCCAAATCATTTATTCTTTTTAATATTTCAGAGGGCAAAATATAAGTATATAACTTGCAGTTCAAAGAAGTGCCACAAACTATTCTCTCCCAGGCCTTGAAATGAATCGCCTTAGTCAGCTAAGTCCATTGTACCTTTTGGGGGAAAAATGATCAATAAATGAATAGCAAGCCTTTAAATACAGAAAGAGGATGGAACTTCATTCTTTTTTACTAGTGCAGTCTTCAAGCATTGTCTTGGTACAGTAGTTGAGGAACAGTAGAGAGATCACATCAAAGYTGAGCATATAATTAAAAGATTATTTTGGGGAACACTTGCTTTGTTCAATGAACTGCATGTTTGCTTTTAGTGTTGAGGCTTTTTGCTTAAGTGTGTCCTTCGACCTAGGGGAACAGAATGCTTAAGTTCCTCAAAAAAGCTTTTTAAAGCTTTGTAAGCACAGTGCAGGAGAAAAAATGCAGACCTGATGTTGATGAGCTGAATGAACTGCAGCTGGGAACAAAAAGCAGTATGAGGGGTTGCACACTGAGCAGGAAATCTAATGGGGACAAAGCAGGTGTGTGTCAGGCTTCTGTGTCCTGTTCAGTGCATGGTGTGCGAGGAAGCAGCCTGCCTGGGGGGAGCTGGTGTTCATAAGGTGGGAGAAATGCAGCTAAGACTGAGAGATTGAGAAGCTGCCTGCTGAGTATGGGGGAGCACATCAGGCCTGTGTTCATCTTCTTTCTTAACACCTAAGGACCACTGTGACCAGCTTGTGCAAACAGGGAGGAGTTAGTGGAAGAGAGTGAACAGTAAGGCCATAGACAGTGCTTGAGACCAGTAGAGGACACAGTGATGATGGTGACAAGCCACAAGACACAGTCCTTGGCACTAGCCAGAGCAACTACCACAGCATACTGGAGACCTCAACCCAGACGCAACCCTGGGGAGGATGTGGCTGTCCAGATACAGGCTGCAGGGAGTGTCTGGAGCTTCTCGGAGGCTGAGGTGACAGCAGCCTTGCCTGCAGGAGCTGTGCTCTGGTCAGGACACTGAGCTGCCAGGTGAAGCAGGCTGGATGGCATCAGGAATGCCAACAGGAGGACAGAAGTACTTTGTGGCCATTGTAAAAGCAAGAACCCCAATCCCCCGTTGCATGGGAGGAGCAGAAGCCCAGAGGCAATGTTTAACCAGGGGAGAGCTGGGATTCCTGTGGAGGAAAAGAAGAAAGCTTTTTCTCCAGCTGCAGATACTTACTGAGAGAACTGTAGAGCCCTGGCAAGAAGACAGGGAGTGAGTTTTGTTGGGGGATGCATCTAGCCATGCTGTTGGAGCCAGTGAGACTGTGAGAAAGTGACAGGTAACAGTAGTCAGGGGCTTCCTTCTGCAAAGGGATGAAGGCACCCCCATGCCCATCAGACCTGTTTGTTCCCTGCATGAGCCTACCTCTAGTATGTTGCTGGTGTCATGGGCAGGGCTTTGGTTTTTTTATGGCTATGTGACCCTCTTTGAGGAATGAGGCCTGCTAGGAAAAGACAGGATGCACCTGATGAAGATGACTATCTTTGCTGACAGGGTTGCTAACCTTGTGAAGAGTTTAAATTAGGTTTGTTGGGTGTGGAGACCAAAGCCTGCAGGTATGTTGGGAGTTGCAGGGAGCACACACAGGAGAGTCTGAGGGAGGGACATCCCTTGCTGCAAGAAATCAGGGTGACTGGGATCATCTGAGGTTCTCTTCCACAAACATGTGCAACAGAATAAACAAGAGAAAGAGGAAGTCTCAGAATAAATGAGAAAGAGTAAGTCTGTGCAGTCATGAAGTTGTGACATCGCTGGGATGACAGGAAGCCATGCGGTAGAATAGCTTGCACAACTGGAGTGCTACCATGGATGGACGCAAGCTTAACAAGCAAGCAGGGAAGAAAAATGGATGGGGGGCGGTCCACAGAGGAGCAGTCTGAATGTGCAGAGCATAAATGGAATAGAAAAAGCCCTGACGACAGGCCTGCCAAGAGTTTGTTGTCATGGCTAAAGAGGAGGCCAACAAAGGGGATACTGTGGTAGGCACCTGCAACAGACCACTTGATCAAGAAAAGGAAGAGAATGAAGCCTTCCTTAAACAGTTTGAAGAAGTCTCCTGATTGCATGCTGTGGTTTTCATGGGGATTTTTAACCACCTCGGATTTGCAGGAAGAGCGACATGGCAGAACACAAACAAGCCAGGAGCCTTAGAGTGTGTCAGGGATCATCTTTTACTGAGGTGCTGGACAGGATGGGGGGGGATACTCTGGATCTGCTACCCAGGAATAAGGAAGAAGTGCTCAGATGCAATAGTCAATGGCAACCTTGGCTACAGTGACCATGAGATGACAGAGTTAAAAATCCTGAGAGCAGAGAGGAAGACGAGTAGCAGAGTAATAGCCTTGGACTTCAGGGAGGTGAACTCTTACCTTGTTCCGGGTTCTGTTTGTCAGGAGCCCATGGGAGGCTGCCCTGAGGGGTATGGGGGCCAGAGCTGGTTGCCTTTCAAAAAGATTCCTTCCACTATGCAAAAGCAAAACAATGTGTAGGCATAGCAGGAGGACAGACTGGCTGATTGAGAAACACCTGACTGAGCTCAAAAGCAAAAAATTGTGTGGAAAGTGGAAGTGAGGATGGGCTACAAGGGATGACTATGGAGCTGCACAGGCATACAGGAATGGTACAAGGGACATCAAAGCTTGGCTGGAACTGAAACTAGCAAGGGATGTGAAGGCAGCAAGAAGGGTTTCTGCAAGTGGGACATCAGTAACAGGAAGATGAAAGAAAATGTGGGCCTGCTGCTGAATGGAGTGGGTGACCTAGTGATGAAGGTAAGGAAAAAAAGACTGAGGTACTGTTTCTTCTTCACTTCTGTCTTTACTGCCAAGGTCTGCTCTCAGGCTTCTTTGAAAGGTCGTGGTGATCAAGGGACATTCCTGATGACTTGAAAAATGAAAATGTTACATCTAGCTTTTAAAAAGGTGAGAAAGAGGATCCAGCAAGCTACAGACCAGTTGGCCTCACCTCAGTCCCTGAGAAATTTGATGCAAGTCCTTGTGGCAGCCACTTCTAAGTACAGGAAAGAAAATAAGGTGACTGAGAACAGCTAGCATGGGTTTATGAAGAGCAAATTGTGCCTGACCTTCTATCATGGCTCTGAGGGCAATAGTGGATGTCATTTTCTTTGGCTTTAGCCGAAGTCTCCCAAAGCATCTACATAGCCAAACTGTGGACAGATGGGCTGGGTAAAAAGCAGCTTTGCAGAAAAGGGCCTGGGGGCAGCTGTGAAGAGTGAAAGCCTGGAAGTGTGAGTCAGCCTGCTGGCTAGGCTTGTGTAGCCAGTAGGCTGAGGGAAGTGGTTATTTCCCCTATATCCCCTTCCTTGTGAGACCATACCTGGAGTATTGTCTTCAGTTTGGGCTCCCCCGGTACAAGAGATGCCAACAAAATAGAGGCCAGTGGAGGGGCCAGAGGATGGTGATGGGGCTGGAGCATGTGACCTGTGAAGAGCTGGGGCTGTTCTGCCTGTAGAAGAGAAGGTAAAGGTGGGTGGTTAAGCTGTGGTCTTCCATGCTTACGGAGGGCCGTATGGAAAACAGACCTGGACTCTTCCTAGAGGTGCCCAGTGAAAGGACAACAGTCAACAGTCAAATTGCATCAAGAGAAAGTGCAGCTGCATACATGAAATAAAATCTAAAAAATCACCATGAGAATGGTCCAGGACTGGAGCAGGTGCCCAGAGGGGTTGGGAATTCTCCATCACTGGAAATTTTCAAAACACAAACGGACAGACCCGGAGCAACCTGATCTAGCTTTGAAATTAGGTCTGCCTTGAGCAGGAGGCTGGATCTCTGGAGAGCCCTTTCAACCTAAATTATTCCATGAGTCTACCAAAACAGACCTTTATATGGAAGATTGGTTATTATGGGTATAGAGAAATTCCATCTGGCTGCCTCTGTGCATGCAAACTACCTTGTTTGCATGTAGAAACAGTTTTGCTACAGTTTATCGATGCAGATGTTCATGTACATGCAAACTGTCCCACGGAGAAAGGCCAGCATTTGCAAATATAGTTAACATCGACTCTACCAGAAGGTTTTAAACCTTCTGTGAAAATAAAATGTGAACTTAGAACATAATTAGATAGCACACTGTGCAAATAACTGCAGCTGATCCTTACACTCAGATCTATCTATGTTTAAAAACAAGCCATAAGGTTTCTCAAAGTTGTTTTTCAGTTTCTTAGCAGCTTTAATTGTTTTGTTTCAATTGCTCTATGCTATGGGGGAAAACCACAACAGATACAAGGTAGTAAAATCAGGTCATTCGYGCAGTTCCCCTGTAAAAGTATCACATGCATCTTCATAGCAAGAAAGGTGCTTCAGCTTTTTTTGCTCCGAAATGGAAAAACTTCCACCTCATGCTCACAACATGGTCTATTTGGCTGACAGATGTCCTTCAGGGCATGCTGCAAGGGGCACTATTGGGAAAGCGACGGTGTGTGGCAGAACAGTGTTTCCAGTTACATTTTTGGCTTAGGCGATTGTGGCAGAATCGCTTTTAAACTGATGTTCACGTTATGTTTTAGGCATATAATTCTGGTGGTTTGTGTTAGGTTATGTGATTAAAAGCTCATCTCCGCAAAGGGAAAGGAGGACAGAGGAACAAGGTAACTCCTGCAGGTCCAGCTGCCACTACTGGGGGCTACTCTGATCCTGCAGCTCCCTTCCTGAGGCCTGGGGCTGTGAGGCCCAGCACACTGCGGCCACGCAGACCGCCAAGCCCCTCGGAAGGTAACCTGCAGTGTCACCAAGCCTCCCCCTCGGGGACCGCAGCCCACCCAGGAGGTGAAGCATGGCTGGGAAATGCTGTGCAAGGAGAGGGGGTGGTGCAGTCCACCTACTTCTACATAGGTGAATGTTAGGTTATGGGATTAAGGCTCAACTCTTATAAGCACAGAGGAGCAAGGTCGGGGGGGGCTGATACTGAACTGGAGCTCCCAAAGATGCCTGCCCTGTCTCCTCCCTGGGCTGTTCCAGGAGAGGCATCAGCCCACGCAAGCCCCCAGGTCACCTCACGGGCTGAGGGACCTACAGAGGCATGGGCTCACCGTGGGATGCCGGGGAGGACCATTTGGGGAGTGCATAAGTCCTGTTATGGGATATTTAGGGCCAGGACCAAAAAGGGGAAAAGGGAGGGACCACAGTGGTTTGGGGGAACAAGTGCAGGCAAACRGAGGGAAAAGAGGATAAAAGGGGCCGCTTGTGTGCAAACAGGCCGCTGGTCAGCGGCTTGTCCAGCCGTACCTGCCCCTGACCAGCAATGTCTCTCCTGGCTCCTCCCTGAGCACTGTTTCCAACCCTTTCTAAACATGAATAAAGATGCTTACAACAGTCTAAATAATTCTGGCTTGTGGATGAATTTAGGCAAAATCTTGAAGCATACATTTCCTTGAAATCAATGTGATATTTGCCTACCTAAGAAATGTTTTGCAGAGGCTGGGTTTTACAAAATTATTCTGGCAACCTTTGTAAGAAAAGACACCTTTATAGTGTTAAGTAGCTCAAATGAGTGGCTGATGTTGACTGATGTTTTCTTCATCTCCTTTGAACTGCAAAGTGTGAGGGCTGTGCTCTGTTCATTAAAAGGAAACTGATAAAATTGAAAGATAAGTAGTTCCAAAAATTCCAAGCAAACCAAGAGGGAATTAAAAAATATTGGTTCTGGTTTTCAGAGACTAAAGCAATCCTACGGATTAGAACTATGTACAGTTAAACTTCATAGTTTAACACACATTAATGGGAAAATACAAGATTTAAAATAATTCTTTAAGGAATAAATTGTAGATTTAAGTAACAGACTCTGCCATAAAAAAGCGACACACACCCACACCCCCAGCTATTGTTAACTGTAGCACTGCAAAACTGGTGCTCCTCAGTTACACTCAGTCRATAGACTAAGCTAATTAAGCCCTAAGTGAAATTTTAAATTAGGCATCTGAACAGAAACTATTAAACAAAACTATGAGAAAGACTATTTTGAGCAGGTTTTTGCACTGCAGCTCCCTTTAAGGTGTGGTTACGGATGTGGGGAGGTGCTGACATTAGAAATCTGATGTTCCCGGAGAGAAATAAGACAAATTCTCATGGACTTCTTCCATGAAAGAGAAATTAAAATTAATGAATACCTTCTCTTCCACTAGTTTCTGGTTTCAGTCAGTGTGTGCTAATTTGATGGTACTTAATTTGAAGGGGTTGAAAGTACCAGTCAAAAAAATGAATGCATTGGGGCCATGGGTCTCATCTAACCTGAGAAGCTAGGGTAGGATAAACTAGTGTGATGTTAATGCACACTAACTCTTCTGCACTGATTCCTTGCATGMATGCTCCTTTTACATTAAATATCAAAATGAATTAAGCTAAACTGGGGAAAGATGCAAAGGAGTCCAGAGAGGTACTAAAAATATGGGCAGAAATGAGTGCCAAGTACCACTTTGAAAGAACCCAAGCTAATCCAGTTTATACGAAGAAAAGAAATCAAGCACATAACCATGAATTGAGACTAGCCCAAAGAACAGTGAAGCTGAGAAGGCAATGGGTGGTAGCAGAGAGCAAGTTGTGTAAACTGATTGGAACAGTAAGAGTGCCTGCAGCCAGCACGAGAGCCATGGCTTCATGCAGGAAACCCTTTGCGTTGCCGAAGGGATGGCTGAAGCTGTGCTCCCTTCCCTGGGGCGTGTGGCCATGTTCTTGATAGTGAAGCAGATACTGACTTGGGCAATTTCGAGCAGGGAGCAGCAGATGTGGGGATTAATTTGAGTTAAAAAATTAAAAAGTCTGAAGAAATAGCAGCAGCACATTAGAGATTAACTGTGAGGAGCACTCTGGTTTTGAAGCAGAAAGTCAGAATCCTGTTTGTAAACAAAAATTTAGAAGATGGACTTTGGTTTTGGCTGTGGTCTGGTGTTGCAGGGGACATGCTAGAAAGTATGTTTGTTAGGAAAAGATGAAGAGTTGCATGCCTGTAGCGGTTCATATAGACTATATGATCTAATAGCTCTGGCCCACTGTTTCTTGTGTAATAGACATACCTTGTAACCCAACAGCTCTAGCAGTGCACAAAGCAGGCACAGCTTATTTGCAGTGCAAAACATGTAAAGAGCTGCGAAACGCCTGATTTTTAGGGGCAGCTCCATAAATGTCACTTACTCCCCTTTCCCTTGTTAATGGTGGGAGAAGAATCGCAGAGGTCCTCTTCCTGCGCCCCAGCACGTTCACCACCACAGGCAGCAAAAGCCCCACCCCACCTTGGGCTTTGGCTCTACTGAGCAGCTCGTGTTTGGGTGCAATTCAGAAAGAGGTGCCTGAGAGAGGAGGCTGTTTCTCTCTTTCTGTCTTCCTTTGTCCCTTTGCTGAAGAGTAGCATTTAAGGTTCAGTTCAGGCTTAGGGCCATGTGGAAGTTAGAAAGCATGCAAGTTAGAGCACCATGTGCCCCATTCAAGACTCACTCTGCACCCAGCATTGACCATTCCCACTCCTTCACAGTGCAGGCTTTGTACCAAAGGATCGAATCTCTGCAGTACAGCTACAAACCTGAAAGAAAAATGGGGTCACAAATATAGGCCAATTACCCATGCATCATGGAACAGGAAATCTTGCAGAACAGCCTTTTTTTCGTTTGCTCATCTCCCAGTGTGGTTTGCTCTTGTGGTCTTTGAATTCAAAAAAAAGGATGCATCCTGACTCGTGCTGTTGTGACAATGTTCTTACTGATCACCAAGGATCTGTTGGTTATGGGAAGCAAACTGAAGACTGTCCAGTTGCGTGGTCTTTTGCAATAAATAGCATCTATACATTTTCTTGTCACTACTGTGCTTTTGCTCAGGTTGACTACTTTTTTCCTGCACGGTAGAGTCAAATTCTGCTAATGAATCATTTTATTATTACTTGATCCTCTCTGTACTGCCACGAGGGGTTGGGGAAGTGAGTTGAAACAAACTTTCAACAGGTAGGAACATAAAAGAGATCATCCAGATCAAGCAAACCTAATCAGTTGGAGCTTATTTTCTCCCTCCTTGGTTCCAACAGTATAGGAGTCCAGAAGCTGAGCTGTGATAAGCTGGCCACATAGCTAAAGACAGACAGCTTTCTTGAGCGTGGCTGCCCCTTTCCTCCCCTGGCTTTTGTTCTTAACCTGAGGGTTTAATCTAAAACCACAGTAGTCTGTTGTTTGCTACCAGCCTGGGGCACCCAGTTATTTGGAATGATCGTTAGTGAACTGTGGTCATTATTTTAACAAATACGATATTTCATAGAATTTAATGCTCCAGCTCAAAGCTGTGGCAGTGCAGAAAAATCTCACGTGGTGGAGAATTTTCCAGGGCTTTGGGGAAACCAGAAGTTTTGCCACTCAAGGTATTAGCCACCAGCGCAAGGTGCCGAGAGGAGGGTCCCCACCGTGCATTCTGGCTGGGAAGGAGCAGTGCCTGCATGCACTGTGCACAAGGTTGCACCAGGAGAGGGGAATTTAATAGTGTGATGTTAAACCTACCTAAGTGAATAAGTGCAGGGATACTGACGTCTCTTATGGCCTTGCGTTAACCTCTACCTGCAGAAAACTGCACATTTAGATAAAACTGCACATTTAGATAAAACTACACAAGCACAAATTTGTATCTAGCCTCAGTTAGGCACAGAAAGGGGGGATGAAGGATAGTGGAGGATCCTCTGCTGTATATTTGGAGCCTGAACGGTCAGTGGTGAGGCAGTGTGGGACCAGTGCTGAAGTCCTGGTGGAGCACAGTGAGGCACGCTCGGGCTGTGTGGTGCAGAGCCTTCCTCGCTCTCAGATTCGTACAGTGGTGTTAGCAAGAGCTTGGGGTATTCTTCCTTCCCATTAGTTTGGTGGGTTGTGAAAAGGTAAAAACCGCTGTTCTCAGAAATGCCTTCTGCATTCATTAGTCCTGAGGCCTGTCAGTCTGGGAACTCAGCCACGCTAAGCACAGCATAGGTAGCCACAAGGTGGTGGCTCAAAAAGTCCCTTGACTGATTGTTTCAAGCTCCTTCCATTTGTATATGGTCTGCTTCCTCTTCGGTTTCCTTTCCGACTTTCCTCACCTCCTTTGCTGCCTTTATTCTCCTGTGTCTCCTACTGGATCTCTCTCCCTCTGTTGTTATCGCTGCATTGCCCCTGCTCATCTCCTCCTCAGCTCCCAGTTGCACTTGGTTTCTGCAGAGCGAAACTGTGAACCCGACTGACACAGCTGTGCTCCCACCAGCCACCTCTGCTCCCCGCACTGGGAGAAATTACTTTTTTCTGAACACGGTCCAAGGAAGGGCCATCTAGCCCTAATGGCACCGACCTGCATCTGACAAGGTATGTTCACTGGTCTGCCACAGGCTTCACGGGTGACTCTGGCTAAGCTGCTTAATGTTTCTGTGTGCCAAGTCCTCAACTGTAAAATGTGGGTGGATGGACCTGCTGCAAGCTGGCAGTTTGTCAGACTGTACAGCTGGTGAAGTTCATTACATCCCCGAGCACCGCTACTGCCTGCGTGGATTTCCTCCCATGCTGGTCCAGTTACCCTCTTCCTCTCCGACCCAGGACAATGGCCTGTCATTACAACTCAACAACTCTCTGCTGAAAGTGAGATGGTTTGCACCTGGCCCACTGTTTCAGTCTGGGATAGTTCTGAGGAGACGGCAACGCTATTGCTCAGAGGGAAATGAAACCCACCCTAGTGATGATCCTAGCCTTTAGAGCAATTTGGAGAGGAGAAAGAGAGAGACAACAGGCTCTCGATGGGAGTAAAGACAGTTCAACATACTTCTGTATGTGGGTGGGAGGCCTGACTAATATACCTACTGGTCTTCTAAGGGTCCTGGAAGAAAACCCTTGAATTGCCTTCAACTCAAGCGGAAGATTTGGTTTCCCCCTAAGAACACTATGTAGTTCCTGAAGAGTTCAGCTGTGGAGGGCTGCACTTTTGGTGGTACATTAAAGCTCTTGTGGGGTGGGAGGAGACGCAGGAACCAGGCAGACTGAGAGGTTAAACATTCCGGGGGGCTGCTAGGCAGAATTGGGCACCCCAGAGATGTGCTTAGAAGTCCTAGTGCAGGGGCAGTGCTTCAGACACTAGTCTGAAGTTCAAAGCATTTGAGTGGGATAGGGTCGGAACAGATCCACCTTGAGAGAGCAGGCTGGCAACTATCCCAGGAAGAAGCTGCTGTCTACCAGAGCTTCAAAGCCTCAATGTGAGTTGGATGCTAAGGTACGCTAATACAGACTGAAAACCACTCTGGGCCTTGCAGGACAGCAGAAAGAGAGAAGATGAAGGATGTTTAAAGTAGGATGTTACCACCTCAGATATAACAAGATCAAGTTGGAGGCAGTGAGCAGTCTCTGCATTTATGACTACTAAAAGAAACAAGTCTGATTCTAGTCTTTTCCAATTATTAGAATAATGAGATTTCAACTTCATCAAAAATCATCTGAAGAGGTCTCCAAAACAAAGCACCCTTAGTACACGGCTTATAGCAAATTGAACTCTCTCAAAGCTTCTTTATTCAAATAGCAGCTTTTTACTAAACATATGATCAGAGGGGAGCTTTTGAGAATACAACCTTGTGCTGCCCTCAATGAGGGGGCATCTTCCACAGTAGGAGCTCAAAATAACTTTTAACCACAAATCTCCTGTTGCTTCTAAAAATCTTTCAGCTTAACGTTCTGTCTTGCCTTTCACAGTCTTTGTTGCGCTCAGCTGTGACAGAAAAGGAAAATTAGTGTAAACAAAAGTTACTTCAAAGTCATAAGAAAAACTTCAGGGAGAACTGCAAAAATACTGGCTTTTCCCACACACCTTTCGTCGCAGGCTGGAATGGCCTCACACTTACCCTCCATTTTGCTTAACCAGGCAGGATCTACATGACGTGCTTGAGGGCTTCTCTCCAGCTGTTGGCATGCCCTCCCCCTCACCCTTCGTGGGCAGGGTGGCACAGCTGAGCAGAGGACTAGATTCTGAAGTTCAGCCTTTCCCTTACCTACCACCATCTTGCACTGAGAAGTGTCTACCTGAGTATTGAAACTTCACAGCTGGTTCAGATGATGAGGAACCCGCAAGGAGATAAATTACTATTGCAATGCCATACCGTAACAAGAATTTGTTTTTTGAGTCATTAATCCTGCCATTTGTTCCACTTCTGTAGAGCCGGGGGAACTTCTGAATTCTGAGGTGTAGCTCACAGTTATCAGGCAGTAGCATCTCAGTAACACAGGACACGAATCTAGTAATTATGGCGTAGCTCCTTTCATAGTTACTCTTCAGTAATACCATTAAGCAAGGCATCACAGTGCAAGCTCTTCTGTTGTATTTGTTTAGATTAAATTTTTTAAGCAGCCCCACATTATCGCTTCAGGACTTCCAGGAACCTTCTGGCTGAGCTCAGCTGGTAGGAGTCCATCCCTTTCTCCGGCACTGCCGAGGCACGGTGTTTATCATGTAAAATTACTGGGAAAATTGCAGCAAAAATCCTGTATTAGTGGAAGCTGATTTCCTGCTTTAGCACCACTGAAGTATTAACAGCAAAGATTCTTTGACAAGGGTACAAGCCAGCCTATGCTAGAGGTGGTGTGGATCAGGCTGGTTAGACAGGTCTGGCAGCATCTGAAGGGGAACAATCCCCTCTAGTCCTGCTGCCTGCATTTGCTGTGGGAAGTGGCATGACATCCTGCTCTTTTTCAGCCATGTAGGCTGAGACCTAGAAGTCCCCTTCCCACTTGTGCTGGGAGTGGTGATGACAGGGAAGCAGGTTTTCCCTCCATCCTCACAAAAGACAGTAGATAAAGCTTGCGTCACATAACACCTGTATATGTCAAAATGGAAAAAAGAAAACAACCCCCTGGACACACCCTGGCTGACAGTAGGTTGCTGTGTGAACTTGGACATGAGGAACACACCCCGTTGTGGAGCTGGGTGATGAAGATATCCTCAGAGACCTGGGTTGGCAGTGAATGCCAGTCTTGACATCAATGTAACAGAAACTTCTTTCTGTTGGACAGGCAGAAGGGGGCTCCTGAAGGATGGGCTGCTCTGTGTGCCAGCTCTAGCAGGGCGACCCAGKCATGACCGGCACACACAACACATTGTGTCCTGCCAGGAAGACGTCATTGACCCTCCAGAACCAGGTCAGGGTGAGGCTTAGGGGATCCTTTCCAGACTTCACGCGTCACTGTGGGTTAGTGTGGACAAACCTCACCTGTGTTGGTGAGACCTTCCCTCTTGGTTGCGGGTGGGAGTGACAATTCTCACCAAGGAGAACCCTTTTTCCACAAGCAGAAGCAGGGGAGGCAAGCTAGACCCAACTCTATTTAGGATCAAGGTCTGGGGTCTTCTTGCTGGCTTTTGCCTCACCCCTAAAGGAGTCGGTTCTGTTTGCTAAACAAGGGGGAAATTCCTCATTTGAAGAAAAAAAAAAAAAAAACAAAAACCAACAAAGAAAGAGAATGAACAGTTTTCTGTTGTTTTGGCAAGCTAAGCCAGCCACCTGGAGAGAAAGGCAGGTGCCAGAGCCTAGGAGAAGGTAGGGGACTGCTGCCTGTGGCAGCTGACGTGTTGGCTCAACTGTCTCTTGAAACCTGACTGAAAACCAGCTTTGGGACTATTTGCACATTTAGAAGTAGGCAGAGGTCTAAAAGCCTCGCTAGACTGAGGCCTCCCCTGATTCAGCAGGGGCTGAAGAGTCAGTGSTGCAACGTTAAATGAAATGCAGTGGTTAGCAGTGGGCATGTTGACCCTGTGCCTTCACTTTACACTAACGTTGAGAAGCCAAGGAATGGATTACACAAACTTCATGTAAACAACATTGATTTGAGAAACCGGTTACAGTTTTGGATGCTGGTTTTGTGTATTTGATATTAAAAGGTAGTCTGCTAAATGGTTCTTGTGATGTGTGCCTTGAGAGTTAGGGCACTTAGTCCTGGCACTCGGGACTGAACAGGGAGCAGATACGCTTGAGACAAATGGACAAAAGGTGCAGAGGAGCAGCAAATCTGCCTTCACGGCTGCCAGCAGGTAGAATGAAATGACTGGCTGGGCCAGGTCTCATTTCAGCATTTCAGCTAGCAATGGTCAGAGGTATTTTGGGAGAAACTGAGCTTTGAAATAGGAAGAAGAATATTGTGCCTGTGAAGTAATGAAAGAGCAAGACTGCTGGCCCAAATGTTCCCAGCTGAGGTGTGATCCTGACTCCAAACACAGACTGGTGAGGTCAGTTGAACGTGGACAGAAAGAATACTTTGAGGGCAAGATAAAGAAACATATCTGTCAGATGGTCCTCTCTGAAGGGAGGGACTATGCTGGGACATGTTAAGATCGGTTCCTCCCTGTCCCACTTTGTAGGAGGAAGCAGATAGAGCCAAGACTGCTTTGCGTGAGGCCACAGAGAGCAGCCATGGGGAGCAGCTGCAGATCCTGGTGAGAGCGTCCCCGCTAGTGTCTAGGTGGTGATTCCTGGGATAGGCACTAAGGCTTCAGGGTAGTGAGAGCCCGCTGGGGATAAGTGATGGACCCATGCGAATTTACATGTCTGCCAACCCTGGTCAACAAAGTGGGAGGAAGCTGCAGTGAAGCACGAAGTGGTTAATACCAGCACACTTTCCCAAATCTCAACGGTGGAGGTAACCAAAACATCCAGGGGAGGAGGGAGCATGGGTACCTATCAGTTGCCAGCTTTTTCAAGTGTGTCCTCACAGACACCCATGCTTTTTTTCCTTCACTAAAGAACATGTCTCTGCTGCCCTACATAATCATAGACTCRTAGAATCATAGAATAGTTTGGGTTGGAAGGGACCTTTAAAGGTCATCTAGTCCAACCCCCCCTGCAATGAGCAGGGACAATAGAATGAAAAGATGAGTAAGGTGCCTGGGCGGGCATCAAAAACAATCTAACTTGGAGCAAGATAAATGGATCCTTTGGGGGCTGTACTGCGTCTGGCACCTGAGCTATCTGGCATAGTTTTGCACTGGGCAAGGAAGATACACTGAGACACCTGTTAAAAAGTCTTGGGCTTGCTGCAGATGGAGAAGTTTCCTTGCCAACGCCAAGAGCCATAACCAAGCTTCTGGTTTTCCGGCTCTAAGTTCAAACCAATGCCAGAACACCTACATAACTGAATCTGTCTCTTTGTGCTACCTGTGCCACCTGGCAGGAGAGTTATACCTGGATATCTGGGCTAATCATCTACTATTCTTCACTATCCAGCCTGTTGCCCTAGAGTATCATTTCAGTAGATTTAGCTGTGCTGCATGGTTCTCCAACATGCCTGCCCCACAGCATTATCAGGTGGCTGTCTTAGTGCGGGCTAGATTATATTTAGGGAAACAAGCCCATCATCTCTCAGGAATGGGGTATAAGGACATGCTTGCATTCTCTGTGCAGCACAGAATTAATCAACAGCAGTTGCCAACTTGCTGCTCTTGTGAGGAAACGATCAGTAATGTGCCTCCTGTTACTTCTTTGGTTTCTTTTATTTTCTTTTTTTTTAACCACCTCTATAATCACAGTGGAAAAATCAATTTTATCAAAGCACTAACCACTAGTAAGTGACTGCATGCACAAGACCTAGAGATAAAATGATAACAGCAGTTGCCCACTCTTAGAAGGGAAGTGAAAGGTGAACTATCTGCTGCAATATGAATTCAGAGAGCTGTGTTAGCTGTTCACAGCAGAGGATCCTGCGTCAACAACTGCTCTCCCTGTCATCTGCTTGGCACAGCACCTCAATGTGCATTTACTTTCCCTCCTAATCCACACGGAAATTCATGGGTATGCTCAAGTCTCTAAAGGGACCCAGGTACCTAGCTTCTGTTGACTGCAGTAAGAGTTAAGTGCCCAGTACATCTGAAGCTTTTTAAAAGCAGAATGATTTAAACATGTGCTTGATTATCTCACTGATCCACATCTGACAATAGAGAGGATCTGTGATTAGGACACAACCTCCTTCCTACACCAGTCTGCACAAGTGGCATCTCAGTGGTGACTGTTTAGGAACAGTAATTCCCGCTGTGCAGAAGACCTGGAAGGAGATTTTCCTCCTTGCAGAGCAATCTCTTGTGGGAGTTTTTCTCTGGGTTGCCTCAGACCATTGGTGTGGTTAGTGGTTACAGCCTGCACTGTGGTGTAGAAGTAAAATGAGGGAGTCATTGTCTCATTGAAGTGGCCAGCCAATCCCTCCAATTTGTCTTTACAATTGGGAAAATCACAGTCCATGAGCTGACAAGCACACGCTGCATCTTGGTCCACACAGGAGGAAAGAAGTCTTYGTTGAGCTGTATCCAGCCAATGCAGGGACTGCATATTGTGCAGACACAATTTCAAACTTCATTTTTCCATTTCAGTATTTGTGGTTTTAGGTGGGAACTAGGATCCCAGATGCCTTAAAATTTCCATAATAAACAGCCAATTGCATCATTAGGTATATAAGCACTTTTTAAACTCTATCTTTTAGCTCTCACTCAGGCCATGAAGGCCACTGCTGTGGAAAAAGAGGTGATGGGGGCATTCCATGGTGTGGGTCTCTTGTAAAAACAGTCATATAAAGAAAGTACAACCCTAAAAAGAAATCAGGTCAATGAATTCAACGTACTCAGGTTGAAATGTCAGTGCTTGGGAGTATAGACTGATGACAGGCTTTGAGAAACTACTTCGGTAGTTATTTCAACGAGACATGAAACTGAGCAACTGAGGAAGAAAGAAAAAAAACATTACCACAACGGGTATGGTCTGACTACAGCATCAAAACTATAGAAATTATGTCAGTGACTGTATATTTAACTCTGTTTGTCTCTTTGCCTTGTGTTTGCAACATTTCTGATACGGAAACTCACTTGTCCGCTACACCCTAATGTAAATTAGTCATGCATTGGCAGGCAATTCAGCAGAACTTTCTTGCAGGGGACCATTTGCTTCAGAAGGCAGCAGTTATTTGGAAATATTTTGCAATAGTTTGTCTTCTTTGTAGTGATATGTTTCATTAAAAAAAATTAGATCCACTTTAGCAAGAATCTGGTTTTAATCCTTTCAGAGTAGCTGCTGTGTTAAGCTTGGTCTCATAATGACATATTGTGTAAGTGTTGCAGTAACATGGGCTTGGTTTCATGGATTCTTAAACCAAGATGGGATCAAAGAATGTTGTAATAGGTACTTCTGATATCTAAATCTCCACTAGGCAGGGAAGACACGGGAATGAAGCCACTTTCCCCCTCCATGACCTCAGAAAGGACATTTACAATGAAAGCAATCTCTTCCCACTGAGGAAAAGAAAATGTCTGGGTGATGCACAGCTGTATGCAAAGCATTGCGCAGGTGGGGGAGAGTAAGGGACTGGGACTCGTATTATACTTTCTTCTTTGGGGTTTCAGGAACAAACATATATTTTCTGGTCCATATAAGTTTCTTGTGGGCAGAGAAGGTAGATAAGTGAGATTATGAGTGCCTGGCATCTTCATTCAATTGCCCCTTGGCAATACAAGGATTGTATCATGCTGTTCATCACTGTGAAGGTTCATTGCTTCTGGCATAATCTTGGGAGATGCTTTCACCAGAAATGGTTCTTAAGCCTCTTTAAGATAAGCAGCTGAAGGACAATAGTAGGAAACAGACCAAATACAACATAATTCAGGTAAAAGTTCTTAAATTAAAGGAGTATAACTGATAGGAAATTGTCTGCTCAAGTTGTTTCTTAATGGGAAAAAGCATGATTTCAATAAACTGGATTTTTCCTTCAGAATGCCTTTAGCTATCCCAGAAATATTTTGATGAAAAATTGAAATGTGTTAATTGGAAAATGCTGCTCTTATGTCTCATGGGAGTTGTTGATCCTTATGAATTCCAAACCTTTTCCTGTCTAGGCTTCTGTGAGACCTTAGACCATGGAATGACATTACTTATTGCCTACTTTCTCTATCCAAAGCTAGGAAACGTAGTCTGACTGGTAAGCTCAGATTACAAAAGAGAATAAAAGCATAAACAACCGTATAATAACTTAGCTGTGCATCTTGGTGCTTTTCTAAACTGGCATTTTTGCTATACAAACTTCCATCAAAAATCTGACAATTTTTTGTTTAAAACTTTTGTTTTCATCAACATTTTCTCCAAGAAAATAAAATATTTTTAACCAGCTTTTCTGAAGCCAGTGATTATCAATGGGAGGATACACTTACTGCTCTTCATGCTTCTGTCTGGAAGCCAAGCGAGCTAGGAGCTAGGCTGGTTCTAAGAAGTGATGCTGCAGTGAAGCAGAGGAGTGCTCTGAGTATGACTGTGCTCCTCCTTCGGAAATTCCATGTTCAGCCTGAGAAGAAGTCACCTCTGAATCTTTACCATTTTCTCATGACAAGCAAACTGTTTCCCATCAATTTTTGTCAGCCTCCCTCCATTTTAAAATTAAATAGCAAGTGCATTGGTGGAAGAAAACTGATGGATTGTGAGGTTTTACAAATGCAATCATATGTCTTGGGTTAGGGACRAGAGCTAAACACTGATTATGCAGTCTCTCTCCTTCCCAAGTGCTCTGTTTACAACCCTTACCCATTTAATCTCCTGAGCCCTATTTGCTCCCATGGCAAAAAACCTGTAGGAGGCCTTAGGAGGGCTCTGCCTTCTCTAACTGGTTTGACAGAGGTGATCAAGTAATTAAAACATTGATGGATGCCAGTCAATGTGGGATGGATGTCAGTGCCGGGATCATGTTATTTCAGTCCCTGACACCTCATAATGTGTGAGGAGGGCTGCATCTGACACGAGGGGGTAGCTGGAATCAGGTGGGAGTGAGGCTGAAAATGTGAACAAAAAAGATCAAAGGGGAAGCAATTTTAGTGCTACAAAATTTAATGCTGGAGAGAAATTATGAAGACAGCAGGAGATGGAAATAAGAGAAATCTAGAAAAGCTGAACAAAGAAAGAGGAAGAAATAAGGAGAACAAAAAACTAAATACAGAAATACCAAAACCAGAAAAAGCATGTTTGACAGAGAGTGAAAAGCCAGATCCAAACAAAAGAAGAAAAGTTTGAAAGAATTAATGAGAAAAAATATATTGACAATATAGGATGGTAATGTTAAAAAAAATTAAATAGGTATTATAAACAACCTGAATGTAAATATATAGTTTACATTTTGTAGTCCAAAAGAATGATGGAGAGACCAGAACCTCAGCTGATGGCTAGTTTTTTGAATCAGATTAGACTGATCTAAATTTAACTGAATGAACATTAAAGCAGGATGGAACAGCATGGGGGGGGTGTGTTGCCTTTCTTTTAGAACTAAAAAACCCCAACATCCTGAGTCATTCCAGAAGAAACATGTGGATTCTGGAATAACTCAGATGGTGGTTTTGTTTTCCTTATCTTTCAATATTTGCTTTCCTTAATTAGTGGTGGCAGAAAACTAACATGTGGTGAGATTTGAGAAACCACAATGGCCTTATTAGCTGAACGAGAGTAGATTTCCTTTCAGAGCTCTAACACATGAACAAAAACTAACTATATGTGGGGGATTCATTTGCATAACATGCAGATTTTCAAATAGCTGTGTTAAAAAGAAAAAACCTTTTCCACTTGCCACAGCGTGAAGGTGAAGCACAAAGTGTCTGCAAGGAAGGCTATCTGGGCTTTCTAACTGGGTCAAAAGAAAATGTGCTGAGAAGGTAAGTTGGACTAGTTACCTTGTATTAACTTTGGCATTCACCTATATGGTGAATACTTCACCTTCTGAAAGACTGTTATTCATGCTGAATATTGAATATATTGCAGACTAAAAGCACGAGATAAATTTAGATTAGAAAACACCTGAATATGGAACAAGATGAGCAATAGTTTTTGTAATGGATAAGCTAAAATTCTGATTTATCTTTTAACTAACCATTAAAATTCTGATTTATCTTTTAATGACTCTCATTCCAAGAAATAGTGTTGATAATATTCAGCTGCTTCACAGGGTAATCTGTTAGTATTCCAAAAGTAGGTTGTTGTCTGAGAGAGATGCTGGAAGCTGTTGCTAGCAGGAAGAGTGCTTGTTTGAATATGGACTACAATCATCATGGACTTGGTTGGTGATTTGAAGTCACATCCATTTTTGTAATACAGAGGGAATTTCTACTTCTATTACTCATTATTTAATGCTTACGTGACTGCCATGGGCTAGGTTTGTCCTTGTGTAATGAAGTTTGCTTTGCAAGACCCAGATCCATCTCTTCAGTCCCAGAGTTATGAGAAAGAAGCACTTAAAAGTTCCACAGTGAAATGATCCACAATGAAATATCAGCAAATTCCTTTACCGACATAGAATGTGCTCCTACTCTGAATTTGCTGTTTTTAACAGGATTTGAGCCCATGTTTCAAAATGTCAGACAGCAAGCAGGAATCAGTGGTTTGGTTCAGACATCATTTAGACAGAAAGTGAGTTCTCTGTAAACAGGATCTAGGCTGTCATATATAGCTATGTTATTACAAAAAGTATATGCACCTCAACTTATCAAGAGTAAATGTACTATTCCTTGCAGCACTTGAGGGACAGGAGATTTAAAAATGAAGCTTGTATTTTCTTGCCAAGAAAGTCCAGAAAATACCTTATGAGCCTCATCTGAAGCCCAAATCAAGTTAATTAGATGATTTCCATTACTACATTTTGACATGCAAATAACAGCAAGTTAGCAAAACAGTACAAAAATGTAGTTACAAAAAAGTAAAAGCCCCTCTTAGCAAAGGTTAAAAGGGTGCCCTGAAAACTTGTGAAGCTTTAATGATGGAAATTGTTATTGTTACGAATTATGAAATAAATATTGCAGTGAAAAGTACTTCACTATTGTGATTAAGGATGTCTCGAAAGATTCACAAGGTCTGGGCACCTTGCCAATCGTCTTAATGTAGAAAACCAAAATACAATGCAGTTGTTTAGCACCTTCCACCACATCGCTGCTCATGCACCCTCCCCACTCACACCCCTGCCTCTGTGCTGCCCTCTCACATTGACCAACAGCTCAGGTCTCCTTGCTCATCTTCATAGGCCAATTAAAACATAGGTGTCCTTCAGCAACTGCTGCAAGTCACTAAATCTGGACTGCTTCAGACAGTTAAGATACGTTGTGGAGCATGGCGGCTGCTAAGAATACAAGAACTGTCCCACAGACCAAAGGTCCGTTCAGTGCCATGTCCTACTTCTGAAGATGGCCAGATGCAGACACCTGGGGAGAAGAACATCTGTCTCATGACTTGTTCTTTGATATCCTTGCAGCTTTCAGGAATCTGTCTTTTGACCATTGCTGCACCCTGGTCCTCTAACTGCAGCTGCTAGTTTGATTTATGGATAGAAATTTAAAATGGAGATAAACTTCATCATCTGCTACAATTGTTTCTCTTGGCCTTCTATCTTTACCTCTTCTTCTCTGCACTGAAACTCACACATCTTATTTCCTCCATGTAACTGGACTTTACCAAACCATGTTTCAAATGCTTCACTACTTTATGAATTTAATAATAATCTTCCCCAGATCTGTGATGACAGGGAACGATTTAGTTCAAACAGCAATAAGGAGGCCAATTAAATCTTATAGTGAGCACATTGAAGTTATTTGAGTCACGATCCAGGTAGACTTCACACTTCTTTTGCTTTGTATGCATCAAACAGTGAAGATTGCTTTTTAGCATTAACAATCAAAACATGCATGCACTGTGTCCACATATGCACACACATATAGGAAAAAAACAAGACTCGCATTTCAGGGTTTTTAAGTATCTCTGTGTTGTTCTATGCAAATATGTTGGGATTTTGTCATAGCTGAAGTCAAGGTCTTGGATCCTATGAAAATCAGCCATTGAGAAAATGAAACGTGCCTGCTTAAATGATTATGAACCATTAAGACATGATACTTTAAATCTACCAAGTCACATTTTGACACTATGCAGTGTTTTTGTTTCATTCACGGGGTATGGTTCGCAGAAAGCAGAGCCATACTTAAGCTGCTAGGGAGCCACTGCTTTTGTGATATGCTCAGTCCAGCTTTCTATTAATTTAATCACATCTTACAAGGCTGCCTGTATTAATGCCATCTGGTGTCTCTAATGAGATCAGAAGCTGCAACTGAATGTTCACACACACAATTTATAAAATAAATAAGAAGTTTGAAGGGGTTTTTTACTAGGGTTTTTTTTYCCCCATTAATGCAAACACCTAAGTTGTCATCAGAAACTAAGGTCTGGAAAAGAAAAGTTTATAGCTTTTAAAATTCAGGAATCATAAAATGAAATATTTTCATGTCTAGTTCCAATTAACTTTAACAACAGACCTAAACAGCATGCACACAAAGAGCGAATATTTGTGCCAAAGAGGCGAATACAGTTGCGTTTTCATTCTTTACCTGGGCATTTGCATGTTTTGTGTTAGCAGTTCAGGCAAAACACTTGGATAATGTATATCAGGCAAATAATAACCTTGGCATACACCAGATTATTATTTTTTCTTCAGAAAAAAGCTATTATTCAATTCAGTAGTTAACACTTGTCTCAGTTTTGCAGTTCTACTGTAAGTGATCTTGTTGATTCAAACGATTAATGATTAAACTGCTCATTTGCATGACGTTAAGTGCACCCTTTGCAAAAGTAGGCCATCATTCAGGATGTATTCTGAACACAGTGACAATTAACACCCTACTTTTTATGATTCTAATGCTATCTTTGTTATTTAAAAAATAATATTATTACATAGGTAGCCTAATTAGTAAATGACTTGCCTCCAGCTTGCATGTTTCCAGCACAGATAAGGTTAAATATTTTCCTTTACGTAAAAAAGCAGGTTATTGCTATTGCTTGTCAGGAGGAAGTGGTGATTATTTCAATTTAACTCTGTACCTTTAACTAATGTTGTTATTTCTTGTTTTTCGAATTAAAGTGTAGTCCTGTTGAGGCTGATGGTAAATGTGCTTGAGGCAGCCACAAAAGAATGTAGCAGAATCACACATCCTCTTTCACCTGATCTTCAGACAATTTTCAAATCTGGTAAGTACTAAAATAAAATAGGTAATCTATAACGTATGTATGTGTGATGAATGTGTTAAACCGAACACCTAAGTAGGAGTGTCCTTACAATGGCGGGCAATGCTTAAAAAATACTTATTGATTCCCTCCAACTACTGAGAATTTTTTTCCTTATCGAAATCTGTCTTTTTCCTGAGGTCTTTCTTTATCCATTGTCTTTTGCTTGTATAATTCAAATAGTGTATTCATATTTAAGATTGTAGTTTAGTCTTACTTTTGAGTACTCGCATATTGCTCTCATAGTGAAAAGAAATACAATAATGTGGATAAAGTGGAAAAATAGTAAGCTAAAAAATGTAAGGCTTATACATTTAATATTCAGAACATAAGCATGTTTGTGTGCACATGCATAGACATGTGCCCATATGTAGTATATAAACAATGTTAGAACACACCCCCCCTTATATATATGGAAATTTATTTTTTATAATTACCTAATACATTAATGCTAAATAAAGCCATAAATCGGCAGATTATAAATTATAAAGGTGCCTACTGAAAGACTGTTAGAAAGATTTAAATTGAAATGAAAATTGTGTTTATAGGAGTTCTGATTCAACTTCCTTTGCAGCCAGTGTATCTTCTTAATAACTTCAGTGGATGCTGCTTCAAATTCAGAAAAGGAAATCAGCTCAAGAGATTTATATCAGGTCATAAATCTGATCTCTGCAATTCTGGTTTCAGTTTGAGTCCTTCTCTACTGCTCTTGTACCAACAATCCTCAAGAAGCTTTTGCTGGACAGTGGAAGTCCTTTTGTGAATAAACGCGTGACTGGCGGTGCCCTTGTGAACTCCTGTAACATCAGGGGGAGTATGCAGCTCTCCCATGATGAGTAGTTGTTGTTCCCTACAGGCTTTCTGCTGAGCTCTTCTGAGGACTAGAGAGCCCTTCTTTAGTGCTAATCTGAAGAGATCTCTTCTCTTAGCCTTCCTTGCAGGCTGCAGGAAACACCCGTGCTCCCTTTCTTCTAAATGCCTTCACGCTGTCTTCTTCCTCCTACACGTTATACTAATGTTTAAGAGTGGCTTTTTCTAAGTGGAATGAAGAGTGTCTGTTTTATAGAGAATATATGCTGTCAGGCTCTCTTTGTATATTTTAACCATGCATGTCCTAGAAAGATATGAATGACAGATACCTAGAAAGGTATTTTTCTTGCAACAATAAAATAACAGTTTCTAAAATAATAACCTGGACAGGTATCCCTTTAGTGCTGTCTAACTGAAGAGTTACTGTAGTTGCAACCAAGTGCAAAGGATGATAGAAACATCAAGCAAGGGCATGAGTGTCTGGATGGGGTCAGAGGAGGGTAAAGCAGCAGATGGAGACTAGAGTTGCTCAAAGATGGGCTAGGGGACTACAGGCCCAGATGAACTGTACAACTTACCTGCTTGCCTTATACATCTTTGCACTTCTGAGAGACACTTTAAATTGTTTAAAGCTTGCTTCAGAAGGTGTTCAAGCATTTTCAGGCTGTCATATTCCTGCAGCTTCTAAATATCAGCTTTGAAAAGCCAGCAGAGGAAGCTGGAGAGGTGGTTAAAGATTTATTTAAAGGGCAGGAAAGCCAGAGAAGCTGTGATGCTTAAGCAACATCATATAGCATGGGTCTTTACCTGTCTGCAGCCCTCTGTCATGAGCCATCCTCCCCACATGAGTCATATAGAGTCTCATCCTCATTATGCTTTTGGAGAGTGTTCAGTCCTTTCCCTCCCCCAACTTCCCAGTTATATCTGGACTGCATCTGCCCCACTTTTACAGATTATCTGTCTCTCTCTCTCCTTCAAAATTCAGGTAATTCCCAAACAGGAAGGATTTCTTTATCTAGACTTAAAGTTGACCCATGCACACTTCCTAATTAGCAGCACAACTAACAAAAAACAGAGAAACTACAAGAAACTGCCATTCACAGCCTTAGCAAATATGGGACCTCACGTTGTCCAGTCCCTGCAATTACTGCATTGCTGGTTTGTGCCATTCTCACAAAGCAGCTAATGGAAAGAAGAGGAGGACTGAACTCATGCAGGGGAATGCTGAGGAACTAAACCTCCTGCCCGAGGGTTCCTGTGTGAGGTTAAACAAGTCATTTAAGCCCAGCTTTGCACATGTGGCCACCAGTGGCATGTTCCCCATTTTATCTATCTGTGACTTTAGACTCTGTGGTCTAATTTGCAGAAGTCTGAGCCTCGCTGCAACCAGAGTCAATGGATTTAATCCTTTACATAACTGAAGTCCTTCATAATACTAAGCACTCTTAAAAGTGATGTTAGGGGGGGACAGGTATCTCAAACCGAACATCTCAAGTAGATACTTATTGTAATGACTCAGTGCTCAGGTTCCTTCCCTGTAAAATAAAGGTAATAATACCTCCTCACCACAGGATGTTGTGCAAAATAATTAATTACCATTTGTAAAATACTTAGGTATCACAGTGATAAAGAAAATAAATTATTTTCAGAGAGTGCAGTCTATAACACAAAGATCTGCGCACTGAACAAAGACAAAACACTAGTGGTCAGCCTGTTCATATGTTGTGTACTATCCTTTGCACTATAAGAAGGAACTATCCTGGCACTCTTAATTCACCTCACTAGTGTAATAAAAAAGGGCAAGTAATGTGAGGTTAAAAGTGCTGAGACACACTGATAAAATGTCAGAGTAAAAAAAAAAGTTAAAGTGCCCTATTACTGTTATGGAGTATACTAAGTTAGTACTGTTTATTTGTTCCATATTTCCCTTAATACACTGATTGTCATTGTCATACAGAATTTCTGAAAGTAAAATTTAGTTTACTCTGATTTCTTGGGGTGCAAAGTCAATGTGAAGTCACATATTCTCATATATCGTTTATTAGCTCTATGCATAAACATTCCATATGTATGTTTGTACTTTTAATGATACTGATACAAACCATCCACTTTCCACAACTGCATGTTGTGCTGCAGAGGTGTGCGATTTGTTGAGATGCTCCTGTGTATTGTTGATACAGTTGAAGTGACGAGATTCTCCTTTGAATAAATGTTTTATTTCCAGTTGTGTTTTTCTACTTGCTCACATCTCTTGTGCTGGTTTCCCAATTTTTATTTTCTTTTCAGAAATCCTTGGGAAAGCATTCTGAAGTTCTTCTCAACGTATTTTTCTTTCTGAGAAGTGTACTGCCAAAATGAATTTTGTAAGTACTTAATTGATAATCTATATTAGTACATCAATAAAGCAATGAATCTGGAAGTCCCAGCTCTTTGAGGCTGCTGGTCCAAGTGCCCTAATGTCAGGAGTGATTAGCTGAAGAGATGTTCCTGACAGCAGAGTTCACAGTCAAAGCACAGCGTTTATTGGGTTGGCACTCTCCTAATGTAATTACAGGTTTGGTGTCTGTGGTCCAGGTAGCTGTGTCTCAGGCTAGACATCCTGGATGCCTGTCTAGTTGAGTGGAGAGAAGTAATTGTTTTGGGGCTCGATTTAGCCAAGCTACAATAGTATGAAATGTATAACATGTTAGAAAGGCCTGTTCCCCTCCCTTGATGGTAAAGGAAGTCTAGACCTCTACTTCAAATTCAGACTTTTACACTGTAGAGTCTTCTGTGATGGCAGACTAATCCTTTCTGCATAATGTATTTAAAGATGGAAACCTTTGGGCCATCCAAAAAGATTAYCTCCATGTTCATATTTTAATTAAGATTTTATGAAATTCTCTAGTCAGTTCTTACAAGTCTCCTCTGAAGTGTTAAATACATTTGTAATTAGGGTGTGTGGTGGGTGGAAACAGTCTAAAACATGTAGCGTTGGAGGAAACAACAGTGCTATGGAATATCTTGAGATGAGTTTGATACAGACTTGAAGCTGAGATATGGGAAGGACTGGACAGAATTATTACAGTTATCATAAGGGAAATGTCACTTCCATTTCAAATCAGCAAGGCATATAATACTCGTATACTAATTTTCGAAAGATTTYGAAAGAACCTTGTATTTGTATGACACTGTTATCTATCATCTTTCTGCTATATAGAAATTAGAGATTAACACCTATGTGTTAACTGGTGATCTTCTTTTTTACAGACAGAGACTTGTATCACAGATTATCCATCTTATTCAGACTATGCTTCTCTAATCACACAACCTTGTTCTAAGTTGGAAGTCAGGAACTTCACAAAAGCATTTCTGCCAGTTGCATATTCGTTGATTTGTATCATCGGCCTAGTTGGTAACATCTTCGTAGTGATGACTTTTGCTTTATATGAAAGAACCAAGTCCATGACGGATGTGTACCTCTTCAACATGGCCATAGCAGACATACTGTTTGTTCTCACTCTCCCACTGTGGGCAGTGAATTACGCTGCTGACAAATGGATTTTCGGTGATTTCATTTGCAAAATGACCAGAGGTATCTATGCAATCAACTTCAGCTGTGGCATGCTGCTTTTGGCCTTTATCAGCGTGGACCGGTACATTGCTATCGTACAGGCAACAAAGTCATTTAAACTCAGAGCAAGAACGCTTGCATATAGTAAACTCATTTGTTTGGTCGTGTGGGTATCATCAATTTTAATCTCTAGTTCCTCTTTTCTATACAGTGAAAGTTACAGCTTCGCCACCAATGAAACCAAAGAGATTTGCGATCATAGATTTGACAAAATGTCTGAAAGCACGATGCTGAAATCACTGCTGCTGTGTCTACAAGTTGGATTTGGATTTTTCATACCCTTCATATTCATGATTTTTTGCTATACGTTCATTGTCAAATCCTTACAACAAGCTCAGAATTCCAAAAGAAACAAAGCAATCCGTGTGATCGTATTAATTGTAGCTGTTTTCCTAGTTTGCCAGGTACCTTATAACATTGTTCTTCTTGTGACAGCTGTAAATATGGGCAAGATAGACAAATCTTGTGACAATGACAAGATAATGGCCTATGCGAAATACACCACTGAAGCCATAGCATTTTTACACTGTTGTGTGAACCCTGTGCTCTATGCATTTATTGGAGTGAAGTTCAGAAGTTATTTTGTGAAGATAATGAAGGACCTATGGTGCATGAGATACAAGAAATACAATAAACGTAGTTCAAGGACAAACTCCGATCTTTGTCATTCAAGACAGACTAGTGAAATTCTGACTGACAATGCATCTTCTTTTACTATATAATACAATTTGAACAACATTATTACTGAAGGACTCTTCTCACTGAGCAACTCAAACCAGTGCCACTGTGCCTGTGACAGCAAGTCATCTGGGCTTCTCTGAACCTCTAAGGGAGCTCCCACGATCTACAACTCCCTTCAGGAAAAGAATTAAGATAAAAGAATAACACTGTCCTGTGGAAAACTGAAATCTTATTCACCTCTCTTAAAGTTCACGCTCTTCTAACGTGCATTCCTTAGAATTATCAAGAAAGTGATGTTTACAGAGGAACCCTCCTTGTTTTCTAAGTAAAAATTGTATCTCATCTGTCCTACATCACTGAAATATCCCAAAAGTACTAAGTAAATGAATCAGGTTATGTCCAGCCTCATTCTACTTACATTTATGTTGTTTCTGTTAATTACTTCTACCTGGAAATCCTATTTAAGTGTAGGTCTCCACTGTGCTTTTGTTGCAGACAGGTCACTGTGATAATACTAACCTAAAGAGATGGCATTTCGAGCAAAGCACAGCAAGGAAAGCAATCGGAGAAATGAAGAAACAGGCTCAAGGCTGCTGGTATAGCTGGGCTTAGGTGTTAGGTCTCGTAAATCTTTGCCCAGTTCTACACTCCATCTGCCCATCGGGAGTTGCTTACACCAAAGCTGAGGCTGGTCAAAGCCAACAGTGACATGTCTACTAAAGAGGATATTAGAAAAAAAGAAAATTATTAATTAAAGAGAACACTGAAATATCCACAGAAAGGTTTTCTGGCATCTCCTGAGATTATCTTTTGACTATAGAACGGAGCTTTGCTTGAGAGGTTCTTCTCTTCATTTGGCACAGGATTCAGGTGCTGGAATCCATCAAAGCTGATCATCTGGTGAACATCTCTTTGTGAAAAGTTGTTTCTTTCCAGCTGAAATTCACACTCCACTTTTTAGAAGGCAACAAACTGTACAGAATTGCAATTATTCCAACACTTTTTGTTGGAACTTGATCGGTGACAAAACACGATGCATTTCTTGGTATTTAGCTACCATTAGCAAAGTTTCCTTAGGAATGGATTTACTAGCACAAATACGCATATATGAAATATACTCTATTAGCTTCAGAAATTATTAAGGACTATGTCTAAAAATAAGACCTGACTTATAAAATCTGACTTAATCCAGCCAGAACTTTTACTGAGTTAGTCAGCATTTGACTCACTATGAATATAGGAATATTTATAATAAATGCAATTAGTTTTACCCAGCCATGACTTTTCAGCAAACCCTCAGTGGATCTTCTGCTCATTGAGCGAGCTTCACCACACTGTAGCAGTCATGGTGGGATGGCGAGGTAGGCAGGAGCAGGAGCTGGAGGGCAGAGGGGCAGGATGGAGGAGAGGAGCACCACTGCTACCTGTTTGCAGTTTGCTGAAGTACCTACCAGTCCTCTGCAGCTCTGCTGCAATGTGAGCAGAAGCCATGGCTGTGTCTAGATTTGCTGTTGTGTGGGATTTTACACTCCTATGGCTGTGTAAATTAATGCAATTTGCAGTGTGCTGTTTACCTTGGTTGGTTGTTTTTTTTAAAGTTCACGGCTGAAGAGGCAGTGGAGCTTGGATCACTAACCACATCTTTCAGTGGCATTGCAAAGGGCCAAGAAGGACAGTGCTGGAGCTGAAGATCCCTTGAGGAAGGGCGTTGATAAGGCACAACACAAAACTAGTACTGCGTTGGCTGGTGCAATCCATCCTTGTTTACAGTGCAGTGTGAGGTTTTTAAATATCAGTGCCAGGTGTGATAAAGATCGCATATATTTATCATGACTGAATAGGAACTTAGGCAAGAATATGATACAAAATTATGTAAATGCAGATGCCTGCATTTGCTGTATATAGCACTGATGATTTTCTGGAAGAGAATTCAGCAAATAAAAAATGTAACTGAAAAGGAAAAAAAACCCTCAGATCTAAGAGTTTCTTGCTACATGTATTACCTTGAAACATTCTCTTATTCAGTGCAAAATCCCTCATATCTGAACGATGTAGCATCTCTCCCTCAGAGGCTGCGTGAGGGAGTATGCCCTAGGGTGGGAATTCCACGACTGAAGCGGAGCGAGTGCTATGGTGGCTCTTGGGCAGAGCCCCGCAAGGCTCGAAAGCATACCTCCACCCTCCTGCCAGCCCTGCTGCCATGCCTGCATTGGCCTTCAGCCACTGAACAACCCAAACACTGCCCCAATGGCTGCCAGGGTGGGGTTGGTGGGCGAGATGGCGGCCAAGGGGCAATCGCTGACCCTGTCACTGTCACCCTCACCGTCCTGCCAGAGGGGGCTGGCTGACAGACGCCCAGCGGAGAGGTAGGGCCCCAGGGCCGGGCGAGTGTGCCATAGGCATCGTGAAGCTGTTCCTGGCTGAAGGAGCATCCTCCCTTGGGGATGAGGGAGGAGGGGGAAGAGAGCACAGCTCAGTCCCGCAGGCAGGGGCTTTTCGCAGGGAGAGGGGCCCGCCAGGCAGCCTTGCGGGTCGCCAGCCCCTGGTAACCGTGAGGGACCCTGGAAGTTGGAAATGGCAGTGGTGGGACATCTGCCTCCCGCGGGAGGCAACACAGCCTCCAGACTGCTGTCCTGTGGGAGGGAAAAATGCTCACTGGAAATGACGTTGAAAAGTAGAAAACATACCCAGCTGTTCCCCAATTCTCATGGGTGAGAAGTGTTGCTAAAGGAAGGGGAACATGGTGCATGTGTAGGACTAAAACAGTGCTTGTGGTATGAATAGTGCCAATGTCAAGGCCTTGCTAAAAATCCCACTTGAGGTACAGCTGAAATCTCAATTGCCATGAATGATCGCCCTGTCTCTGGGAGAAATGGGTGGGAAGGGTAGGATGGGCTCTCAAGGGGCTGCTGAGCAGGTAGAACCGCAGCTCCAACCCATGGGGTGCTGGCTTTCTTACTCAAATTTTCAGGGCAACTACAGAACGGAAGTATGGGTAGTTAAAAATTTAATTTACATGCAATACCTTCTTACCATTTTTTGTGAAATCTACTGTAAGGTAAAAGAGCAAGACCAGCTCAGAGCGAAAGCAGTGTAAGAGGAGAACCCCACTGCTCGATGTTCAGCAGCAGGCGGCCGTAGTGGCATGTTGGCCAGCGGATGTTGCTGACTGGCCCTCAGATATTCTGTCTTTCCTTCGGTGGCCATGCCAGCAGAACTGACAGGTGAGCTAGGGTTGGTGTTGGGAGTTTAGGGCATGAAAAGAGCACAGATTTATAGGAACTTGGGTGTTACTTTCACTGCTTATGGAGTAAATTTTCAGAGCTTGCTATGGATGCTGCTTTTTATTATTATTTTCATGTTGTGGTAGCTGTGCAGTACGCTGCATAGCAAATACATGGTGAAATTTTCTTTTTTGTTGCATGTATTCCATCTGTTATTTTTGAAGAAAAATACTTGTTTTTGTATAGGTCCTCGTTCCCTACCATATTTGAAGAAGGAAGGATACATACTGTGTTTTGTCATGTCGTACAACCAGAAGATACGGCTGATAAGATTCGAGAAGACAACTCATGTCTTCCTCCAGCTGGGGGCTGGGGCTGGGTCATGGTATTAGCTGCAGTACAAGGTCTCTACTTGTTAGTGGGTTCCATTCTGCTTTTGGTGGCTCCATGGCGGCCCTGCTTGACACTTCCCATTCAAGCAGTTCAGAAGGAGGTAGGTCATCAGTGCACAGTGTTAAATAAAGGCATAATATCTCAGTACAGACAGCCTAAAGCTAAATCTGTTTTCTGACACATATCATCTTGAAAACAGACCTAATTTATTGATTGGCTCCCCATAAAAAGTGGCAACTTTCTTCCCATGGTATTTAAATTTCATGTGCTATCTTTTCTATTTATATATTCATTTTCTTAGAAGAGTGATCACTATTAGCTGGTGAACCTGCAAGAGAGTCACAGTGGACAGAGTAGGTCAAAGTCATTTGGGTCTTGCTACTAGCAAGGAAAGGCAGAGGAAAGAAAATGAAAATTATATGCAAAGACAGATGGCAGTTGGAGATGATGAGTGGAAACTGAAGAGAAACAGGAAAAAACAATCCAGAGAGGAACATTTTGTGATGGAAATTTATTGATAATGATTAAGTACATAACAGGTATAACTCTGATTTTATTATTTAGACCAAACTCTGCTTTGGATCTTTGTTGACTAGGGCAATCTTGTTGACTAGAATTGTGAAAATTTTGGGGGTTTTTGCTACAAAAGTAGCAAGAAGATGGTACTTGAAGCTTTCAGAATTTGGACTAAATTGGAAAAAATAGTTTTAGATTAAGTGAAAATGATAACGTTTTCAAAATGTCAAAACAGTTTGTCTCATGAAACATCTAAAATGTTTTGACATTTCCGGTTAGTTTTCAGATACTATAATAAAAGCCACGGAAATGATTTCACAAAACCACTGAAAGAAGCTCAAAATCTGTTTTTTTATGCTGCTGCCAAGCAATCAGGGTATTCCCTCCTACCACCTCCTGTGGGTTCATACCCTCTTTGAAGCAGTCTATGTAAAGTACAGCTCCAAAAACAAAAAAAGGAGGATGTTTCACCCTTAAATTGTACTACACCAATAGCTCTTAATTCTCTTCTGGGCAGTGTAGTTGCAGGTCCTTCAGGCTGAAGAGGGAATTAAATGACATCTCCTCTACTGTGGGTGAATGACATGAGACCTGGTGGTAATGATGTGACCGCTAAGCAGGGAGTAGTTCTCTGGGCAGCTTTGAGCATAGTTAAGTTCCTTTTATGACAAGTTCCTTAAAAAAAATTCTCCATTTTTGGTTGAATGAACTCCATTATCTAACCTGAGTTGAAAAATGTCTGGGTTTTATTTAGTCAAGAAAACAAAACCTATTCATTAAAAAGTTATTTTGATGGTGAAAGTTCTTATCCACCAAGTCAGGATCCCTTTCCTTACAAACTGAGAAACCTGTTGCTTGTACAATTTTCTAGCTGATATCCATAGTCAGTTTTCTTTGGATTGATGGTACTATGTAACCTAACTGTATATCCTGATGCACCATTCATATTTTTAATGAAATCATCATCTTCCATTTATTTTCATTGCCTTTTTATTAGAAATACATACTGAATTACTGTATTATCAATTTGATCTATATATATAAAGCTGAGCTGACAGTTAAATTAATATTCTTCTACCAAAACTTTTTAAAGCTCTTATTCAGTTTTAGTATAGCTTTGTAATTTCTAGACATTCATTTTAGTTAATACAAATTAATGTAATAATATATATTTAATCTGTAGTAACTGGAATTTATTTATAAACTTGTGATTCACTGAGGAAGTAGAGAACACTCAGCTCCTTCCATAAGAAAAAATGGCTGAACATTGAAGTAAGAGCTTTTCTTCAAAATAGAAAATATCTGTAATCTTGATTTACATCAACCATAGACAGCCCTGATGCTTCAGTACAAAACATGGTCGTTTTATTTGTGAAGAAATTGTGCTTAGTCCTACCTAGTGGTTAGGAATTATAAAGGAAAAAAGCTATCTAATTACCAGAAAATTGGTGATTTTTTTTGTTTCTTAGCCTGGATTGGATCAGCCAGCTATGGTTTTGTTGTGATTTCTGGTCCCATTTCTGAAAAAATTTTACAGAGATATGGAGCCATTAAAGTAGTTACAACTGGAACTCTACTTGCTATCCTTGATTTTCTTTGCTCATCTTTTGCTAGTATTCAGTTTTTAACCTATGAATTTCTGGTAGGTATCAGATCAAATTCTGCTTCTAGTCCACGTAATTTGTTATTATTTTTTGCTAGTATCAAGTATGTTTTTAGAAAAACAATTTCTAGGTTCTGTATTCCGCTACAAAAATACAGAATGGAAGAGAAAAAGGAATAGTAAGATACAGAAAATGTACTGTTTGTTAGAATGGATGAATGATGTGTATTTATGGTAGACAGTTTGATTTCTAAGAGACACCCATTTATGAAAGTTAAAATAGTCTTATTAATGTATCCTAGGTGGATTATAATGTATTGTAATCACCTGTCTCATAAAATTTTAATAGAAAACTGTAAACACCTTTGTATTTATTTTTCTGATTCAGATTCAAAACAGATTCAGCTCATAACAACAGTGGTAAAAATAGTAATGTTTTCAGAGGCTTTTTCCAGTTTACGGTATTTTTAGATCAGTGGATATATATGCTGGTTTTACACTTCAGAAGCAACTGCTAGTAATAAAGGACAGTATCAGGAGGGATGCAAATAGTCAAAATAGGGATTGAAGAACCTGGTGTACCTTTTACATTGTAGTTAATTTGGCATGAACACAGTGTTTGTAATGAAAGTATTATGTACTCTGGGATTTTCATAAAAACAGGATTTTTTAACAGACTTATCAATGCAGGAAACATTTTCTACCTTGTCTTCATTAACCTCTCTTTTTCTTGTCTTAGGCTGCATGCAGCTGGATTCATTACAAAATACGCCTAACCGCTGTTGCTCTCAACAGTTTTTTTCCCTCTCAAGTTTTCTATAAATACCTGTCATTTTGTAATTTGACTTTAAAATATGTTATTGAAGAAAGCCATAGAAATCATGGTTTTAAGATGCCTTTATTGTTCCTACTAGAAGACTAAATTCCTTTTCGCTTTTTCTGTTCTTTGTATTTATTTCCATAAGGGTACAAATTAGTGTTTTGTGGTAATGATACAACACTGCAGAAACATGTTAACTTGCATAAAATTGTTTTTAAAGTTGCAAAATATTGGACATAAAAACTCAATGATAGCTAATTCCACTTGATTTTTGTGTGAATTACTTTCTAAAATGCTTGCTGATTTGAACCTGTGAAGCCACATTTAAAATTTCCATGTTCAGATTATCCTAAACTGACTTTCTATCTCTTAAATCTCTATAGATTTGAGGCCCAAAGACATGCTTTTAATCACTTAGTTTAGCCTTATAATAATATATACTAATTATTAATAATAATACAATATATAATAATATGAGAGTATATTATGACTGTATAATGAATAATACATGTGCATTATAAGCTTTACCTTGTTGCTTTCCTCAAATCTAAGGTTTGTGGCTGAACTGAAGTCGCGCAAGATTGTTGTCTATTCTCTCCACCAGTACAGCTCTTCCTAGAGGGCTGTGGCTGCTTCTTGTTAGTGAAGGAGGAAGAAAGTGAAGAACCTCATTTTCTCCAAAAATAGATTAGTTTTCCTCCTTTCAATCTTTAAGTGTTTTTATCTGATCTTAATATGTTCGATAATGGTAAGCTTTTATTCTACCATGGAATGTTCACTGGCAACTGGGATTGCAATGTCTGGAGGGGCAACAGCTGCTCTTGTGCAGAATTAGGTGCAGCTARGCCTCACTGAGGTCTCAATAATTATGAAGAGCTAGGCTGTGTGCTTATTGTGCAATTCCAACAACAAGTATTTTTGCTGGTTTTGCTTATAAAACACTCAGAAATATGTTGCTCTTCTGAATTTTTTTAAAATATGGGATTTCATTTTATCACTTCTGGTTTTTTTCCATTACAAAGGCATCAAGTTATTTAACCATTGCTRCATTCTCTAAGGGCATTTATGGACAAATATTTCCTGGCAAAACAACTGTGTAAGAAACTTCTTGCCCTGAATATCTTTTTACAAGTCTCACGTTCTCAGGTAAGACTTTGTACCTGACTGAGTTCTGCTAACACCTTTTTGCAGTGTTTYATTCACACGTATGAGCTGGGCTTGCAGGTTATTGAAAGTTATCATGACTCAGCTGAGGGGCACTAGTGACCTCCCAAAAGGAGGTAATTTTTTAAACCTTAGCAAATATCAAGCTATGCCCCAAAATAATCCCAGAAAATGGTGCAAAATGTAGGAAAAGAAGAACATAAAYGACAGGAATAAATCCTGAAGTTCTTCTCAGTTCTGCACCCCATCTTTACATTCTGTAGAAAGCTAGTTGAATCATTTTTGTCAGATTTTCAAAACTTGGTGGTAGCAGTGCATTACTGTTTTGCATCAAGAGGTGCTGGTTTGTTACGATCCCAGTAAGAAAGGCACTCAGACTCGGTAAGGTATCATTTAAAATGCTATTTTATTAGAGCTAACACAATAAGGAGAGAAGAACATAGAAATAAAATAAGAAGTCCCCAGTTGCACATGCAAACAGGTCTTTGAAAAATAGCACTGTATTATTTATTATATAATAAATATATATATATTATACTATTTGATACATTTCCAAATGAAAACTGTGTATGACTTAGATATTTCAATAGATAATGCAACATACATTATGGCACACATTTACCCTTCTTTTGAGGAGGGGGCTGGAGCAGACGATCTCCAGAGGTCTCAATGATCAAACTTAACCATCTGTTCTATGACTCTTCTGACTGAAATAAGCAGGTTGCTTAGCTATCTTCTATTTGGAAAACTGTGTAGTATGGAGAACACTGTCTTTACATTAACTGGGCACCAGATTTTTCTTAGTAAGTCAGATCCTTTTTAAGATAGTGTTTATTTCTAATGGCTGGTGTTGTTTTAGCATCTGAATGTCTGTTGGTTTTACTGTGTGTAACTACACATTTAGATGATTCTTCTCTGCATTACACTAGTTTTATACTGCTGCAGTTCTGAAAATCTGTATCAACGGATTGTCATAGGTACTGATTCACACTTTGTCACTATCTCTCTTAGACGGTTACTGAAATCAAAGGGGCTTTGTCCACTAAATTCAGTCCCTGCTTAGTCTGTAAAAGTTCATTTCTGGTCTGTATCTGTGTATTTTCAATTCACAAAGTTATATGATTTAATGATACAGTATAGTTCCACAAGGAGGGAAAATAAGCATGTATAGTGCCTCACAAACTGCATTTCTCTTGTCTGAAACCTCTCTCTGGCTTCCCAGTTGATTGCATTGTAGGATAATATTGAAGGACARTTTCTTATGCATTTCAGAGTCTGGCAGCCAGAGCCATTCGTAATATTCACTAAGAGTGAAAATGCTCAGGAGATTTAAGTGAAGACCAAGTTTTGATATAGCACAGGTAGAATGAAATTTTTGGCAGACAATATAAAAAAGTTCTGTATTTTGTTGCTTTATTATATAGTGTGTGATCTCTGATCAGGTGATGGTTATTTGGTGGGGAACGCAGTGAATTAAGGTGGGGGTTTTTTTATTTGTTTGGCCTTTAAGTAAAAATATTTTTTTTTGTGTAAAAATTACTCTCAGATACTGCTTAATTGCAGAAATGTTCACAGCAGTTTTATGTACATTTTATGTCTTCATAACAAAAGCTAAAGTAACTGGTTTTAAGGAAAAAGGGAGAAAAAGGTAGAATAAAGGCAAACAAAGGGCCCAATCTGGACTGAAGTACAAACTCCAAGTTACAAACATTCTTAGAGCTTTGTAAAGGCCCTCACAGCAAACTGCAAACCCAACAGCTCTTTGAAGGGTTCTGCCTGGACACTGTGGTTGTAAAGAGTCTGTGAGCTTTCTGTCACTGCCTTTGGTCATCTGAGAAAAATTAGTATTTATTGTTAGGGCTATAAACCCAGGTTTTTAGGAAAACTTCTTGACTCCAGTTTCTCTGCTGACTTCTACCCCACAAGAGAACTTTTGGGAATGCAGTTATCAGAAATGAATAGTCCTCAAAATCTGCTTCCTCCTACAAAGGCAGCTAACATGCCTAAGACATGGGCAAACTGTTGGATACTCCAGGGTGCCTGATAAAGTCTCGAGTATCTCCAGCAGATAACTGGAGCACACAGGAATCTTGTTAGACGTGGACGAGTTCGTATCCTTCTTGCCTCAGGATAGGAGTCAAAGCATCCGAATGGACTGAAAGGGTAAACAAAAGTTACCACATGACAGTGCAGGATATGGGACCTGACAGCTACAAACATACTGGGTAATGTTTTTAGCATATGTTCGTATATGATGCTTCCCATGGACCTTAATATACCATTGAACTAGGCATCACAAAAATCTCATGAGGAAAATGCTAAAAGGAAACATCAGCTGTTATAGGATCTGACACCAAGTGAGACACATTCATATTTACAGGGCTCTGGCTGCAGAGAAGTTTATGCTCCCAGATGCCCAGATATTGACTGCCACTATCAGAAGCATCTTGTTTGGGTGGGGAAGCTTATCCAGAAGAATTGTGCACTGAAGGAACTTACAGTGAGATTTTAAAATATCTTTACTTAATTGAGAGCCAAAGGCCCAGCTGTCAAAATAATACTGCTCATGGAAATCTGTCTTGCAAAGGAAGCAGGGGTTAGTGATAACTGGCAGAAAGTCAGTTTTGTTGGTGTAAGCTGTATCCACATTATTGCTGTTACAGTCTGTGACAGCCAGCGTAGCTCCATTGGCAAAGTGCCCTTCTTTGTGGACTTCGCTCAGGGTGGGCTGGTAATTCCAGCTGGAAAAGTGGATGTCACAGTATAAACAGACTGAGTCAATTATGWGGTATCACCTAGTTCAGAAATAGAGCAGGGCTCCAATTTAAAAACTGTCTGCAAATCATTGTTACTGTCTTCTTGACATGAGTGTGGAGGCTTGGGTGTATTGGGAAACTGTTTGGGCTTTTCATCAGTCTGAATTTAGTAGCCAGTAGGGTGTACAAAAATGCCACTGTTCATTGATTATGAATTTTTGAAATTTCACAATTAATATCATAACATGTTGTGAGACACTGATACTATCCTGAGAATCCCTTAAGATCACTTCAGAGAGCACGCGTTTCTTTTAGGCATAAAATTATTTTCCCTGTTCCATTTTCAAAAATCATCTGTGTGTTTTAATTCGTTTTAGACTGTTTGCTCACTCAGAATAGTGCAAGATTTCCCTCTAGTGGTTAAACCCCCTACAAATTGTCTGAAAGCGTAATGTAGTATCTGTACTATCCAGTTTTTTGTAATTTTACATCGCAAAGGATGCACAGGAATGTCAGACCTTAAATAGATGTTATTACTTTGTAGATATAATCAAAGCTTCTTTGCAGCCTGAATGAACAGAGACATGTTACAGAGCACAATGCAGTCGCGCAGTTTATTTTTTTCCCAAAGCCAGGTCTTTTTTCATTGTTGTGGGCTTGAGTTGCCTTTGTGTAATGGGGAATATGTACCCATTTATATCAGTACACATTACCAATTACTTGGGTGGGGGGGTATTCTCCAGTTAATAGAAATCTCCTTTTTGCTTCATAGCAGATACCAGTGTTTGCAGAGAATTAAACTCTGGCCCTTTTTACTCTACCCTCAAACTTCTCTTCTTCTAAGACACAGCAACAGATAATACAAGGGACAAAGCATCACATGCCCATTTCAGAATTTCAGGCTCGCTTGCTGGGAGCTATTTCATGAATTCCTCTTCTGTCGAGGGATTAATTTATAGAAATGAACAACAGGAAAGGAAGTTTGAAATCCATTCTCAAGCTGCTTTTAATTACTATTCTATTTTGGGGTTAAATTATAGCGAGTTGCCCATGCCTACTTGTTTTGTCTTAGGGAGGTACTGTTTTTACTGCACTTGCCAATAGGTAAATTGATTCTAGTTCCACCCAGAAAATTCCACATATGCTTTATTGCCAGGGATTAAGCAGAACTATTGAAAAGGATTGCGCTGACCTTGTGGCAGTTCCTTGCAGAGGCAAATGTCTTCATATATAGAGCTTTCTCTCCAGATTTAGTTGTACGTGGTTCTGATAGCTTCCTCATAAACTCTATGTAACCAAGAAGTATATTTATGTATATATTTGTTTACATGTATTTATATATTCCTTATATATGTATTTATATATTATGTATATATTTATACACTTATGTAGTGCTTCCTAGTTTGTGAACTTTCAGGTCTCACTTTCACCCAGCTTTTCCTTAAAATGCTTGTCAGACGTCTTTGTGTCCTAAGTGTTCCTGCTGCTTCGTATTTGTCTGCTTTGCCAGTCTTTGGGATGTCTTCCTCTGCTGGACAGCCCCTGACTAACTGTACAGCAGGGTAGACCTCGGGTGGTTTTGGACTGAGTTTTGCTCCCATTATATTTGCTCCCATTATCTTTTCTTCTTGAATATGAATGTTTTTGGATACGAGAGGACTGCCAACATCTCACCATGTTAGTCCCATGGATGCTGGGGATGTGGCAGCTCAGTCACAGCTCCACTGTGGGACAGAGGGTTGGTATTGGAGGCTTGGATAAGAAACAGGCAGTGACAGAAATGTAGCATATGTATAACATGAGACCATAAGAAAAACTGTAGGACACTTTTGCATTTCCAGAGAAAACTTTATTAGGACATGCTGACCGATCCTGTTTAGCGTCATGTAATTTGTGACCTCGTTCCATGTTTGCTTTCAATTCCAGCCTAGTCTTTTTGTTGGGGCAGGTGAAAGACACTGAAGCGCAGCCGGCTTTCACATCATTGACAGGGAGAAGATATGTGATGTGTTCATAGGCAATAGGATTTCTCTTTGGTTCAGCTTCTGCTACCTATAGCTGTATTTTTTCAAATGACTGAAAAAATAACTGAAAAAAGTGTGTCTGAGAACAAATCAACAGGAAGGGCAATAAACTGCATGGCGCAGATATGTGTGAGGAGGCGGGGGAAGAGGTGAGTACACAGAAAGAAACTTGGAAAAAAAGACTGAAGTTGAACAACAAAATTTCCATATTGGAAAGACAGTTCTTTCTGGAACTATGTTGATTTATTTTGTTACATATAGGATTCTAGCTTTAGTTGCATGAAACAGAAAACACAACCTCATCCCTTCCTCCAAACTCTTATCTGCCAAAGTTTAAGGGAGAGAGCTGGGTCTAAGTAATATCTGTTCCCCAGTCACAGGTCTCTTCTCTGACATTTTGCCTTTTTTTCCTTTAATTTGTTCATCCTTTCCATTCTCTTGCGGTGCTGTTTGTTTCTTATTTTGCATCTCTGTAGTGCTACCTGAGTTGGTCTTGCAGTAGGCAGGAGAAGAAACCTAGGAATCTGTAATGTAAAGGGAGCTGACTGCTAAACGGATGTTCTTTCTTCAGTGACTTTTACTCTGCTCCAGCAGTGAGCAAGCCAAACAAGGCAGCTGTTTCAGCGCTTCTTTCTTTCCTCATCTGATTTATCTCCCATTCCCTCTCCTTGCCCTAAATTCTCCCGCCGGAGCAGTGAGCAGGGAAGCAGGAGTTGCAGCTTTGTCTTGGCTGGAAGAGCTGCTGGCCACATGGCGCTGCTGGCCCTTTCTAGTCTGTTGTTTCATGTGCAGCCTTGCAGAGCTTCTGCTGTGTAATTCCCATCTGTTTAATATCCCAGGGTATCTAACGAAAAAAGAGGGAGAGAAGAATTATTAAGGCGCCTTTGAGTTGCATTTTCAGAATGTTGATCATGTTTAACTTTAACAGGTAGCTGAACCATCCTACATTTAACAGAGGTCTTTTTCTATATGGCATGGTGTACAAATGAGAAAGAAAAAAAAMCCCAAAACTGAACTTATTCGGAAGTTTTCAACTGTGACAACAATTCTGCTGTAGTGAAACTTGAATGAGCAATATGTAAGCCAACAGAAATCTCTCCTGGGGAGTCTTTACAGAGGCCAAGATAAACTATATGCAATTCAAGCACACTGGAGTATCCTAAATAGTAGATAGTAAATGAGCTGTGCTTAAATGAGAGTAACTCATGTCAACTAGGTTATTACACTGAATTGTGGATACTGTTACTAAGTTGCTAGTAGTGTACACGCAAAACTAGTAAACAAATCACACTAATAAGTTACTGATTCAGGAAGAGCAAGCCCTCATGTTAAGCTGTTGCAGCTACGTCCTGGGGGAAGTCATGAGCTGGGTCTGAAACTGCTTATCCAAAAAAAATAGGAGCAAGTACCAAAAAGCTGAGTATGGAGGTCACACTGCTGCTACATGCTTCCACGCTGCAGTGCAGGCTGTTTGGGGCAGGTGGCTGCCCATGCGGCCAGCACCTGAGTGAAAAGGAGAGATTTAAAAAAATAAAAAGAGAAAAATGAGTCTATGCTCTACTTTTTGGCTGCTTTTAAAGACTCCAGCTTGCTAGTGAGGCAGCTGGCAGCATCTTGCCAGGAGGAGACCTGGCATCCACTTGGAGAAAGAAGGGAAAATGCTAGAAATGCCAATGTTAAGGTACGCAGACTTGCAGAAAAATATTGCCGTGGCAGAGGTGGCAGGCCAGGGTTCAGCCGAGCTGCTGGCAGCTGGGGGTAAGGAGCAGTGTTGCTCCACCACACAGGAAGGGCTTCAGCACTGCTCCTCTTGACTTCAGTGGCATGAATGGTGCTCCAGAAGCAAATATTGAGACAACATGTGCAGAACTGGCCATAGATTAGAAATAATTTGCAACTGTTTGATGTCAGTGATCACAGTAATGAGTTTTATCAGTCATCAAATAATAGCTTTCAAATGCACCAGCCATTGTGGTCATATGGACAAGTAACAACTTAATACAAATAAATGGCTATGTTCCTCACCTTAAATAAATGTATGATTTCCTATTACATCATCAAACAATTGCATATTGCATAAGAAGACTAAATCTCAAAGTATGATGAAAAATAAGCACATATAAACAAATCACAAACCCATTAATAACTTAAAAAAMCATGATTGCCCAATACACCTTCTAAATGTATTTGTCAGCACCTCTCTTACAAGAAAAAACTTGAAGATTATAATTAAATCCTAAATATCACTAGGAACTATCTGGAAAGTCAATTTTGTTTAGCTTGATACCAGTCTTGAGGTATGAAGAGTTAGATATTGCTCTGGTATTACTGATAGCTCTGTTTTCCTCTGCAAAATTCCTTGGCTAGCTAAGTATTTTTGGAAATTATTCAGTACTTTTAAAAGAAAAAAATTAATGGGTTTTTGTGTTGATGTATGATATTTTTCATTGTATTAGTTTAGACATGTCCTAAAGCATACGGAAGTTAATAGGAATTAATGGACAAACTTCATCCTTTTTATGTTATTGTTGTTTTTGATATTGTATGTTCACTTTTACAGAAGCCAAATATAACCCATGAAGCAACTGCATACTTATTTGCATAAGCAGATTATAAAATAAAGTGTCATTTTTTTATGGGTTGTACCATTCCCAGCAGAGAAGGGTCAAGATCTGTGCCTGGGATTGTTAGGTATTAGAGCAGTGTGGATACAGAATAATAAAAAATTCATCAGATACTGGAGAATGCAGTGAGTGCAGGCTAAGTCCAGCACTTCAATGCTTGTTGAATATTTTATATTCTGTGTTATTTAAAAGAAAATTATCACCACTGATTTATGTCTCCTTGTTCTGTTTATCTATATGCATCAAGTTTATGGCTGTTGCTCCACTCTTTATAATATGATTTAAAAAAGCAAAAGGAAAATTTACAAATAATAACTTCTCATTGCTATCTCCAGTAGGGAGACACTTGGGGAACTGCTCCAAGGTTTAGGAAAATTCTTCTCCCAAAAGTCTTTCAGACAGTGCTAGGGAGGAGGGCTTCCCTGGGGTGCCCCCGTCACTGACAGCTCTTGCAGGGCTGCGAGCCTGGCTCGGAGGCTTCAGTTGAGGTCTGCAAGCCTGAGCGCGTATGGTTAACTTCCTAATGCTGTTTTTGGGGACCTTATTAAAACTGCCGGGGCTTTCAGTTAGATTTCTGCTTGTTTTCAGGGGAATTTGTGAGGATTTAGCAGTTTTAAAGATCAGGTCACATATGCATACACATACTGACTTTATGCATGCCGTTAACACATCAAGTGCTTTAAAATTACATGGGTGGAAGGGTCTGTGAAAGTGCAAAGTATTTTACGTATTTATTTTGTCTTATATTTATTAGGAGGCTACCTGGGATAAAACATGTTCGTCTTTATAATAGTTTTTAAGTTAAAAAATCTGCTAAACCAGAGAATCCGTACAAGCACTTCACAAGACAATCGTCAGCCTGTACCGCGCTTCCTTGTTTGCTCCTGCTGGCTGCCAAGGCGCTCTGTGCAAAGGTATTTCTACCTCACAGGGAGTAGTTTTGACTGCTTTGGCCATATTTACTGAGGAACTACTTTGTTGCCTGGAGAGGGGGAGGCTTCGTGTGGCTTTGACTGAGTGGTGCAGTCCAGGAAGAACTGTAGGGACCAGGGCTGTGGGTGAGAGCTTCTGTTTACTCACTAATTCCCTGGCAATCCACAACAATGAGAAAGCAAACATTGAAAAGGTTCATGATAAAGCAAGTTTTAGTGTTCAGTTTCTTATCCAAACTAAAGTTAGCTACCGGCCTAGGCAGTGTTAACTTTTATAAACAAATGATTTCTTACCTATGAAACCTCATACATTAAGAATATACCTCCCCTGCTTTCTGAGRTCGCAATATATTAAGCTGATGAAGAAGATCAGCTATGATGGACAGTTATTGGATTTTGTTTTTATTTTTAATGGGATAAAAGCTGACGCTGTCAAGTTAGTCAGAGACCTACTTATCAGTGTTAAGGTTTGAACATCTTTTCCTTGCTGATGATTTCAGGGAGGTTTCCTCACAAAATCCAGTTCTTCATAATTCCTTACCTTCTGTGCAGTGGGTGTGGTGCCTAAAGCCTAAAGTATGTGTTTGGAGACACTCTTGGCAAGTGTCACCTGTTTCCAGATCCCACCATTCTTAGCCTCCAGATTATATTTCYTTCATCTGTATTTTGGAGAAAGCATGACCAGGACAGGGAGTCTCCATGCACCTGGTGCAAAATGGACAGGTCACCACCTGTCAGTGGGACAGGCCACCAACAGCCTTTGTATCACCCCTTACTACTGAGAGTAACTTTCGTGCTGGCAGCTGCTAACTGCTCAGCATTTGAACTTTGTACCCTATGAATAGTTAAGTGATTTTTGTGGGTATACGTTGTTTCTTAGGTTTAAAAAAAAAAAGTCAAACAAAAAAAACCCAACCAACTTGCATATAGTGTTATACTCAGAAAAATCACTGGCAGGCTGGAACTTTTAGCTCCACTTGCGTTTGACCTGAAGTGGGGATCTGTAGGAGAAGCAAATTATCATATCCTGTGCAATACCAGGATACAACCGATACTGCTGTTGACAGCAGAGGAAGGGGGAGACTCAGGAASCCTCTTAGGTTCTCGAGGTAATTGCAATATAGGGTCATGGACTCTACTCTTTTCTTTGAATGTGATTTCTTAGCCCATCCTTTCTGACCTGTCCCTGGACGGTCCTCTGTCTTCACTACACCTGCTTCCTTTTTTTTTTCACTCCTATTGAAGATCCATTCTGTAGGGTTCTTATTTTAGCTCACAAGCATCTGCCCAGAGAGCGTGGACTTCTGCTGGTTTAGATTTGTAGATTTCTAAAATGTTTCCAGTGGAACTGCAGATTACTCTAAAGGGAGTTTAAGCCTGCAAACAACATAATGTTTCCTAGCTACACATGATGGATCTGTCAAAGCAGGTATCGAACCTGGTAGGGTGTGTATACATCTTACGCAAACCACTTACATTACAGTAGGAAGAAGGCATTAAGTAATTTTCTTGCGAGCGAATGAAGTTCTTGACGACTCCACGTTTCTCAAAGAGTACAAATAAACTACCTCTGAATCCTCCCATAGCAGACAAGATGAGGGAGCTCGCTAGCTTCAGCTGCTGAAATACACCCCCCATCCCAATTTTTTAAGGTAAGTAGCAAATGCCTGGCCCCTGCCTCAGAAGGACTGGAGCCAAGTGCCTAAAGAGGGGAAGCAGAATGTTTGCGTTGCACAGCTGTCTCAGCCATACCACTCTCAGGGAGAATGGATGCAAGCTGTAGCAGTGTTGTTCTATCTTTTTGAAATAAACATTATTCTGAGCTACTTAAACATCAGGTGGTTTTCTAGTGATGTTTTTGTTTGGGTTTTTTCACATGCCATTTGTTTTCTCCTGTTTCCTCCTGTTATCTCCATTCCCTGCTTTCTGCAGTCATCTTTGGACATTAAGYGCTTTCTCTGAATTTAAAGGCTGAAGATTTAGCTGAAAGGCAAGGTCAGGACACTTTGGCAAATGCCAATGTGGTAAATGGGTTTTGGTTTTTATTGTGATAGAGTCTTACATCTGTTCCTGTTTGTCTGAGACTTTAGGATTTAATCGTGAGAGAGCAGGCAGTACATCTAAGCCATTTTAGCTGGCAGAAATATTGTGATTTTATAGGCTTTTGTATTGCATGTATCCTAACAGTATTTTATATCTATATATGTATGTATATTTATATATACTTTTATATATATACAAATAGATAAATATATATATGTATGTTTTACAGTTTCTGAAGTCAGAAGATACTCTACATTCAGCCTGGGCTAAAAAAATAATCTCTTGGATGAAAAAAAAAAAAAAGGAGGAAGACAAATCACAGGATTTACTATGTCAATATGACACATTTGTTCATAGTGGTTTTTATTGCACATCCCTAACATGGATTTCAGAAAGCAGGGCATGGAAGCAGATGCTTTTAAGGAGGAAGACCATATGTCACAGCAGACTGCCAGTGATCTGGCAAGCATGGTACCATCTTCCAATATAATAACGGAGAAGGTCATGCCTTCTTTATCCCCGGATTGGGTTGACAATATGAATGAGTCCTCCAGCAAGCAGTGTCCACTTTTACACAGTTCAGAAGCCAGCGGTATGATGGGCAACAGTAATGTCTCAACAGGTAACTTAGGCCACAACCAAGCTTTTCAGCATGCAAAGCAATTACATTATTTGGCCAGCTCTGATTTTTTTCCTCAAAAGTTGGCTTCCAGCGTAACCCAGGCTGGAATTCCTGATGCAAGTGACACCTTGGAAATGTTCACTCCTCCTCTGCTCCCTGCCTCAGAGCCTGGGATGAACCATTGTGCTCCCACCTACAAAAACACGGAACAGGTTAGTTTGCTTCAAATAATTGCTGAATTGGTAACTGCATATTGTGTATTTCTGATAGTCGCACAGCCTCTTCAGGAAGAAAGGGCCGGTAACTTTTGTGTCTGTCTATAGGTGGGAAGCTTTACTGGCTAGCACTGGGAAGTGCATCATAACCCTGTGTCTGATGCTGTTGCTCTAATGCATCCATGCAATAAAGTGTTTTTCCCAAGAGACAATTAATCAATTTTTCTCTTGTTCCTCTTGTTCGATAGTTATCGCTATCTCCCTCCCTCTGGTGAAAAAGATTGCATGTTCTGGCTCCATGTTCTCATGTGTGTAATGGTTGTGGGGCACATTCATGTTCTTATTTCCATATGTCTTTCTATCAGTCCTCTTCTCATGCTCCATCTCCTTTTTTATCTTTTTTCCATTTCTGACTTTTTCCTCTTCGTCTTAGTTTTGACAAAGTGATGGACAGGAGTAACTCCACAGTATCTCTTCCACTGAGTGCTCTATGTGCTTCTCATAAGACAGTAAACAATACAGTGCCTTAGTTGCATATTTTAAAGAAACTCTTATGTTTCCAATTCAGTTGAATTTATTATTTAGGATGTGTTTATGCTGGCAGTTCTCAACACTTTCTCCACTGGAAGTCTATCATCATTTTAACATTTTTTGATGATGTCAAAATCAGAAGTACCTGTGCTAACAAGGCTGCATCCTCTGCCTCTTGCCCTGAGCCCACCTCACCTTAGGGCTTCTTTTCTTGATACTGTTGGTACCACCTCTGCACAATAGACAAGAGCTGGGAAAACTGTTGTTCGTCAGTCCTATGTCAGGAGATTTGCAGCTGGGCTGTGCCAGTGCAGTGGATCCTCGACCATCTAAATTTCCTGTGGCTGAGGACTGCTAAGTGGGGTGTTGAGGCTGCCATGGGGTCCAGTTCCCCACTGCCCTTCTCAAGGGGATACTTAAGAGCCAGTCAGGAGTCCTCACCATCTTCAGCTCTCAGTCTAATGAAGATTTTAGTACTTTACATATAGGGACAGGAAACTTGTTATTCCTTGGTTGTTGGGAAAGTATTAATGTAGGTAAGGCTGCAATTGTAGATAACTTCTTGTGAGTCCCAGGAGTCTGCTACTTCTTTTCTCGGATGACATAAACCAGATCATTAAGTTTAACGACCAGAATGTATCCTGTGATATCCTAAACTGTCAACAGCTGGTCATAAAACCTGATACTGGGTCTTGGGCATTCTTTGTTCTTTGATGGCTTCTGGCATTTGACTCTGTGAATTACTTGAAATGTTCTCAAAGATTCTGGTAAAGAAAAAGTGAACTTGGGGTTTGCTTTGTTACATGGTGCTTCTCGAGTGATACCAGACAGAGGGCAGTAGAGCGAAAATGATACTTCCAGGCAGACTGCTGGGAAGCTCCAGGCACAGCAACAACATGAGGGTGTCTTTACGCTTAAGTTTTAGTTCTGGAACTGATCTGGTACTTCACAATAAATGAAAAAAAAAAGAGAAAAAAAAAAGACCTGTCTCTTGCACTACTGATCTCTGGTAGTTCTTCCTAGTGGACAGGACAGAAGAAACAGATGAGTGGGAGAAGGAGTCAAATAAAGATAAACTGGGAAACTCAGAAGGCCAAGGCAAGTTGGACAGGTGTGTACATGCAGGGAGGCAAGGGGGAATGCCTGGCCTGCAGAAGGACTGCGGAACTAGCGGCAGCAATTTAGCCAGAGACAAAGTCAGCCCTTTCTCTGTGTTAGTGAAGATTTCTGTGGAGGCAAAGACTGGACTTATTCTTCTATCCTTTCATCCCTAATTTCAGACCATGCCCATATTTCCTCGTAATTGCATCTGTGCTCTGTGGATATTGATTTTTGAAAGCTGTTTTTCATCGACGATACTGGTAATTTCTATTTATCAGATAGTTCAACAAACAATGAAAAGTTGGACCCTGGCACATTTTGAAGTTTTACAGTGAAGCCTGATCTGAGGGTATTATCTGCTCTGATGCTGTTCTAACACCTTCTCTGTGTGTTTGAACAGAAACGGTTGTTTCCACCGTGGAAAACATGGATGGACACTTCTCTCCCTTTTGTGCTTTAGCTTCTGTGGGAAGGAAATCCCAGCACATAGACCAGAAGAAAATGCTGGCTGATGGGAGGCTGAGTAGCCAAACCTGGCAAGGCATATACTGCCTGCACAGTATCAGTGTACCCTTTGAGTTGTAAAATGGCAAGAGAGTTTTAAATACAAATGTCAACATTCTTTATTAAAAGTAATACACACTTTAAGAAATACCTACCCCCAAAGTCCAGATATGGTGATTCTTTCTGATTAAAAACCATCCAGAAATTAGTTTGATACTATATCTTTATGATATTTTCAGACTCCAGGGCAGCAGGATCAGGTGATGAGGCAGCAGATGGAGCAGCTGCAAAGGCTGGTGGCTGAACAGCAGAAAATCATCGCACTTTACAACCCAGGTACTTGGGGAATCCCTCCTGACGCTGCGACACCCTCACCTGCTGATGCTTGCACTCCAGCAGTGAAATGTGGCAGTTCCGTAAAGAAAGAGAAGGTTTGAGAGTTGTTTTCCGTGGCTGGGGGCTCTTCCTCTGGCAGTTGGGATAAAACATTCATTTTTTTACACACAATACACACAAGCTGTAAACCCCAGAAAACACTTTTTCCATTTTTGTATATTAAAATTCCAGAAGAACCACGAGGGGGAGTCCTTTATGTTTAATAACAGACTTCCTGTACAGACTTCTGTTGAAGTATAGATTTGAATGGTACTGCAGAAAATTATAGTATAGTGGTGAGCATTACAGAAAAGCTGAAATATCCTTTTTTTCTGTACCTATATATGAAAGTTACAGCTTTTACATAGAAAAAAGAAGAGGAAGAAAGTCAACGCACCATGCTTCTGTTAATAGACTCTTACCTTTAATAGTACAGCCTATTCCTCACAGCATGATACAACTCCTTGAACACCTTCATTTTACCAATGGCATTGCCAGAAAACGCCATCTGCTCAGCAAGTAGAAAAAGAGGAGCCTGCCCCCACTTCCCACCCTGTCCACAGTAGTAGCACATTCTCCTCAGCGTGTGACCCCATGCTGAAAGAAGAATTTAGGGAAATCATGTAGACTTGTGACGGCATTGACGTGGCTTTAGCAGGGCTGCTTGTGCATAACATCAGACAGGGAGCATCCATAAAGGCATAGGAAGGCCAGGTGATCCTTGGATTGCTGCCGCTCCTCAGATAACCTGCTGGGGAGGCAGCTTCACCTAATCCATGTGATAGGAGCCTAAGCAGCCTAAGGCATCCCCTGCCTGCATCTGTGCATTGATCTGGCATCAGTTTTCTCAGTCTAATTTCAAGCTTCTTTGCCCAGTTGAGGAGCTGCAAGAGTCTCATTCTGCTAAGATCTCAGAGGATAGTTAGGAGAACTAGGTGATGTCACTTTGCATGTTAGAGTTCAGTGTAGCCTGACGGGGTCTTACAAATAGCTTTTTAGAGCTGAAAAGCTACATTTTTTTCAAAACTTTCTTCCCATGTTCTAACCATACACAGCGTGAGGAAGTCCTCTCAGTTAAAGACAGTCATGTCTTTTGCTGTCCCTCCATGCATGTATAAAAATACTTCATAGCACACCTAGTTTGACCAGTTTGGACAAATCATTTATAATCAAAATTCTATTTCAGTTGCCATATGAGGAACATCTGCTTGCAAAGGTCCACTCAAAACAATAGGCATTACTTTAGGCAGAGTTAATTATAATAATAAAACCACCAAGAATTTAAGGTCTCTTGCCTTCCCCCTGCCCCAGAAACTCTGGGAGTTGGCACTTGTTAGTTGGCTTTAGGGAAACATGACCTTACATTATTGTTGCCATAAAAGAAATTGAAATTTTAGCAAGTTTGATCTACCTTGCTGATGTATATAATAGCAGTTATTAGCCAACAAAATAAAAGTGTTTAGAAAAGTGGAATTAAACAACACTGGCCAGGAAAATGCTTGCAGGCTTTTAACTTCCCTCTACTCCCAGTATAACAAAAATGGAGGAAAACAAAAAAAAACAGTCTTTCAAACCTGTGTATATGCATGTGTAATTAGATCTGTATAAATGTACTAAATGGTCTCTGCTGGCTTCAAGTGTCAGTGTCTTTTAAGAATATCTGAGCTCTGGGGCTTTGCTTCATTCCCTCTCAGCTGCATGGGGTCAGAGAACCTTCTGTAGGAATGACAAAAAGTTGGGCTGGACAAACGACAGACAAGTGGGTCCATTGCACTGTTGGGGTGCAGCAGATACTGACATCGAACATGTTAAAAGCAACTTGAAAAGCTGTATGGCTGTCAGAACTGCAGAGCATGTATGCAAGCGGTAGGCGTACACTGGGGTATATGCACCAGGGAGGAAGCAAGGGCCAAACACCACCCCAACATTGACCATTAAAAGCACGGCTTTCTGCAGCTCAGGTTGTCTGCTTGTATTGTGGGGACCTTTCGGAGCTTCCCGATGATGCCAGCAGTGCAAAGCAATATGAGACTGAAGGGAACAAGAAACTTGAGAAAGAACACAGTGTCACATCTGTTTGAAGGTCTCGTTTTCAAACTTGGTGCTGTGTGACAATAAGTTTTTTTGGTTGTGAGGGTAAGCAGGATCTCAACCGTTGACCCTGCAGCCAGAAGCCAAGTCACACCAGCAGTGATACCAGCAGGCCTGGCTGTCATTGTACCAATTTTCCTGATGGAGCTACGCCACTGCGAAATAGCTGTCAGGAGCCAATGCTGTATACTAGGGAGACAGCTTGACAAAGAGACAGAATGAAGACTATGGCTGAGTAAATGAAATCTTCACGATCCTGTGCTTTTTGCCTCAGAGAAAAGTCTGGCTGAAATAGCAGGCAAATGGTCAGCAAGCTGTCTGCGATGATCAGGTTGAACAGTCTGCGGCTTCCAAGTTTTCTAATCAAAGCAGAACATCCACGGAGCAATTATGTTGCTCATTAATCTGTACCCAAATGCCGCAATTAGCAAGATGCTTGTTGTTACTTCCACCGGTTCACTGTGAGCAGAACAGTTAAGCTGCACCACCTTCTTCACATTCTCAGGAAGGACTGAACAGTGTGAGAAGGAAAGTGCCTTGGGTCCTGCTATGCTTCATCATGCAAACTTCTCTTCCCCCTGCCCCGGTGCTGTAAATCACTTGACGCATTTCTGAAAAAAGCAAGTACAGTTAGTATCACAAACTCAAGACCAAGCTCATACAGTAAGAAATATATTTATAGGATGCTGTTTGGGTGTATTTACATATCCGATACATTTAGCTAACATAAAAAGCCACAGACAAAATGGTTACTTGAATGAAAAGCTGACCAAAATCTGCACTGAAAGTTCTCATTTGTTAGTGGAGGCAGTGTAGGTTGAGGGTAGCAAAAGACATTGATAATCTGGTCCCATTAAGCTTTAAAGAGGTAAAATATGAAGAATTACTAGGGCTATGATTTATCTTATTATGATAAAGGTAGTTGCTTTAATATTGCCATGCATTTAAAGAAATAATACAGTGACCAACAGTAAAATCAAAACCTCATTGAACTACAGGTTGTCATTTTAATGTCCCATGGTAACACAGACAGAAATGGCTCTGCCCACCTGCTAGCTGCGTGGTTAGAGCATCTGTCCAGAAGTAGCGAGTTGGGCTTTTTTTTGAGTCTGTGCCAGACAGGATTTGAATCCACAGATCAGCCTTCTTCCAAAAAATGCCTTAACTGGGGGGTGAGGCAATTTCAGTCGCAGGCACTCTCTATTCTTCTTGTTGAAGTCAAGTCACAGGACAGAAAGGAATCATGGTGTGGAGAAAGAAAATAAGAAGCGAGCCTAATTTGGTAACCTTATAAAGGGGTTTCTTTCCTGGAAGTAGTGAGCCTGGCCCCTGGTCCCTATGCAGAACTGCTTACATCGTTTCCATTTGGAAGTCTTCTAATAAAATGTGTAACCAGCCATCCAGAGCTGAAAGGAAAGCCTTCCCCTCTTTTGCATTGAGGATGATACTCAGAGATACTTTGCAATACTTAACTTTTACCTGCTGAGGGACTTACGGAGTCCTAGGGGAAATGTGTGTTTTACGTGCTCAGAAGTACTTTGTAGATGCTCTTTAATTCAGCATCCCTGTAGCATACAATAATTTTGGCTATGACTGATGGTTGCAGCAAGCACGTTTTACAATTTAAATAAAATAACAAAAGCAGAATTTGATTATTTCACTCTGAACATGCAAACCACCAAGGAACATGAAAGCAACATTGTTTTTGTGCAATACCAGTTTAGTAAGAGATTTCTAGTCGGTGCAAAATATTTGTTTTAAGCTTCTCTAATTTTTCTTCTCTGGTAATTACTTTTAGGCTTTTCTGTTTCTCCTGGGATACCTTCCCACCTAGTAGGCACGATGCCACCCCTTCCATGCTTTCGGGCTACTTTGACTCCTGTCCAGTTCCCATCAGAAAATTCTTCCCAAGTGGAGAGCCCGGAGTGCTTACAGACCTCTCCCTTGCCAATGCGCTCTGCTTGRCAAAGGATGTCCCCACTGTCTGTGCCAAACGAGAGCAGCTCAGAAATCTCAGGAGAGCACGTGCAGCTTTCAGATTCAGGTGGGTAAAAAGTGCTGGAAATCTGAAGCTAAGGCTATTGTGCAAATCCTGTGAATTTTTGCCTTTGCTAGTGGTTGTTACCGATTTTATTGCAGGTCAGGGAAAGGTGCTTTGTTTTTATGGTGGCTTGTTATAAAAGCTTTTAAAGTATTTTAAACTTGATTTTTTTAGTTTTTGAATCACAGTCATCCTGCCTCTCATACTGACAGAGAAATTGGGCCTTGTAGATATAAATGGAGCAGAAAGCCATTAAATTGGAAAAGCTAAGTTTTATGAAGTAAGGAGTATGTTATATTTAGGGGGAAAAGCATAAAAAGTAGGAAGTGGATATAGCTTCCAAAGGCAAGAGAACGTGTTTCTTTTTAGCTAGGAAGGCCTGCTCTCCATCAGCAATCTTGGTGTTTCTCACATTGATATGAAGTCGCATTGTTTGGAGGAAAAACAATGTAAGCTGCTACTTGGCGTCTTCTCTTCGCTACGCTTTGCCAGCCTTTTCCTCTGTGGGAAGATAGCAAAGGGTGAGAAAGAAGAAAGAGCGATTTGCAAGAAATCAAAAGTTGATTTCAAAATGGAGGGAAGAGGAACAAAAAAGAGTGGAAATGAAACCGCTTGAAGGGGAAGAGGATGTAAATCAGACCCGCATCCTGGATTCCTTTGAACTTTTATAGCAAGACCTGACTGTGATGGTGTGAGACTGTCCCGTAGTACAATTGAAACTTTAATGTCATATTCTTCAAGCTAGCTCAGGACCAGTACTCTCACTGAAAGAGTCTTGTCTCCTTCTTGTGCCTGGCACCATTATTTTCTTCTGGGTTAACCTGAACCTGGGTCAGTTGCCCAATGAAGTTTTTCAGAGAGCTTCAGAAATACTTCTGCCAGCACAAATGGGGGGGGTGTGGATGAGGACAGTAGGAACCTGAGAGCAAGAACACATTAGGACAGGGGGAGGTATGACTGCTTTTTTTGACAGCAGCGCTGACTTAGACCTGCTTTGTGTGTGTAAAACTAAGGCTTGAAGGTGCAGAGGCCTTAGTACATCAGGTTAACTCCTGACTGGAAACTGGTCAGTGCAGTTGCCTTTGAAATATGCTTCAGTTGAATGTGTGCTTGAGGACTGGGCTGAACTGAGACCTTCCTGACTGTTGTGATGAGTGTGGGTTTCTACTGTTGGAAACAAACATGAGTGTACCAACAGCTTGTATAACACTTCACATTCTTATTTAAAGGGATAAGCACCGAGCCATTGCTTCAGTGTACTGGGAGCCCCACAAAAAAACTCTCCAGACAAGACGCTCAAGAAGAGAACAGAAAAGAAAACAAAGGTGAATTACAGCTGCTTGGACACATTGTTTTTGCCTTGCCCTGGGAAGCACTAGTTGAAAATTACAGTGCTGGGGCACCTCTCCTATTAGAGCATTCTGGATACAGCATAGCCTCACGCATGAGACAGACTGTGAGGAGGGACACATGGGTTCTGCATCCCTTGCAGCTGCCAACCTGCTGTCACCTCTGGTTCCTCACACGTATTCTGGTGCAAGGCAGGTGAGAAGGTTACAGAAAGCACTGCTTGTCTGCCGTTGGACTGGAGATTTTTGGAGTGTAGCTGGGAAAGGCTGAGGGAAGGATGTAAAGCTTTTGTATTCCTGTTGTTGGACCAGAAAGTCCTTTCAGTGTGTTGCAAAGGACTTCAGTAGCTCTGGGTGCATTAATGTGACGAAGTGAGATATATAGTTCCTGGCTACAGCAACGGTGTGTAGTATGAATGAGCCAGTAAAGGCTTTTTGCTCCAGTTGACAGGCCTAACGAGCTAAAAGAGCAAGTCTCCGTTAGCTGACACTTAGAAAAAAGATTAATTGAAGTGGGAGCCTTCTTGTAGTAGCGAACATAGCCACTAAGATTCAATAGCAAGATGTTCAAATTTGCACTTTTGTGAAACAGAATAGAAAAAGCCCAGTTAGAAAGTCTTATGTGTACAAATACTGCTTGTTAAACTGTTTAATGAACTGGCTTGCAGGTCACATAATTACAGACACATGAGTAGTTCAGTACTGTCTAGCAAAGTGTCTCCACTGCAATGTTCTGCAGTGAACACATTAACCAAGCATTACAAATCTCTAGGCAAGGAGTAAAATCATAACATTTGCCCTTTCCTTATTTCCAGCAACTACACTTGAGGATCAGGAGCCTCTTTTTTTCACGGGTTGCATCCTTCCACCTACTTAATTCAATTGTGTTCTATGAAGTTTTCACAAATCAAAATCTTGCATATGTTGTTGAAAATATAAACATTTCTTATTTATTTTATGATGTTAATTTTTCATTTATTCATTCTATAAAGCCTTTGTTTTCATTGACCTCTTTCCTGCTGCTTAGATAACAGTCAATTAAAAGAAAGGAGTTTCCCTGAAACTTTTTCTGCTGTCAAAGAAGAACAAAGAGAACAAGTAAAGGAGGACATTCCTCCATCTCCCTTTGGCATAGAGGGGAAGATGAAGACTAGAAACATAGAAGACAGGTAAGAAATGATCTTAATCAGTCAGTCAAGCTACAAAAGCATGTTTTCCTTGATTGTGCACATACTGTATGTGTTATATTTGAAACACAAAGGCTCTTTCCTTTGCTTGAGAGTGGCAGGTATGCACGGGCAGAGATTGGACAGGTCTAGGGACTGGCAGTTGATCTATATAATAGGATGCTGGTTTAACCAATTTAAATGAACTGGTTTTGCAGCTATGATCTTCAAAGGATAGAAGTAAAGCAAAAGTTGGCAGGGAGAGATAACATCTCTTGTTATGCCATCATTTCTTCTGCAGTGGTCATCAGTTTGTAAAAGCAGCATCAGTCTGAGTAGCTCATTCATTCTTGTCCTTGCTTTGCCTCTTCAGCTGTGCCAAGACCAATTTTTATGTGCCTATATAGTGAACAGGTCAGCAAAATAATCCTTGTTAAAATTATCTGGAGAGAGGAGAAATGTAACTTTTAACTTGGATCAGTTCTCTGATCTGGTTCATCACTGCATTGCAAAAGGAGTTGTACCAGCACACGGAGCGGGGTGCTCATGGCTAGGCAAGAATGGTTAGGTTGGCATTAGTGATGGAAGAAATGCTCGTAGAGTTGTTACCTTTCCTCAGCTGATGCAGATAGAAGGAGCAGCTTTTTGGCACACCAAGCCTTCCATCAAGTATAAAAGAGAAGCAGCAAAATTCTAGGGAAGTACAGACTGAGAGTAATTGTCATGAGTGTGTTTTAGTGTGTTAACCATGTGGGAGTTGGGCAGAGAAGGAAGACAGGGACCTCCAGAGCAGAAGGCTGGAAAGAGGTGGCAGGACCATAAGCACCTCTGGGCAAGTGGGCCTGTCCACATATGCCTTTTTGGATCAGCAGTGAGCTTCTGAAGTCCATCTCCCAGTCACCCCCACTTGCTGTGCTTTGGTTCACATTGGTCTTAGCATGAGCTGGATGAAACTAAAGCACATAATGTACTCCAGCTCTTCGTGACATTTTCGTTATGGGACCAGGCTATAGTTGGTTTGAAGTAAACTTCCCCGAAATGCGTATTGTCTAACGTTGAGTCCTCAGCAGCAACAGTTTTGCTCTACAAATCTAATCCTATTAGGCCATGCTGCGTGCTAATAGACAGAGCCAGACTGACAAACAAGAAGATTATCTGCGGTACAGTGGTGTTACGTGGAGGTAGACTATAGAAAGAACAGTAATGTTCTGTGTAAGCAGTACTTCTATGTTGTGGTTTAACCCAGCAGGCAGCTAAACACCACACAGCCGCTCACTCACTCCTCCCCGCCCACAGTAGGATGGGGGAGAGAATCGGAAAAAAAGTAAAATTCATGGATTGAGATAAAGACAGTTTAATAGAACAGAAAAGGAAGGGAAAAAAAAAAAAGGTAGAATATACAAAATGAGTGATGCACAATGCAATTGCTCACCATCAGCCGACTGATATGCAAACAGCGATCGCTACTTCCTGGACCACGCCTCCTATTTATATACTGAGCATGACATCACATCGTATGGAATACCCCATTGGCCAGTTCGGTTAGCTGTCTTGGCTATGCTCCCTCCCAGCTTCTCGTGCACCTGACAGAGCATGGGAGGCTGAAAAGTCCTTGACTAGTAGACTACTTAGCAACAACCAAAAACATCAGTGTGTTATCAACATTCTTCTCATACTAAGTCCAAAACACAGCACTAGGAAGAAAATTAACCCTATCCCAGCTGAAACCAGGACACTCTATTAAACCCAGGATTTTTTAATATTTAGTAGAAATTATTAGTAAGTGCCTAAATTAAGGGTCTAAGCACTTTTCCAATTAAATAAGATATGTTCATGTATGCTGTATTATGCTTCGAGTCAGCATTCAATTTGTCCCTCCACAACATTATAGACATTATTTTTCTCCTCTGTCACTCCTCACCAGCCAATTCAAACCACTCTGTCAGAGAGAGAGTGAGTTCTTTGTGACTGTAACCAGCTCTAGTCTGGAGAAAACGCCTGAAATATTTTTTCTTTTGACTATTTTCTATTTTTAAGGAGAGACTGATACCAGCCAAAAAATGTTACTTGCTAAAAGCATAATTAGTGTTTAGTCTAGACAAGATGTTTTCAAGTGGGACTTAGGTGTCACATAATAGTGGACTTTTTAAAAAAACTGGAGAGAACATTTCAGTTCTAAACTCAACATCAGCTCCATGAGAATTATCAAAAGAAAATTAGTTGGAGAACCTTACAAATAAGTACCTTCCTGTTCCTTGCCTAGGCCAATCACACCAGCAATTGGTATTAGACAGAAGCCTTCTGAAGAATTTGTTGAAGCACAACTTGAAGTAGACAATCATCTCATAGCAAAACAGCAGAAGGAGCAGCAGGTACTGTGCCATTGATACATTCACTTTGTTTTTCACAAGTTCTCATGGACTTGGGTATTGTGTGGGTTCTGTTTTGGCTCATTGCATGGCAGCACATTTTTCCACTGTTCTTTCATGTGATATTGGAAGATTTTTCCCAAAAGTAAAAAAAAACTGTATTACTCAGTCACAGTCATATTCCCCAATGTTTCCCCACTGGATTCTTCTCTTTCCACATACTTTCTGGGTCATAGTTTGTGCCCGAGTCTCAATATACTTAGCTAAATTAGACCTCAACGTTGATTCTGTTAGTTTATCTCATAATAAACAGTCCATGCAGCCTCTCATGTGCCAGTAATGCGAGAATGGGGGCATTTCCAAGTACAGTTTTTGTACAAGGGCCAAGTACAGTAATACTGTTCTGCTTTTTGCCTTGTGTGCAGTCTGAGAGGAGTTTATGTCTGACACCTCTAGGTGTCAGGCTCAGCGTTTTGTTAGGCTTGTTGACTTGGAAGATGCGCATTTCATCACTCAGGAATTTTCTCTATGTCTCCCTGGCAAAATAACATCTCAAACTGCTGCATTTATATATTTCTGCGTCACATTGTAAAAACCACTCAAACTTCCTTTAAAAACAAAGACAGACAGAACTTTTCTCATCTTCTATCGTACAAACACTTAGCACCATCTTAACCATCTGACTCCACTAATGAATTAATGGAGGCATCACGTAGCGACTGCTTCTAAAAGTTCTCATACCTTCCCTGTAGTCTCAGGGCTGTTACTTATGGACTCACTTCTCCGTAGCCAGTGTCTTTAAGAATTCTGGTGTCTCAGCTTTTTCAATTATCATAAATACCTTCCTTTCTGGAGAACGATTCTCAGACTGTGATTGTCAGGATTTTTGGTGTTTTTTTCAGAGCAAGGCAAAAGTAACACCTCCAAAGGCTTTTCTGAAACGAAAAGAAGGTATCACAAGGCTCAAAAAAAATAAACAGAAGCCTTTAAAAGAAGACAGCAAGCATTCCAGAAGAGCTGGTTTGGACTGCTGGGGTCATTTCTCCCAGCCTGGCCAAGTGGATGCAGGCATACTGCAGCCAGGAGAATGCTCTCAGTTAAATCTGCAGGTCAGTAGCTCCATGCAGATGCGTACACATGAAAAAAAAGCAGACTGTGCTTTAGCTGAGTGGGAGTGGGAGATAAAGGCTCAGACTGACTGTGAAGCAAAAGTAGTTGAGCAAAGTGCAGAAGAAAAAGAAGTGACTGGGAGAGATGAAGACGCAAAGGGAAATCCTGTTGACTCACCACAGAGAAGGTGGCCTGAAATCCTGCAACCATGTCCTGAAACAGTAACAGAAATGAACCTACAAGTAGGTGAGGAAAGGGAAACTCATCATATGGATTCTCTAGGGCAAGCAGGCAGAACTGATGGAAGACCTGTGGAGGGTACCCTGCAAACGGACCTAGGTAGGGTAGATCAGCCTCTGAAGGGCCATTTCACAGAGGGAGCAAAAGCCCCCTTCGAAGTCCTGCAAAAGCATTGTCCATTTCTTCAGGATTTAGAAACAGATTGCATCAAGGAGGCAGAGTGGAGTGCAGGCCCTGCATTCACACAGGGTCAGAAGTGGGTTCAGGTATGCCCACAGGAACTTATTTCGGGGAGCCAGAGCTCAGAAAGCAAAAGACAAATCCATACTGGGTTTAAGATGGTCAATGGTAAGATAGTAAAAATTATACGTAGCTCACCTGAGGCTGTGGAGAAGGGAAGCTCATCCTCAGCCTTCCAGCAGGAGTGGCAAAGGAAGGCGACGGCTGCTTTGACATGGCATGTTGCATCCTTGTCCTGTGAGTCAAGCTGCTTATCCTCCAACAGTGATGATGACCCCAAATCTCACCATGCTCAGCATCCCTCCCAGCATGGGCCTCAGGGACTAGATCTTACTGACGGACATTTGGATCTCTCTGACGGTGATTATGCTAGTGACAACCCCAGTGGAACTGAAAAAATGTCTGTTAAAAAGTACAGCAGATCACCCCCAAGGAAACAAGATACTCAAGCGATCTCAAGACAACAAGGTCCCTCCTGCAGCACAAGCAGCAGCGATTCCAGTACTGGGGCTGTCAGGCTGAAAGGGGGCAAGGCTTGCTCTTCTCTTCAGCAGTCCCTATTTCATCTCACAAGATTGAAAAGGAGAGAGCATGAGCCTGAATCAAAGAATGAGAATAGGGCCAGGTATGTTAAAAGCCTACATCTGCCATCCTCAACAGTGGCTGGTGAGATTCCTGCTTTCAAGATTAAAGAAACCCCTGCAGTGGAGGAACCACAGAAAAAACTGTTTACAGACACATCAGGTAAGAGCTACCCGAGTTTTGATTTCCATAGGGAAAAAAAATTTCTCTTGGATTTATGATTCATTCTGCCTGTGCTCCCTAGGTATATGCCCACCTCTGTCAGTATTTCTCAGTCCTAAACTGAAAAAAAAAGAGAAGATTGGAGAGATATATCTGCAAGACCCTTGTTATGCTTGGCTCTCCATCGTCACTAGCCATTTTTCCTAAGTCTGTTGCCTGAGGTGCACTTTCAGGTGCAGACTTTTGACCCCATGAGATGGGTGAGAGGTTCAGTGAGTCCCTGGAGTCAGTGCTAGAGTTCCCTGTAGCTTAGGTATGTTCCTCCCACTGACCCCTTGACAGTGAGATGTTCACATTTTCTATTTACCCTCCTCAGAGATAACATGACTTTAAAAAAGGTGGGCAAAATAATTTCTCAAATATGCATGTTTTGTTCCTAAGACACAGAGAGCCTCACATCAGTGGAAAATGATGATTTCCTAAGAACATCTTCACTCAGTTTGTCCTGAATGCAGTCCCAGTTCTTTGGTCAACTAATCTTTCTAGCCTTTTGGCCCAGTGATGTTACTTTTGGCAATGAAATGGTATACTGCTTGACCAGGATTTAGTCCTTTTTATTAAACTGGTTCTTGACTTTTCTTCTCTCTTAGTTTCCACTGAAGGACTTCCCCCACATTGACTCCTCATCCCAAACCCTTTGGCTGTCTCTTTGTGTAGGATCAGTCAAAATCAATTATCCTACCTGCAGTAATTGGCGGGGCAGAAATACTCACTTCTGACGGCTCTCAATTGCTCTGTCACAACTTGCTAAGCACACTCTACTCCATGTCACGCTGCTGTTAAAAAAGGGTTCCTGAGGCCTCTTTGAAAGTTATGTTCAAAATAAGGTTGAACTATCACGTGGCATTCACATTCCTGAAAAGGAATTCAGCTACTGACACTAATATACCTCCAAATCCATTTCACTTATGATTTGTAGGGCTTGGATTGCACTACTAAGAACTATGCCGGGAACGGAATACTTGCATAGTTAGGCAAAGATACATTAATTCTTTTTGATAGATTAAGCAACAAAGTTTACTGCACTTATGCAGTCTGTGGTTTTAAATACGTAGAGAGGGTTCATAAATACTCACAAAGTTCTGTGTACTAACATAGATGTCTTTATAGAAGAAACCCAGAACATCCTTACCAGAGGATTAGGCATATATCGCAGAGGAACCCCTTCACTGACTAGGGTGAAAGAAGAACAAGAGAAAGCAATGCATTTTCGCAGGTAAATCTCTATACACCAGAAATTGATTTGTTGTGCAGTGAGGCAAATATTTCCTTTAGGATCCTTAAAATCAGGCTGCTAAATTCTTACTTATTAGCTAGCTTCTTTTCGAGGGCATCTACATTGTCTTAGAATTGAAACACTTAGCTGTCTAGATTAAAAGTAAAGCGCCTAACTGAAGGGGGCCAACTCTGAAAACACTGGTGCTGTTTGGGTCTTAAAGCTGAGTAATGCCAAATGCTTTTTATAAGTTGCTGAACATCTTCAGATTACACTGAAATCAGTAAGAACTCAGGATAATTTGTTTTATGGGATCAGGACTCTGATGGAGTAAAGGATAAACTTCTCATATCACATTCACATCAGGGTAGCCCATATTTCCGAAGTTAACAAAAAGTGTATAGCATACGTCAATGCCAACAGCATTGTTATTTCAGGAATACCTATCTTCAGACTAGACTGAGGATGCATTTGGTACCATATAAATGAAGAACTGGAAATCAAGAGAGTTGCTTTTGTAATTTGTAATTATTAAATGCTAACAATTGTTTTGGTCTGGTTTGGTTTGGTTTGGTTTTACATCTTCATAGATGAAAAATAATTCCTTGCCACAAAATCCCTGCAAGAAATAAGTTTTGAAACTACGGGGTATTGGAATGGAAGTGCCTTCACAACTGTAACTAATTACAGGTTATGCAAATGCCTCTAATAAAAATTAAGCATGCTTACAATCAAATCAAATACGTATTTTTAATATGATGAAATATGTTAGAAATTACTAGGTACCATCTGCTGTAAACACAGGAGAGATTTTTTTCCTCTTTGAATTTCAAGCCTAGTTCTTAAATAGTGCCAAATTAGTGTAATTTCTTGATTTGGATTTTTATTTTAATATATAATGCAAAGTAAGAAATTATTTTTCACATCTGCTTGTCCTTTCCTTTTGATTTCAAAGACCATGGGATTAGTGCCAAAGGATATTTCTGAATTACATTTATCAGTTTGTATCATTTCCTCCTATAGCTGTCTTTCAGCAAAATACTTTCAATGTCTTAAAAATAAATGGTTTCATTAAAGAGCCTTCTTTTTTGTGATCTTGCAAGCATATTGGAAGATGATCTCTGGCTGACTGTGATAGGTGTTCCAGATGTCAGTATTTCTGGCATTTGGCAGTTCATAAAACTACTAATGAAATTAGGTGCTGCTTTTACTTTTACTGGTGTAAATTCTGGCTGTGGAGTGATGTACTGGTGCAGAATTACTGCAGTGCCCCACTCTGCCAGCACTGCATTCTCTGCCTGCTGACAGTGCTGCCTCACAGATGACATGGCTTTGATTTTTTCATAATAGTGCAGGTTTTTAAAAGAGCTTTCTGTGGATTTATTCATGTCTTTAGCCATAGTAGCCCCTAGCATTTCCACACAGATGTTTATCCAAAAATGCCTGCCTAGTATAATGTGTACACCTTTTCACTCACTTTTTCTAATTTATGACCTAAAACTAACTGCAAAAGGCAGCTTATCCTCCTTGACTGTGTCGGCCCTGTGCTGATTTATGCAAGCCGAGAATCTGCTTTGTATTTATTATTATACTGTATAACCAGTAACCCTATTAGGAACACAAGATGGCCGCGACATCGATAGCACTTCACTTGTGCCATGTTGACAACTTGTGCTCACTGGAAGCAATGAAAATCCTTTTGAGAACAGCACGACGTGCCTGGACCTGCCCAGTTTATCCATTCTTTCATTTCCAAGCACTTTGTTTTCAGACCTTTGCAGGCACAAACAATATAGGCAAGAGGGTGAAAACAGTTGGGATGTAGCGTGTTGTGTGTATCTGGTGCCTGACAGTGCCTGGACGTGCTCAAGGCAGCAGCCTGTGGCTCCACCCTTGCAGTACTGAGGTAGTTGCTGCTGGCTCTTGGCATCAGTTAGAGGATTCAAGGATGGTTATATTTCCTTGTTCCTTCAACAAGGACAGCTTGTTTGCTATTTTTGATACATAATTTCCTTGTAGTATTGAATCTGCACTCTTCTGGACCAACAGCAGTAGCCAACGTGTTGGTTTTTTTTTTTTTTTCCATCTGCATTTCGCTAAAAGACTTTTTCTTGGAAAAAAACCTTTTGCTTCATGTATGCCTTTGACTCACAGCCAGCCTGCTGTGATGTGCCTCATGCAGAGGTGTGCCTGGGATGCATGCAAGAATTTGAGTTAGCACAAAGTGCTTAGCCTTTTTTATGTATTTTGTATCTATCTGTGTTGTGCACCTAGCTCCTATTTGCAATTTATAGCTGGGGTATGAACTGATTGTCAGAGGCTCCAAAGAAGCATTGTGTGTGCTCCTGGTGTCCTTGGTTGTTACATTTCCTCAGGCCAGGGTCTGTTTTCTAGCCTTGAGGCAAAGAGGCACAGCAGAACACCTCCATATGACTAACCTGTCTTACCCTGCAGACTAGAGTGACTGCACCCAAGCTGTCTGCTGGACCTGATGCCTGGCCTGCACTAACCTCCAAACCTTGCTTGGCATGGCCTAGTGCAGTGCTGGATGGCTGATGCCAAGACCAGAGGTCACACTAGCAATATAGCGCTGTGGACAATTGCACACTTGGGTTCATGCTCCAGGTCTGATTAGTTTATTTGTACAGATGTAACTCTTGTGCAATTCTGAAGAGGTTGATATCAGCCGAGATGCTGGAAAGAATAGCTACCTGGGTAGCAAGAAACTTAAGACAGTACTGTTCAGTCTTCAGTGGAAGACATTATATATAGATCTTGTCTCTTGCTTTTGTTCTAGTATATTGTATTTCAGGGCAACTGGTCTGGATATGGAGCAGTGGTAGGCTGGACATAATCACGCAGGGGCTATATTTGCTAATTTAACTGTATTAATGTGAGGACAATTAATACTTCTATTGACTATTGTTGAGACTTTTTTTAGCATGCCTTTAACCAGAATATTAGATAGGCTTACTTAGGATAGAAAACAACCAAAAAATAAAAATTAGGTAATGAATTGTAAAGAGCAGCAGGATGTGGGGAGTTCGTTTATGTCTTAGTATCTTTGAGAACTTTCATATTTTGCTGCTGAAGTGCTAAACTCCATTACTGAGAGGAAAACATGAGGTCATGGCTGCCTCCTGTAGCTCGTGTTGCTTTTCGAGTAATAGTGATGGCCAGATGGTAGCTGTAGGTCATGAGGTGAGCTGAAGCAGGAAGCTAACAAATAATTTAATATCATATTAAAAATGAACTAAGCAGTTGGATCATAGTCATACAAATATACTGCATTTGAGGGTATGTAAAGACTTATACTCTTCCCCTCTTGCTGAGTTTTTAAGTGCACTTCCAGACCACTCATGCTTTGAGACATTGAGTTCAAAGGCAAAATCTCTTCTGGGTGCTGAGCTCCCACATTTAACTCTTGGAGTGTATTTACCTATGGAAAGTAAAGTACTTTATCCCCTTTCATTCAGGTCCATGGCTGTTCTGATTTGTAGTAATGATGGGCTGCTGGAAATACAGCTCAGTCCCCAGCCTTGCATGATGAAGTGCTTCCGAGGTGTAATGCCAGGGAACAACCTGTGCCTTCTGCAGGTCTGCCCTAATTTAGCTATCTCTCTGAACAGAAAATGTGTTTAAAAGCCTCTAAGTTCATGGTCATGACGTTGTCAGAAAATTTCAATGAGAATTGTTTCCATCTGCTCAATAGAATATTGAGCTGAACACATGCATGAGTGTTCCCAGTGATGAAGAACCTCAATTTTGACAAGTGCTGATAACTTGTTGCCACTCCCAGCCGTATCAGCATACATAGGACATGCCCAAGCCCTCCAAAAATCATGCCCAAAGAAGGCACATCTAAAGACAGTCCTTCATTATAGTCTTTATGCCAACTTCATACTGTTTGTTTACCTTCTGAACAGAATACGAATGGACCAGCTCAAGACTGTCAGGAGCCAGGAGCTGACTCCCCCTTTGGAATACAACAGAGACCAAATTCACCCACTGCAGAAAGAAAAACTTGCCCATAGCAAGTTCAAAGGAACCGCTAAAGTCACTGGAGAAAATGTGAAATCAGAAGAAATACAAGTAAGCTGTCTTCTGTAGAATAAATATGCAGTTCTCATCAATTAATATACTTCCATGCAGGCATCTTATGGTAGTACCCAAATCCTTCCATTTGTCACAGATGGCCAATTATTCATGCTACTTCTTGAGGACACTTGTGTGTACAGTGAAGATCTTTTATGTTAATAGGACATTGCTTTGGTTTGTGTTTTAAATGTACATCCCACTTTCTTTATATAAAAAAAAAATTAGGTTGTACCTTCTATGTCTTAAGGAAGGTTGGGAGGTTCCCATGTTCTTTATACTTCCTTGTACTGATTTGCCCAGATCTGAGCTGGCTTTTGAAAAACTTCCAACTCCTGCCATAGTGGGCTTTACATCTTTTTGATATAAAGAGCCATTGTGCCAGTGGCACAGAGCTATTGGTCATCATTCTCTATTCTCATCCCTGAGCTGGGAGTTTGTTGATTTTTTTCTTTAAACTATCCTGACCTTTGGCTTTGAGGTATTTTGGTGATATCTAGCTGTGTATCTAACAACCTAACCTGCCTAATAACATCCCTGAGTCATTTATTGCAGTTTCTTCTAAGTTCCTTTAGGGGATTCTATCTGTTTGAATCCTCTATTTCAGCCTCCTTAGTGATAAAGTAGTCTCTGAATATCTGTGGCTATCATCCCTATTAAAAACAGCTAGACATAATATGACTTTAAGTAATTTTCTAGAAGAATCACTGACAGAAGAAAAAAATGGTGAGCAATGTGAGACAGTGATAAAGGAGATGGGGGCAGCTAAAAGCTGTATTTTTAGAGGATAAAAGAGTAGGCAATGGTAATGCTCAGAAATGTCTGGAACAATGTTCTGCTGCAAAAGGATGTCTAAACCAAACTGATATATTTGACAGCAAACTGACAATTTCAATGATTTTCTTGACCAGAAAAGTTTCAGAACAAATAAAACTGGCAAGATAGTACTTTGTTCAAACTTTCTATACTTTCTTTATTTTTAATTTGTACATTTTTGAAATACATATTTTTGTACCATACACATAGATGTTTTCTCTGCTCATGTTCCATATTTCCCTAGAGGTAATATTTACAACAGGAAATGATTAACTGTTTCAGTGAGGTTATTTTAGTATTTTGAATAAAAATATTTTGAATGTCCTCTCTGCACAATATTTTGAAACATCAGCTTTCTTTCCACCTGGGATTTAAAAAAAATTGTTAGAATTTCTGCCAGGCAATAATTGTGTTTCCTGACTAGGTCTAGCTCTAGAGATGAAGTTTAATAGAATTGTTTTAATCTTTTGTTCCCACCTGATAACATAATGAGTGCAGGTTCAAAAATTTAATTTTCCACAAAACAATTACAAAACACTTTCTGAGTCACTTATCTGTGTGATTCCCAAGTTCAGAAGTCTGCTTCTTCTCGAAAATGGCTGATTGATGTGCCAAATTCTGACCAGGCAGCTCACAGCAAAGAAAGGATGGTGATTAGGACACAAGTGGGCAGATAAACAAGTGAAGGGAAAGTAGGAAAGGGGTGCATGTGATGATTGGTTGACTACAGAATAAACTGCACATTTCTAGCTTAAAACTCCACCAATATTCCATTTGCAGTATCCAGCATGAGTGCTCTGAAGTAAGAGGACTCAGTGTTGGCATCAGCATGGGTGAGGGAAGGAGAAGGGAGTAGGGAAAAATAATGGAGATGCATGTATATGGAAAAGTTGTCTCCAAAATGCACCAAATTTCATTACTTCCATTTTCCTGAACTCAGTCGAAAATTATGCCTTTGCAATCCCCTGCTGTTTGTAAGGACCATTTAACTATTCATGTGCCCTTGTCACTACATCAAGATCTGATGAACTGACATTTTTGCCCTTAAAATATACCTTCTATTCTTGCCTTTTTTTAAAAACATTCACATTTAATGGTGTTTGTTTGCATGATTAGTTTGCATTTCCTGATTTTCCTTCACACAGCAAGGACTTCTCTCTGCTCACTTCGTAACAATTGGTTTGTTTTAAATATAGGAGTTTGCAGGGTAGTGGTTTTTTGTTGGTTTGGGTTTTTTTTTTTTTTTTTAAGAAATCATATCAAATGTGTTCTTTTTATATTGCAGACCTTTATATTGAAGACCTTTATACTGTAGACCTTTAAGCAGAACAAAAGACTCCATGCTTCCTACTGGATGTATAAGGTGGGCATGCCTAGTCCAGAGCAGGCAATGACATGGCACACTTTTTTTCTACTGGTAGATATTAAAACAGCAGATTGCTGGACTTCAGGAGGAGTTCAAGAGAAATGAGTCCTGCTGGCATGCTGCCTACAGCAAGCTGAGGGACCAGGTTGAGGTGCTGACCAGGCAGAACATGGAGCTTCGAGATGGGCTCAGAGTTTCAGGACATCAGAGACGGAAAGCAGAAAAACCCCCAGAAGCTGTGAATTTCATGGACAGAAAATCAGAGACCCCGGTACTGGAAGATATTATCTGTTTAATACTGTCTGAAAAATTCAGGAGTAGTTTTTCTTTGGAGCTGGCATGTGTGAATGCTGTTCCTCCATTCCTGCCATGCTTAGCCTGAAGGGGGGAAAATCAGCTCTGTAGTAAGCCATGTTAAAATATACTCTTTTTGTGGTCCTCTTCCACTTAGCCTTACTTTTCCATGAGGTGGGCACTTCTACAAGGTGATTCAGCCAACCTATCTTAGACACTTTTACCAGGGCAGATGTCTCCCACCACTACCTAGGGAGGGAGTCTAGATAACTAATTTACATTAGACAACTAAATTAGACAACTAAAATCTCCTGAAATTAATTCTACTCTTTATGTATATAACGCCATTCACCTTTTTAATAAAGCAGCTCTTCAGCCAGGTGCAGGCTGGTTTCTGGCAATAGATATAGTGGGACTTTTTATTAAATCTCATTTCAATTCTTATTTTGTACTGCAAACTTTCTGGGAAGAAAACACTGCCAGTGGCTTGCCTTACAAAGGTACAAGTTGGACTCCTGAATGGGAGTTACTCTGGGGTGGAGAAGGAAGGACAATCAGAATGGAAAATATAGCTGGCTAGTGTAAATGTCTCTGGTGATCTCCTGAAATCAAAATGTTTTAATCACAGGTTTACAGATTCTCTTGTCATTTCTCACTCAGTATCCCATTTGTTTAATATATTTGTAGGGTTACTAGTTACCTTCCTATATAACTGATTAACTTCATTTAAGGGAGTTAAAGGAAGGGAGAAGAATGCTGTCACCCACTTCTTACACAGGAGACAGCAAGTCTTGGTGAAATTAAATGGTTCAGACTAGAATTCAAAAGACAGAAGTCTGGTTTGAGTGGGTCATTTAATCTCCCTGTGTATTCAAGGGAGAAAAATATGTGCCTTTAAAGAGGGATCAGTTTCATCCTATGTGCATCAAGGCGACTAGAACAAATAATTATCTTCTAGATGGTGCAGTCTGGTGAGATGAAACCTACTCTTCCACAGAGTGGCTGAACCTAGCAAAAGATAAAATCAAGCCATTTACTCCTAGGTATTTCCCTAATTTGCAAAGCTAATTTCTAGTAATGTATCTTTAAAAGATGTTAGAACCACCAATTAACCTGTCCTTTGCTTTATGGAGTGAAGAAGTTTTGGTCTCTCTTTTTATTTGATTTTAATGTACTTGTTAATGAGATTTTTCACCTAACACTATTAAGTTCCATTGAAAATGTCATTTCAAGTTACATTTCACTTTATTTTTAATTTTCCCAAACCTACCTGTTCATATGACTCATCCTTTTATAGATTGTGAAAGTCAGAAAAAAAGATTAGAGTCACACGTACAGAATGAAAAAATACAAAAATTCCAATAAAAGCAAGGATGAGAAAAAGCTAATTGACTTCTGTTGTAGGCCAGATTTCTGTATTATTTCTACTGCTTTGGGACATTTGGTGATGTAGAATTACTGCTCAAGCCACTGAAGATTTTTGTTGTGTGAGAGTAATATTAGGATGCTGTATATAAAGATGCTAGGATGCCATATACAAAGATTGTTGTGTCTGATAGTGGGGAGTTTCAATCCCTAGCACAACAAGATGTGGAATTTCATTCATTGTGTTTAAATATCATAATTTTTATTACAACAGAAAACCAAATGTCTTTGAGGGTTGTTTGATTCTACTGGCTGTGACTTGAAATTAAAATTATATATTTATAACAAATTCTCCATTAGGTTGCAGAAGCTATTCTGCGAGAGACAGCACCTTCATCCAAACAAGAAGAAAGATCATGGAGAGATAATCAAAAAAGCCACAGCATCTCTCATGTGGGGCCGAAGACATCTTTGCAAAAACACTTCTTTAGAGATGTGAATAGCAAAGTATGCATTCCTACTGTCAGTAGTCACTTTTCCACAGTTTCAAATATTTATTTAAGAGACTGTTCTTTGGAATCAAAATTTGTGCAAATGGAAATGTCTGTATAAGCATGGTCATGTTTTCTTGCAGTGGGCTTGTGCTGTCATTCAGCATAACTTTGCTTGTAGTTTTTCTTCTGGTTTTGCAGTAGCAGGAGACAAAACTTTTTTCCTTTTCTAGACCTAACTGAATTGCCTGTTGTTTGCAGGTATGCTCTGAATTCACTGTACCTGCTACTTCAGAGATTGGCACAGGGAACTGCCATACCTTGCATCAGCAAACCATAAATCCAGTATTTTGCCATTCGAGGCTTTACTTGCCAATAAGGACTAGTGGCCTTCTGCCTGATAAAGTCAGTGGGAAAATCACTTAGCTTTTTACAAGTTGTGACAAGTTAACTCAGTATGTCAAGTGAGATGCTTATTTCTGACTGGTATCTCTATGACTGTTCCTCCACAGCCAGCTTACCACTTTTCTTACACATCTTACTGTTTAGAGTATATAGATATCTAAATATCTCGTCGTGCTTTTCTTTCTCTTGGCTTTGTATTTCTTGCTTCTTATTATGAGCATCTTGATTATTACAAGTCCCCTTTCTTCCTTTTGCTCACATTTAGCTGAAATCTGTGCTTTGTTCAACTGAACAGTCTCTCTGAAATTCCTCCTACCTACTGGAAACTTATCTCCTGATTCCATTGGCTAAAGCAAAACTTAGCTCAGATGAGCCAACACACCGCTTTCTCTGCCCGTTTAGGGACTGAAATCAAATGTAAAACATGTCAGATGAGAAAGGAGGCAACTATTCCACTCTAGTGATCATGACAGTGTGTGTCTTGAAAGTCACTAGACAGTGGCTTTAGCGAATCCTGCATGGTGCCAGATACGAAAAGAGATAATAAGAACAACTCTAAACTGAATATGCTTAAAAGAGCAGAATCAGTCATGTGTGAAATAGTCACTTCAAAGAGGATGCAGATATTATGGGCCTGCCTTCAAGAGTGGCTATATTTCTAAGCAATATATGTTGTTTATAAGTCAGAAGGTGGAGGGTTTAGCTGCAGGAAATTGTTTTAGTTGTTCTATACTGATGTCAGATGTCCCCAGTCCCTTCTACAGCTGGGATCTCTCCATTCCTCTGTGCTGTGGTGGACAGAATTACTAGCCAGACAAGTAATGTGCAATATACTATCTGCAGTTAAAGTGGCCAGTAAAGTCAAAAAGCTATCTTTGGTAGCTTACCCTGGAAATTTTCAAGGTATGAAAGAGTTTGTTTCATCTGAACATCTCAAGCACTCTTGCAAAATGAGTTAAAACCAGAAACATTTATTCTACATAGAGACTCCCTAAGACCCACTCAGTTCATTTTCCTCCTGTGGCACACAGCCATGTGCAAAAAAAGTTGTGGCTTTAGCAACAGTTCTGAGAAGGGGGAAGCTGAGGACAGCAGACTTTTGGGCTCGCCGTTATCTAAGCTTTCACCAGCCAGCCAGCATTGGATCCAATCCAACTGGAATCCAGCACAAGCATGAGCTAGACTGGTGGGCATAGTGCCCAGATGTCCTGAGTGAACTCCGAAATGTTTGACAGAGGCACATGTTCTTTATCTGATCTGATGGCCCAAGAAGGCCTTGCAGTGAATAGAGTGGCTGCTGATTATTTGAATCTAGAATTGAAGGCTCAGGTAAATGGAACATTAAACAGAAGCCCAAAATCTGTGTCATAGCGATAGACCTGAACATGGTGACTCACTTGTGTTTCCTTTGTATTCGAGCTCTTTTGCTAGCAGGTGGATGCTTTCCCTCAAAGATTCTGTGAATCCAAAATTCTAAATTTTGGATATAGATAAAACAAACTCTCATGCTCTTTTTGTCCAGAATTGAGAAATTGTGTATGGGAACACATCAAAGTGAATGGGATAACCTCGAGCAACAGAAGCAGAGATGCATGCCACAGGGACATGTGTATACCTGTGTAACATAAATTTAAGTTAAAGCTAGCTAGGACTGGTGAGTTTCATCAGCTGTAATCAAGAAGGCAAAACAACACTTAACATCTGACTTATTTCTGTCAAAGCTAATAGAATTTGAGGATATGTACAAAAAAAATTGGGGAGCAAGTCTGAATCATGATCAGTACAGGTTGAAGACACAGATTTTTGGAAGACATGATTTTATGAAAAAAAAAACCCCACAGCCGAGAGATGTTCTACATCTCTGAAAAAGACATATTCTGGCTGCCTATAATACTTTTAATGATGATTTCTCTTTTTACTGTAGCATGACCTAGTTGGTGAGGAACTGGCCACTTCAAGCTGTGCTTTACTGAGACAAGATAAATGTCGATTTTAACTGCTTATCATTAGTGATTCTTTCAGAATATGGCTTGAAAGATGTGCAGATTGGCCAAAATCGTTAATATTTGTTAATTATTAATATTTATTAACATGAATTCTCTCCAAACAAACTGATTTCTGAATGCATCACATCATTACACATTTAGCAGCAATGAGTTGCCAGTTTCCTGCCAGACATGCAACTATGGATAGATGTTAGTGATTTCTATGAGAAAAGATACATTCATTTGCATGGGGCAGGGAGTTCTACTGAAAAGTATACTGATAACATTTCTTAATGTTTTTGTTGGAAAAGTTTCAACCAAGGTCAAATGTGCTTACTTCCAATCTTGCTAGATGGATTTTGCTGTCTAATCTTGCAAGAGATTTTGATGACCTTTGAGCATGTTATTTCCTTGTCTATGAATGTTCTTCCTGACCATTTACTAACTCTGAAGCAGGGAATTATGAGTTCTGGGAATATGTAGGCAGACTTCCGTAGCATTTGAATTTTCACTGCTTTATCCATGAGTATTTGTTGCTTTTTCTCAGCTTTTTGGTCTGTTAGTGGGAGTGCAAACTCTACGTGACACAAACTGTGATATTTGAAGGTTATAAGAGATCCTGATTTATGGGAATTGACAAATGAGAGATTTCCAGGACAGTTGGATTTGTATCAGAATGACGAAGAACTGTAGGTATTAACATCTGGGAGGAAAAAGCTCATTAGAAAATTTAAAGGATTATTGTTGAACATGAAGATCAAGGAGAACATCATATTTTTAAAGTTTCTCTGGTCTAGGTGGGCCCTGCTCTCCACTGCCTGCCTGATAGCATAGATCTTAGGACTGGAGGAACCCCTAGAGGTCACCTGGTCCCTCCTTTTGCCAAGAGCAGGATCAGTGTCACTGGTGGTTATTTAATCTGTGCTTTGCTAGCTCCCATGAGAAAGATCCCAAAATGAGCTGGCATCTTCTGCTGCCTACCTGTTCTTTTAGTTATGAAGTTTTACTTGATAATGAAAATCCATCTCTTCTGTTGTCACCAGCTAATCAGCTGATTAATTTTTATTCTGTTTTCAGTGGAGATGGGAAACAATTGATCTACCTTGTGCATGTTGGGAGGCTGTTTCCTCCTCTGACCCTGCAACCCCTTTGTATCAAGGGTCTGCATTTACAGGCGACCCACGTGTTTCCAATGAAGAAAAGTAAAAAGATTTATTGAGATAATTTGATGACTTTGTTTATGAAAGTGATGGAATTGAGAGAATCTTTATCAAGAACCTCATCATGTGTGATCAACCCCAATACTTAGTACCTGAGTCTCTTAAATAGAGCTAAATTGCAGTGGTTGCCTGGGTTACAACGATTGCTATGATTTATGAAAAGATCTCTTAGAATGACATCCATCTGTATGAAAACAGAGACCACACATAATTCACTAAGCCTGTCTTGATTCCTCTGACATTATTGCTTTAAAAATAGGTATGCTAGGGTATAATTTAAAAATGTGCAACCTATGTGATGCATAAAAAATGAAATCAGCAGCTTTTACAATGGCATATGTAGCAAGCTGGAGTACCTTTACAACACTGTTCTGCAAGGAGGCACCCTCAACTGAATTGGTTGTTCTTTAGATACATTGTGATCAAAACTCACCATGTTCATGGAAACACCTCTCCTTTCTCTCTGGCTTCATCTTGCTCCTTCACTTTTGCAGTCCAATACACCCTACTTCATGAGCTCATTAGTTCTTTAAGTTAAAAAGAATGAGCATGTGCCTCATCATATTTTTAAGGCCTATACAGGTCTCTGTCCCTTGGCTATGGCATCACCCAATGCATTACATCAGCAAATGTTGATTTCCGAACATCCTTTTCAAAGGTGGCTTTTAGATAGCTTTAGCCTTTTTAGATGAGGCCTCCTTTTCTAAAATAGGCTTTCTAGGCAGCTCTGTGTTAAAACTCTTGCCATAAAGTATTTTCTATTTACAAGTATTATGTAGGTAGTTCTTTAAAAGCTTGAATTGCAATGTTCTTTCTATAATACACCACAGCAAAAAAAATGCTGCCACGTGTTAATGTCTGGCTGAAGCTGAAGAATATTTGAGCTGCTGTGGCCCTGTTGGCACTTTCTGATGATGGTGAGCTAGCTGCCTGAAAACTAACCAGGCAGAAATAAGCAGTTCATTTTTGCCTGATTCTACTCGCTGAGCCAGGTCAATCCCCCTCTGTGGTTGCTGGTGCCACATAAAGGAGGTGCTGGAAACATGTGGCTGGGGACAGAGGAAGGGGAGTGGGACTCCAGCAGTCTGGGCTGAGATTGGCTTGAGCTGATGTGAAACTGCACCAATGGCTTCTCAAGTTCTCTTAAATCACTTGGTAGTTTCCGTCGTGAGATCTTTAGCAATAAAATGATGGCTTGGGAGCTCTTTCCTTCTATCAGTCTGCAATTTCTGAGATAATAATCTCTTCATCAAAAATAGTTTTAAAGGTCTTTAGTACTATACCACATGTCTCAAGCTGAAGACCCAGGCATATTTTGACAGTTTGCCTATTCACTTGTATTTGAAATCATGATTATGTTTGGAGAACTCAGGCATATTCACAGAATCTGCCTGCAGAAAACATCTCCAAATTTAAAATAGAAATCATATTCCTTTAACTATGGATTCTATTATTTTCTGTACCTTTTAGCATCCTTGTCTGAAAGAGCTAATCAATTGCCTGTCTCCTGCTCAGAACCATTTTATGCTTGGAGGAAAAGATTTAGCCTTTTAAAATTCTACAACTTTCTGGTGTTGCAATAGGATTTCTTTCTTGGCTCCTTCCTTGTAAGCACATCCATTAAACTGTAATGTCATTTATTAATATAAATAAGAGATCACCATCCACAACAACAGCAGATCCCCTAAATTTCATTGATCAAATGGACAAAATTTTACAGCTGTCAAAAAAAGGCACTGTTGTCAGAGAAGGAATTGTGCAGTCTTCTCGTGTTTGTGCTTTGCTAGTCCCATGTCCCTTGAGCAATAGCTCATGGACTTGGGCAAATGAAGCTGATGGCAAATATATTCTTTCCATGGACTGCTTACACTCACCTTCCCAAGCAGCCACTCTCCAGTGTGCGAGACATTTCAAAATCAGAGTACCTGGTACCATTTCCATGGATTGAATGTTTCTTTGTTTCTGACTATCATGTGCTCACTCCTAGTCATTCACCAGCTCAATGCATTAGAGATTCTTCTGCTATCAGTTCTGACAGACACAGACATCATCCCTTGCCATTTCTGGGATGACTTCAGCAATGTGGGCAGTGAGACTATGCCTTTGTCTCATACTGCCAGGCATTTCTACATTAGGTTCACTACCTTCAAAGTTTTGACTAGGCAAGAGTGCAGCCTCAGTTTTCCCGTCATACCAACGTAATGTTTTCTTTGCAATTGCCAGCCCCTGGCAGTCATTGTGTAAATCCCATATATCTCATGGTGGTCATGCAGGAATATTGTATGTTTCCTCTGTGCTCTGATCTAAGGTCTCCAAGAAAAACTGGGGAAGTGCTTTTGAGTAACTGTGATCTTTCCAGTCTAAATATCTGCTGTAGTTTGTTTGAAACTGTTCACATCTCATTTACCTTCTGTGGCTCACATCTGTCTTAGGGTCCTGCAAGGCTTGTGTCAGCCTTGATTGATGGAGAGGTATGAGGGCAAAATGTAAAAAGAGTGGACGTCTGGCAAGTAAAAATGAACTGTCATGCAATATATTTTACTGGGGTCAACTCAGTTGTGGTATCCCAGGGAGGGATATCTCTCCTGCTGTTGGCAGGGTGGTGGGGACTGAGGGATGAGAGCCTGAGAGCAGCTGTTGGCCTCGCACTATGCACCTTGGATTACCCTTGACTTGCATCATTGTCCAAGTAGAGAAAAATGCAGGAAGCTAAACAAGACCCCAAATAGAGAATTATGTATAAAATATGTGTGTGTCTGTGTCTGTGTGTATGCCCACATACACAAATAAACATTTTCCTGAAAGTTTTAAACACTTAATGATGCACCTGTTGTAGAAGGATTTTTAACGCTATTTGAAGATGTTTATATCAACTTAAAACAAATGTATTCAAACCTTTTAGGCAATAAAAAGCTCTATGCAAAGGGCTGATCCTTCGAGATCGGTGACAAAGGAACATCAAGAAAAGAAACCATCTAACTGCTCCCTTGGCAGAAGYACAACACCGACTGGCAGGAGGACACCTCACCAGGGAAGACTRACACCTTTTGAACCAGAAAAAGTAAGTCAGTAGCAAGGTCTGTTTAGACCGCCTTTATTTTCTTTTTAAAATATCGTTTGGAAGCTGGATAGGGATCCTGATCCCCACATAGCTGCTACTTGGTCTTCTTTCCCTGGTACTGCAGGTTTTTTGCCAGAAATTAACTTAAGAGACTGTTTGTACATTGAGCTATTCGGGCACCTGCAGGCCAAAGCGTGGGTGAATGCTTTGAAACCTGCCCCCCTTGCCCTCAGAAAAAGTTCAGAGGTGATCACATGCACCAAGCATCGGGGCATCACACGGTCCAGCAGCTCTGTGGAGGCCAGGTACTGGGAGCATCAGGGCCTCCCCATGGAGTCCGGCAGGGCAAGACCCATCCCACAGCCACAGCCAGGGAGGAGGGCAGGCTGGGGATGGAAGTCAGAGTCAGGCCAGAATCCCAATCATTAAAGCCCACAGTGATGAGACAGGTCTGGGGTCATGACAGGAAGTCAGGCAATGGGTCAGGGATGGGACTTGGATCAATGAGGTGCACGGTCAGGCACAGGCATGGCTGCGATGTAACCCAACATTGACCAAGAGCGAAAGCTGCTGAAATGCAGCTCCCAAGAGAAGGGATGGGGTGGGGGGTGGGAGGGTGGCCCTGTCTGAGGCTTCTTCCAGCTCTTCCACCCACATCTCTTTCTCCACAACAGTCTGAACCAAGATTAGACACCTGTACCATATCAGCGCACAGACAGCTAAACTCCTAGGAAGGGGAAGTGCATTCTGGCTATGTCACTGATAGCTCCCATGTTACAGTGAAGGATGACTGTATGTCAGGGCCTCTCCAATTTGCTTCAGGTTGTACATCAACCCTCTCCTACTGGGAGAAGAACAGATTATAGGAAATCACCTGGAGCTGTCTCGCATCTGAGTGGTGGGTTTAAGGAGCCTAACTCATCTTCCTATGTAAAAGGTAAGATTTGTGGGAACTTTCTGCCTGCTTAGAGTGGTCTGCAAATGACTTGGAGACATTGGTCCCCAACTCTTGGCTCACAGGCAATATGCTGTCACTAAAACTCTCCTGTGATTCTTAGAAGAATTATGAAATTTATATTTTACAAGAGAGGGAGAGCAAATTGTGCTGTTGCCTGCTTACTCATCAAGTTTATTGTCATGGAAACCCAGAAGATGGGAGAATGGATGTGGTCTGCACTGCACTTTGGTCCAGGACAAAGCACCTTCGGGACGATGGACAAGCTGTTAGCAAACATTATCAGTATAAGAAGCAATGTGTTGCAAGAATCTGAGAGCTAGCATCTTTAAAAAACCTTCTGAGATAGGTATGGAAACATGTGATTCAGCAATTTTCATATGCTTTCAATGACCCCTTTTACTTTGCTTTTTCTTATAGACAGGTCTTTGCCCATTTCAGATAGCTCAGAAGACATGCCCCTCTCACATAACCACAGCAACGACACTTGGAGCTTTGCACTCTGCAGTAACAATGAAGAAAGAGAGGTATTTCACCATGTGATTCTATAAAATAATGCAGTGAGCCTGTGATCTTAGTTTTCATATACAGCATGCTAACTCCCATTCAGCTGGGAACAATACTGTCCTGTCTTTATTTTCTTGCCTCTACTCATGATAAGTACACTCTTTAAAATAATATTGCAATGGCTTACAAATAATATAGTAGATTTCTTTATCAAGATATTCCTGCACAACTGTTGGACATTAATGGATTTATGTTGCTAGTTAACATTTTAATTTTGGCTCAGGAAGAAGAGACTCTTAATCTTAAAAAGACAGAAAAATTGCTAAAACCTCAGAATAAAGTGGCTTTTGTGACCACACACAGGAGAAGTGGCATAACTGCATATGACAACAAAGTATCTACAGACAGTTCTCCTGCTTTTCTGGATGCTGAAGCAAAGGTTTGAGCAACTTATGATTCTGCCTCTTATATGATCAGCAACTGCCTTCTTTCCATTTGTGAACTGAAATAAAACACACCAAAAAAAAGAAAATCTTCCATTCCCATTTCCTATGCTATGCAGCAGACACAGAGCTTTAGGGATGGATCTGGCAACTTCAAGCACTGTGTTTACAGCTTTTTACTGGAGCATATCATTGCCGTCTGGGGAGCAGTACTCCCTGTTCCTTTGGATCCTACAATTCAAAATACATCACATCTTCAAACTGTAATTAACATTAGTTAGTAACTGTTCTGCATGCTATGTGCCAGATGTCAATTAACTTAAGGCTCCTTTTGCTGCCAGACAGCGCAAAGAGCACTCATTGTAACGGTAAATTGGATGTGTAACATCCCGAATAGCCCTTAGTTACATAGTTAACATTACCTACAGCTAAGAACCATGTAATTTGTTTTGGAAGAATGGATCTAGCTAATACAGGGACATTTATTTGCAAATCAGTAACCCAATATTCACAGATAGTTCTGTTTTTTGTTCTTGTGTTTATTCTCTCCATTTCCTATAGTGCAGTTTTGCCAGAATGCACTCTTGTCCCCTCATTTTTGGACTTTCTCTGTGCTGTCTTTTGCTTTACAAATTGAAGTTAGTTGGAGTTAATGTGCAACATTTCTAGTTATGACTAAAAGATCAAAATTCATTACAAATGCAAGGTAATACCAGAAAGGGCAGCTTTCCTCTGCATGTGTGAAAGTAAATATGTTTTTTTGCACAGTTGATTAAAATTAATGAAAATATGTTAAAAACATTTCTGTTTACATAACACTGACTGTGATGTTTTCATAATATAGCCTCCAAAATCAATATTATCTAGAAGATCAGTGTTACATCAAGAAAGAAGAAAAAGTGAGGAAGAGGTGCAGGAAAAAATAGAGTATCGTGATGGAAAGGTGAGATAAAATAGGATGCAAAAATACTTGAAGAGATCACCAATAGGACTGCAGTATAGATGGGAATCACTGCTTCAAGTAGCCAGAGACAAATATGTCTCCAATTAAGTGTCTGATCCTTAAAGGAGAGCTGAAGTGTAAAGTTCACACCATGAATGGTAGGAAACATGTATAGCTGATGGGCTGGAAATCAAGTAACCAAATTATTTTATCTCCCACACGGATTTGCTCTATGACTTTCACCAAGTCCTTTTTGTTTCAGCTACCTCACTTGTGGGTTGGGAGGAATGATATGCTTACCATTAGAAATGAAAATGTGCTAGCGGGGTAGTGATGGTGTTTTGTAGTGCAAGATCAAAGGCCATTCTTTTCTTTCCTTGGAAGTGAATCTAATGGCAGTGAGCTGTGCCAGCTGGACACCACTTGCGGGAGAAGTCTTTCGTTATACACAGCTGGCTACACCTGGAGTAGCACCAGCAGAGTTGTGCTCAATGCAGCCTGTCCAGTTTGCTCAAGCCACCTGTCAAAATCCCCAGCAATTCCCCAGTTGCATCTCGAGATTGCTTCCAGCTGCCCCTTGTCCTGAGGCCCATTGCTCAGCGTTGCAGCTGGTTTTGCCCCTTTTCTGGAAATCCCTGTCTTCCGGGAAGGGATGAGTGGGCAATTTTTGCTGGCTTCCCATTGTGTCCCTGCACTCCTTGCCACCAAACTGGATAATCCGTTCCTGAGTGGCTATGTCACCTTTCCTGCACAGCACCTCAGGAATGATCTTGAAAGGCTGATTCTGTAGATGAGTCTATGCATTTGAAATTTGGTGCATTGCTGTGGGGAAAGGTTGTCAGCAGGGTGACCAAGTGAGCTGATGCTAGTTTCACTGCTGACAGACAAGCACTCTTTCCAACTGTCGCTGCTCATCTGGGCCAGATCTGAACTCAGTCCCAGATGTCTCTTCAATTACACTACTCCAAGCAGGCTTATCCTGTTAAAACATTCCCTTAATATTGACTGAGGGTAATCTATGCCCAATTACAGTTGTCAACTCTGGGTAAGGTTTTTGGCTAGATACAGTTAAGACAGTAATTCAGTTTCTGTGTCTGTTCAGTTCTGGGCTTCTCTTCTCACCCCGCCAATACAGATGTTGATTAATGATACCTTCCAGTGAGCAGTCATAGAAAGGGCTTTTGCAATATAACAATTGTTCAGGGAATACTGGTTTGAGATGCTAATTCTTTTATAGTAATGCTGAGATGAGCTCTGTGAAAGCTTCTACCAATCACAATTCCATCTTGTGGAAGTAGAAAATACAGTATCTGTTGTTTTGATCCTCAAAAGAAAAATAATTGTGAAAGAAGTCCACTCTGACATTTTTACCACTGGATTTTATTCATAAAATTGAGTGGTGGGCTGGACTTTCTTGTGCAACTAGAGAGAGAAGTCAAAATGGGGATTGATGCCTTTTGAAAGATATATTAACTCTCATTTAAACTATGTAAAACTTCTTGTAGCAATGCTTTTTGTCGTAAGTAGGTGTTAGAACATCTTTCCGTTACCAACTAGTAATTTTAAAATAAAATCATTTCTAAAAAAATGAAATCTTGCCCTCAGTGTTCATTACAATGCCTGTTCGGGGAAATACCGCATTTCTCTTCCCCCAAGCATATTTATTCCCCCCCCCTTTTTTTTTTTTTTTTGGTTGGGAGGTATTCCCTTTTTGTGGAGAGTCTGATAAAATTGGAACCATATGGCAGAGCTATAGTGCACCCTCTGGTTGTCTTCTTCCTTGGACTTCACCAAATGAATTATATTATGGGATTTGATATATGCTGAACAGAACCAGCTGCCATAGTAATTCCAGGAAAATTGATTAACCAGAGGCTATGCTAGGTATGAAGTCTTCTTTGACCATTATATCATTTGTAGAAGAGCACACTGATGACATTATTGCCCCCTGTTGTTAAGAAGTCTTCAGCAATTTTGCAGATCTCTTGCACATAACCACATTTAATTCTGTAGTACTGAATATCCACATAGGCTTATGTTCCTTGGAATAAAATGGTTGTTTGTTAACGTATGTCAGCAGTCTGTGTTAATACATCAAGTTCAATCATTTTGGTTCACACAATCCAGAACTGGGGTCTCTTGAGTGACTTGTGTGGAATGTGTACCAGCATATATGAAATTAGTACAGACAGTACTAGTGAGTACTACTCACTCAAGTTGGTCAAGGAAAAACCTGAATGACTTCCCTTTTGCCACAGGGCTGTGTGCCTTACCTCGCTTAACAGAAAAACAAGGTGGTGGGGTGGGAACTTGGGCCAAGTGCTAGAAGTGAGTTCATTTTGCGAAAATTACTTTTGGTCTCTTTTACACACAAATGAGGCAAAAATAACGTACCTGTGCTGCAGAGATAGCTTTTGAAATACAAAGGCATAGTGTGACTTACTTCAAGCTCCAGTTTAATTGGAAGGCAGTGCAATGTTACTCATTTCCTTTAACTTCATTTACATTAGATGCTCTATGTGTTTGAAGGTAGAAGAGGTGCTTACTGATGGACGTCGAATCATCACTTTCCGCAATGGTACTAAAAAAGAGATCAGTGCTGATAAAAGGATGACTACGATTAGCTTTTTCAATGGAGATGTAAAGAAGATCATGCCAGATCAGAGTGTGGTGTGTAACATTTTTTTTTCTTTAAGGAAGATTAAATGATTAAGCGATTTTCCAACAAGGTCCTATCATTTATCTTGATCTATCAATTCTGGGAGAAATTGATGAGGAAGGGTGTTGGTTTAACAACCCTGAGTGGTGAGACTGCTTCAGCTAGAAGGACAAAAGTGGAAAGAGGTGAAGATAACAGTCAAGGGAACAAATGGGTAGTTGGCCAAGCAGATTAAAGGATACTGAAAGAAGGCAAAGGGCAGGGGCAGCCATCTGAAGCAAGGACTGGTTTTTATACGTTTGTAGGGTAGCTAGCACAGGGGGTTCTTCCATCTTGGCATTATGTAAATATAAATAGTTAATAGTAACATGAGCTAGAGTGGAAATAAGTGAGGCCTTGGCAGCAGTCGGACTATTTTAAATTAATAGTGCATGGATGGGAGCCAAAGCAAAGAGATGGGAAGATGACTTTCATGCATGCACTGTTGTCTTGTACGCTACAGAGATGAAAGCAGAAACATCTAGACACAGCCATGAGGAGTGGGGTGCATGAAGAGGAAGGAACAGAAATGCAAACATAGCTACTTTTACGGATGGCAGATACAGAAAATGACCTTGAAATGACTTCTTAAAGATGGCTTATTTTTAAGCACATTGTTATGGTTGAATCTGCTTATGCAAATATTGTGAACATGCTGCAAACACTTCACTCTCCTTCCAGATTTATTATTATGCAGATGCACAGACAACCCACACTGCTTATCCAGACGGCCTGGAGGTGCTGCAGTTCCCTAATAATCAGATAGGTATGCAAGAGCTCATAAATGTGAACTACATATGCAGGAAGGTTTCTATTATGAAAGTATCATCTGATTCTGACTCCAGCAGATTGGGTTTTTTCTTCTCAATTTGCATTGTCTTTACATTTGATTTCCAGTATGTTCCATCACTTTACTGCTCAGTTTCCTCCTACAAAGCAAAGATAATAGAGGGGTGTAAATGCATCTCTTCTAATTTTGATTATCTGATTATTTGATTCTTTAATTTCTTTAGCAGTATGCTGGATATCATTTCCATCCTCACTACAATGTCCAAAAAAAATCTGGTCTAGCTCTGTGTAAAGCAACATGAAACAATACTAGACAGACTTTTTACATCTTCTTTTCCACAGAAAAACATTATCCTGATGGCACACAAGAAATTGTGTTCCCAGATCACACAGTGAAATGCCTCTATAGTGATGGATTCAAGGAAACTTTTTTCCCAGATGGTACAGTAGTAAAAGTAGAAAAGTAAGTCTCATGTTAATGACAGGAACCAGGCATTGGGCACAGGTACAATGATACTGACATTTAAAACTGTGGTTGGATTCTGCATGGGTGGGAAGTTTCCAGATGAAAGGAGAAAGGATTTGTGAGATAAGGAGGGTTTTGCTACAATGAGGCACTGAAAATTGTTCACTTCCACCTTGAATGACAGATGACCATTTATCACTGGCAAAGTGACTGTGAAATATTCCTCATTTAGTTCCATGTAACTTTACACTGGCCAGGGTTGCTGGGAGATCATCAGTTGTCTGTGTTAACAATGTGGGTACTAAAGGACTCAGGATGAGGGCTCCTGAGCTCTATTCATAGCTTTTTGGCTCCCTTTCTGATCTTGGGCAAGGCATTTCATGTATTCTCTCTCTATTCCTCCATGTAAAATGAGGAAAAATAACAATAAGACTTTTTTTACACATGCCTCTTCTGGGCTTAGGGAGGATCCTGTTGTAAAATAGATTTCCTGCTTGCAAAATGCCTTGAGATCCCTGCATGAAGAAGTCATGTAAAACACAGATCCCACCATCCATTAGATATTATACTATGTACTGAAGTACCATTGTATTGAAATCTTATTGTGAGATCAGCTCTCTAATGCCATCCCATGTAAATTCTGAGGTGAATTACAACCTGAGAAAGTTGTCACTTGACATTATTTTCCACTTTCATTGTGTCACATTAGACAGCTCAGTGAGATAGGTTAATAACAGATAGTGCCTTCTTACCACTTCATTCATTGCTATTTCTTTCAGGAATGGAGATAAAATAGTGGTATTCAGTAATGGCCAAAAGGAGGTTCACACTGCGCAGTTCAAGAGGCGGGAGTACCCAGATGGCACTGTAAAAACTGTGTACTGCAATGGCAGACAAGAAACCAAGTACACCACTGGACGAGTTCGAATCAAAGATGAGGAGGGTAATATCATCCTAGACAAGAAGTGATTCCTCCCCTCAAAGGGCTGCACTGTATGTAAGTAGCTCAATCCATTTTCCCGGCACGTCAGAACTGTTAGAAGATTTAAGCCTTGTGAAAATGAATGGATGGATCTGTAGGGCTGAAATTTACTTTGGTTTGGTGAATGGTGCTCAGTTTGGAATGTCTCTTGAGTGAGACTTGAAGGAAATGCAGTCATGCCCTCCTTGTGTATGTAACATTAAAATAAATGCCCATAGCACTTCTCATCAAAGTGTTTGTCTCATGATACTGATCACACTTTCCCTTGTTTTTCTGCTCGTTAGTTACAAAAGTGACTACAATTAAGGAGCATGGCATAAGAACCTCAAATCTACAAAGCTTTTTGAATTTCAGTTCAGTGCTGCCTTATGCTGACTAAAACAAATCTACGGGTTTTTTTCTTAGTTAACCATCACAAAACATGTGGAAGTGATTAATGTTTTCACTTTGGTTGGGTTCTTTGGAGCAGAAGATCCCAGCAGGCATCAGGCCTTATCATGGGCTGTACGTTAGACCAAAACCTGAGCAGGAGTTCAGTGAACAGTCACACCTCTGGATGTCTCTTCCAATGCAAATTATTCAATACTTATATGATCATAATCTAAGAACTCTGTCTCATGCATTTGAAGACAAAATGTAATGTTTATTCCATCCTGGTCATTATTCTGGATGAAACAGCCCTTTCTTTTTCCTCCAGCAGTCTTTCCTCAGACCTCCTCTGTGTTGCTTTGTTTTTGAATTAACTTCTCCCACTACTGCCTTTATACTTCCAGTGGTGGAAAAATATTTCTGGTCAGTGAATCTCTCCAGCTTCAAGGCTCTTTGGATTGCACTTGATACCTAGGGGGATTAATCATTTATCAGATGCTGCTTTCAGCTGCCTTCCCCATAGACTGCCTGTCCATCATCTGTCTTGAATTCTTCCAAAGCACTGAAGCATTTCCCCTGTAGAGCTCAGCTCATTACCTGCCCATTGACTGAGGAGACCAATTATCTCCTCATGCCCTTCAAATTCCTGTAGCAACAAACACACTTTCATAGCATGCTGCTTTAGCCTTTTCTCACACCGAAGTGCAAAATAATTGCAAGATTATGGAATTGCTCTTTCTTCTCTTCAGTTTCTAGTGGGTCAGACTGTCGACAAATCACCATTCAAATTACAGAGCATCTTTGGAAGAAATAGACTGAAGAGAGCAAGAAGTGTTGCTAATATTGACCATACACATGCTGCAGTTTATGAATTTAATTATAATGTCCTGAACATCCATGCAGTTTGATGTCAGCTGGTGTGATAATAAAATTGCATTGTTTTTCCTTTACTCCTGTATAACAAAGGAACAATTTATAAGCCTGTGCTTTTCACTACTGAAATATTTAATATATTTTATGTGTTTTGTAAAAGGAAACTCTAATTAAAAGAAATCCAAGAGATTTTTTTCCATGTGTTTCACTAAGAATTTCAGTTCTGTGCTGCCTTATGCTGAGTAAAACAAATCTATGTTGGTTTTTTTTCTCAATTAAGCATCATGAAAAAAGTGAATGTGATTAACATTTTCAGTTTGGCTGGGAAATTAGATGTGATACTAGTGTTTTGTAAAGGACCACTGTTTTTATTCCCAGGAACTCCTTTTAACAAAAGGTCCCTGTTCTCCAGTTAATATGCTGACATTCTCTTTGTTTCTAAAGTAATACAGAAAACAGGCTTTGTTTGCAGCTTTTAGCCTTAAATCACCGTTTGCCATTCAATAACCTGTGTATATAATCCCTTCTAATTGTAAATTAAATAAGGAACAATTTTGTTTGTATGCTGCTTGCTCCTTGCTTCATTAAGCACTCTCTACTGTACTTGCAGGAAGCATTCTGATTCTGGATAATTAGGCCTGTGATCCTCCACAGGTGTAACACATGAGGGACATGCGCAAGTCAGTCTCTAAAACTGTGTGCATGCTGACATGCATGTGTGCAAACACCTTGCTGATGGTGTGCGTTCACCTTGTAAGCTCCTGCTTACAGGGAGGTTGTAATGGTATGTAAGCATGGGCCTGGTTCTACTTTCTGGCAAATCAAGGGCAAAACTTCCATTGGTGAAATCAAAGGGTGAGACTACTGAGGATTCCACAGTACCTTTGTCAACCAGTGTGTAGCCACCATTTTTACCAAGACATGTTTTTCAAGTAATATTTTATAGTGTAATAGCAAAGGGATTATTGAAATAAGGGGCACAAATTTGGTTTGAAAAGGAGGAGACAAAAAACCACCTACGTAAATGACAAGCTCTGTCAGGTATGTTATAACTGAGAGCCCTTCACAGACCAGTTATGACACATGCCACATTATTTTTCTCAGGCTGATTCTCACACCCTATCTCCTCTACCTTCCACTTGCATTAGTTAACCAGAAGCAGTAATGGCTCTATCAGCTATAGTTCATTGTTGCAGGAACACAAATAATCCAATTTAAGAGTGACTGCATATGTACTTAAACTGTAGCAATACACATACCTACTTTACTATGTTTTTTGTCCTAGGGGGTTTATAGTGAACAAAATTTTACGAATCCTTCAGGGAGATGGAACAGAGTTGGGAAACCCCACTTCTCGTCTTTCCACAGGTTTCCTGGCATTAGCGGAGGCATGCTACAGCCAGTATCAGGCCTCAATTTTGATTCAAATTTAGAATATGCTGTGACTTCTGAACAGAGGTACTTCCATTCAAACAGCTGGGGGCAGCAAAGAGGTACAAGGGAAGGGTAGTATTTTGACCATCATCTCAAATGCTTCAGTTCAGTGTTAGTATTTTTCCATGCACAGCTGATCACCAAAGTTTTATTGCAAGCAAAACAAAGCTGCCTAACCACTGTACCCATCAGGTGGCTAATGCAGAGTCTGCAAGAGACAGGTTTGATCCAGCCTTCTGAACGTGATATTTGCAGTTTATATTCTGCCCTCTCTTACCTTGGGAAGCCTAATTATTTCTTTATTAAGAGTTTATCTGAAACAAAACACTGGAGCAATACATAGATTTTTTAAAAATTACTTTCCATAAGAATTTCTACAGAATCCTACTGGTCATAAAATGAAAGTTATTTCATACTGTTCTTTCATACAATGCAAAATTAATTTCTGGAAATGAATGTCGGGAAGCTCACTGGATTCTTCAAAAACATGATAGTTTTGTGTCATTCATATTACCTCCACCTTTGTAAACTGAGTGCATGTTGAATGCTCCCCAGTGTAAAGTGACCAGTTTTTCAAGTCATAAAGCCCCCTTAGTTAGGAAAAGAAAAGAAGCAAAGATCGCTGAGAAAAATAATAAACAAAGACTGTCATTTCTGAAGATGTTTTGAGAAATGCAATTCTCCATTTTTATTCTGGGATTACTTTAATATTGCAACAATCACTTTAAAAAATTAGTCAGTACTTTAATTTTCAAAAATAATCTCTCATGATAATTGCTAAATTACAATTTTTAAATTGTGTATTGTTTGAGATATCTCTTTCTAATACTCCTTCAAGCTAAAGTTGTCATTTATGATATGTCTATATAACCTAACATCATGAAGTTACACAGAAGTTAAATAGCCTACCCTTTTCTTTGTGTTCTGCTGTTTTGATGGCAACTGTTTGCTCACTAATTTGTTTATTTCCTTTATGATGCTCTTTACATCTATCCCATCCCTGGAAGCTTGAAGTGCAGCTTCATTGAAAGGAAAAATAAGGACAAAATCTCCTACCCGGGGGATAGGCCTCTGGTCTTTATCAGAGAGGAAATAGGGGCATGTGGTTAACTCGTAGTTGCAGAAGTCGGGTGTAGGTAACCAGTGGTTGAGTTGGGCAGACTTGTGTGGAGAATGCCCAGCTCCTGGGATTTGTTTATTTTTAGCTTCAGCTTTTGCATGGGAGGGTATTTTTGGCATGTTCATCCTTTCCCGCAGCTGGGAAGTCAGTGTTTTTCTTGGATGTGGTCTTGCAGTTTTCTTAGTCAGGGTAGCCACCTTACGAATTGATCCTCTTGCAACCTGCAGGGCAGGTTGTACAGAAGAAGCGGAAGTACATTTAGCCACTTTTCGGCAAGTGAGTAAGCCAGGAGCCTCCCTGGTAGCACTCTCACCAGCTGTGCTCCAGGGCACCCGCCTTCTGCCAGCCTTTGTCCCGGCCACTTGGTTTCGCCTGAAAGTGTCAATCTGTTTGTAGTTCAGCAGTTCAATAATATCGTGAAGAAGTTTTCTTTTCACAGTGTCATCAATGGAACAGTCTAAACACAAGGCCGGATTGTAGTTGACTTCTAAAAGCCATGGCTTGAATTTGTCATCAATCAGGATGTCAAAGCCAAAGAGCTCAAAGCAATTGGAAGCCACTGGTAAGGGGGTTACAGCAAGCAGGGTGAGAATTACTATGTTATTGATCTTCTGCCAGAGGAGCATGTCATCAACCCCAAATATTCGAAGGTAAGAACGAAATTTGCTGAATGACCATTTGCAGCCACAGCCAATCCCTTCTTTATATTTTTTATATGAAGCTCCGTATTTGTTGATGCTGGTGTTTGTTAGGTGGGCATAGACATTGTCCAGAGAACCAAGGTCAAACTTTTCAGTGGCAAACCTCACCAGTCCTTCTTCGTAAGTGTAAATGGTGAGGGGGTGAAAACTGGTGACACACACATAGAGGCGCAGATCCAGTTTATACCCTGAAATGAGCAAGGGGTTGCTGATGTACTTCTGCACAATGACTGTACAGTCATATACTAAGTCTTTAATGTCTTGGAAAATGAGTATGCCCCTTCCACGGGAAAGATCCACAGGCTTGCAAATCCAGTAGCTAGGTCTTCTGCCTACTGACTGTCTCTCCTTGCTGTATTCTGCTATAAATTTGACATAGTCATTGGGCATGATGAATGCCACTGGACTAAATTCATACAGAGCTGATCCATACGCTCCTTTCATACGTTTCAGGTGCCTTGCCAAATAGTCTTTTCTGGTGATCCGGACAGCTTCTGGGTAGTGGTTGAGCCTCTGCCATGGTTTAATGCTGTGGTGGTCTGTCATACGGAAAGGTGAGTTCCGCCAGTACAGGTTCCAGTCTGCGTCATCTTGCTCCTTTTTGTCAAATTCAGTCCAGCCGCGTTCCAGTAAAACCTCACGGACTATTGCAGGGACATTCTCATGGAGACGGAACACCAAAGGCCTCAAGATATCTCTTGTATCATAGTCATCTGCCATCATTTCCATCTTACTAGCTGAAAGAAAACAGAATTGCCAGGAAGGAAACAATGAAATTAATGCCACAGATTGTGCTAGCAGTCATCACCCTCACTGTATTCTTAATGCCTGTCACTCTCAATGTATTTGCAAAGCATGTTGCCCCTGTGTGTTTCTATGGTCCACGACTGAGAAGTCAAAGGCTGTGTTTAAGCTGAAAGATACGTAAAAGGGCATCGACTCCAGATAGCTGTTAAGGCAGCACAAAGCACTGATTGCTGCAAAGTTATATGTCTCCACACTTTATTTACTTTTTCTTTGAGGTAGCTTACTACAGCACTAGTTGTCGCAAAGCTTTTGTAATTCTTGGATACTTAGAATTTTCTTTTTGTTTTTTGCAACTGCCTACAGCCTAATGGCTGTAACTTTGCCTAGTAAGACTTGCTGTGCACTGCTGCATTGCTGAGACATTCTGCTAATGTATTAAGTTACCCTGCTCTGAGCAAACTCTCTTGGTTAAGATTATAAAGTCCGATGCAAAACTGATGGTAGACAGTAGGAAAACGCATATTGATACCAATGCTCTTTTCCTCCTTTGACAGAAGCTGATTTAATTCATTGATAATCTTCTGCTGTTCCTCCAGTGAGCTCCTCCCCAGTTCCTGAAGAGCAGGGCACATTCTTGTCTCATTGCTTTCCTCTCAAAAAAATAATGTTCCATAGAAATGTACGTAGATTCTGAATGAAATACCATTTCCCATTATCTATAGTGGAAGTAGATCATGATCCCCACCTATTTTTATGGGTAAGAAACACATTTTGAGTTATTTTGGGCATAGCAATTCTCATATAAACAGTTCATGAAGTGTGCTCTTCCCTCCCCAGCTAGTTCAAAATATACAAGACTCAAACTAAAACACCTGTCCTACTGGCTGGTGGCATAGGGGGCAAAAAGTCCTATGAACCTGTAGATTTGAGAGTGTTGCTGTTTCTCTCAGTTTTAATTTCCTGAAACTCTACAGAGCTGTGTTTGGAACGGAGAGCGTCTTGGACGAGAGAAGAGTGTTTGTGCTGAGGACCATTCTGATGCAGTATTAACATACCGACCTCCACCTCCTTTCAGAAAGTAGCAAGCAAAAGAAATACATATCCTAGACAAAATTCCTTCATATCCTATTACCAGAGTGACATCCTTGCTCTTTCTTTTCAGGTTGAGCTTTAGACTCCAGAATGAGTAGCCTCTGCCTTCCAAATAACTACAGAAACCAAGAGAACATGTCACACCTGGAAGTACTCAATGCAGTGTGCAGCTGAGTTGGCCAGGGATGCTTTTTCTGTGGAAAAATTACATTTTGTTGAAATGGAAAGCTTTTTTCCAGAGAACAAAAGTAATCTTTTGCCAGCTTTTTTATTTCATTTGAATTTTCTTCTTTTGAAATTGTCAGAATATCTTATTTTCATTTTTTTAAAAGACAATGGTTCAGAAAGACTTTCTTTTAAAATGCTAATTTAGTTTTAAAACTAAAAGCCCAAATGTGAAATGAAATGCTTTACCATTATCAAAATGTAAATTAACAGAATTCAAAAGTTTTGCAAGTCACAAAACAGTTTAAGATTCTCATTATTTTATTTGAATGTGAAAAACAATTCAAAAATTCTGGCAGGATGAAAAAACACATTTCTCTCTCCACTCTGACATTCGGTGACTCTCTCATATAATGTACAGTCTTGGCTGTCCAATGCGTTCTCCTGCTGCCAACAGGCTCTGAGGGGTAACCACAAAGCAGTCACAGAGCTCTTCGACAAGCAGTGTTGTGGAGTCTGTAACAAGTGCGTTACAATGCAGAGGGCAAAGCCAGGAGAGTCTCAACAGGGGCTTGGTGGGAAGAGGGTTTTAGAGAAGGGTCCAGGAGGTATTTCAGTGAGGCTGGCAAGCAGGGCAGTGGTGTTAGAAGTATATGGCTACTTTACCATAGGACTGTAGCGTGTAGGTTAAAAATAGCCCTGGACCATCTTATATCCTGTAGTGAGGGAATCATTGCCTAAAAATGAAGGGATTTGAAGCAAGCTTTGGCTGAGGATGCGAGGAACGAGGCTGCTATTGGAAGGGGACCTTCGGCCTCATTAATGGGCTGAGATTGTGGCCAAAATTTGAATTTCTGTATACGACGACTTCTATATTCCAAAGTAATATGTAATTCTATATTCCAATAGTAATATGTGTATTAATATATACAGTGATGTTTTACAGTCAGACTTGCAGTACTCTTCCATCTCAGGTTTAAGCTAGTCTTGGAAGGGAGCAAGATCTAAACCACACTGGGATTATTCCTCTGAATCCCCTTAGAGATCAGAGATTCCCTCCCTGTACAGACTGCAGCTGAATTCTCCTTAAGTGAGAGCTTTCCTTGGGCGAGGGGTTTATAGGCAACAGGAGAGAAACATGATAAGCAGGCACTGAAGTGCAGTCATGATGTCATAGGACTTACATAAAATACCACAAAGGGGAAAGTAGTCTTGCTGTGTCTCTTGCAGTCAGTGCTTCTTTTCAGACCCCAGGAAGTTGGGGGCTTGTTGCTGAGCTTGCACACAAACCTAACGTGGTGGTCCCAGGAAATGTTTGTTATCTTTGCTTCCACTTTCTTTCCTGGGAGTTCTCTTTCCTGTCCACTTATTAAATAGCACTATGTCACATGACAAAATGAAAAAAATACACATATATAAAACTAAACAAGTTTTATAGTAGCTGGTTCAAATCCTTGGGCAAAGATTAATAAATTAAGAAAAAAAAGATGTAATTGAAAGTAGCCATGCTAAGCATTTGGATGAATCAACTTCCAGACTGCAGTTAGCTTTGCCTTTTCTGCACTGCTCGACATTGCTATTAGCAGTGTTTCAGTGAAAGACACTGTTGTAYGTGAACCTACTGCGTGGTAAACTGTGCTATCACAGTCTCCGCTAGGTAATCATAAATTAATCTGTTAGTAATGTCTGAACAATGAAGCCTTCTTTGGTGATTTGTTCATGTCAGCTTGTATTAACGGAATATCTTTCACACCTCTGGTGTTCAGGGAGTAGTTTACAGGAAATTGGCTCACCAAGCCTAGATAAAACAAATGTCAGCTTCAAATTCCCTGGTAATTAAGTGTAAAGAAAATAAAACATTTTAACTAACAAAGAACACCTACCTGCTTTTAAGGAAGTCATATCATATAAGCAGAAGCTCTTGAAGTGCAATTATGAAACAGTAATTCTAGGATAAGGCATTGGTCTGAATGAATGAACACAAATTTCACTCACTTTACTCTGTATAAATGTGTGCCCAGATGAACGCCCATCTCTTCATTAGCCTACATTCCCAGAGGGGTCTGTGTTCAGCCCATTCCTTAATAACTTGGAAACCCGCTCGCGTGTTTGCAGACATTCTTCCGCAGTGCAAAAAATGCCACAGCTGTCTCTGATCACGCTCAAGTTTAACACCTACCTACCGCTGTTGCCAACTGGCACCCAGAATCGGAGACCTTCCCCCTGAGGAGAGCAGGACGACGTTGTCTGTGACCTCATGGCTCCGGGGCCACGCAGTTGCACCGACACCATGGCGGCAGACCCCGCACCGGCGTCCCTGGGGAAGCGCTCACATGAGCTCGGGCTTCGTGCCGGCCATGGCTGCTTCCAGCAGTTCACGCGTTCCAGTCACTCGGTTTTACACCTATGGGAGGAAATACGATCCTTAATGGTTAGGCATTAAAAGTGTTTGTTTGCTGAGTTAATGCAGAATGTCTCTGTGTAATTAAACTCAGCAGACTGGCTGGCAGTCTTTCCTATAAGTCTTTAATTCCTCAGGGTGACACGGGTCTGGAAGCTGCCTGCCTTGGGATTTAATTTCAGAAATAACCATTTTAATTATTTCTTGAGGTGATGGTTTCTGTCTGGTGCACCATCCAGGTTCACCCCGTCTGTCCCAGGCTACACAGCTTCCTCCGGCGACCCTTACAGACGACCGGCGTTGGGCTGCAGTCGGGGCGCAGGGCTGCTCTCCCACAAGGGCACCCGCTGTAAGAACACCGTCCCGCGCTCTGAGGGCACGCAGTCTGTCAGCGGTGAGATACTGCTACCAGCATCAAACAAACGTCCCTGAGGGCACAGGAGCGAGGCTGAACTGGTGCACATCGCCCTCATATTAGCAAAACTATTAGTATTTAAAGCCGTGGTCGATGGTTATGCTGGGGCGGGGGCCCGGCTGAGTGCCCCCGCCCGCACATCGTACCTGGGCCCGGCGGGGCCCGCCGCGGGCCTGCCCTGCTCTCCGCCCGGACCGCTGCATACCCCGCCGCCTGCTCCGGCCCACCCCCGGCCGGAGTAGCCAGCCGAGGCGGGTGGGCGGGCGCCGGGAGTAGTGGGGCCCGCCGGCGGCGCCGGGGGAAGCGCCGGCGGGCGGCCGCGGGCCGTTGCTTGGCGATGGGGAGGGGAAGGGAAGGGAAGGGAAGGGAAGGGAAGGGAAGGGAAGGGAAGGGGCGGGCCCTCCCCTCCCTCAGGCGGAGGCCGGCAGTGCAGGCGGCGGGTCTCGGCAGAGTTTCCCCCAGCTGCCCCGGCACTTCCCTTGCAGGGGCTGGGGCTGTTTGTTGTTTTAACCACCCACAGCCTTTTTACCCGAGCCGGCCAGGGACGACACACACCCAGGGCGCCCAGAAGGGAGAAAACCCGTCACCTGCAGCTCCCCCTTCTCCTGCGTCGCTCCATACCCACTGCCCTCGCTCGCGTGCTCTCTTCTCCCTCGAGGGTCGGGGCACGCCGGCTCAGCCCCGCCACCGGCCCAGGATGGACCTCCATCCCCGCAGGCCTCATGGAGGAAGCCTGCTCCATAGGGCCACGCGGACGTGTAGGTGTTCTGGGAGCTGCAGATGCCGGTTGAGCCCCTGCATGTCTCCCACCTCCTGTGCGTGCATCTGAGACCCTCCAGCTGCTTGGACCTTTGGCTCATGCCATAAGACACCATTAATTACTTGAGCCTGACCATCTTATGTTGCAGATGAATGCCATAATCCACGGACTCCCGAACACCTACGTCCTCAACAGAGATTGGTGTGTGACCCAGCCTCAGTCCCTGAAGACTCCGAAAGAAATGGCTCAGCTGTCCTTTCTCAGGGCCTCTCCTCCTGTCTGGCATAGGTGGCCCCTCACTTGGTGTCCTCATTTACCTGCATTGTCTCATGGTTCTTTTGCGTGAAGGCCTGATTCTCCTCCTATACCTCTAGGGAACCACAGTTTGGGACTGAGGATACCAGGGAACGCAGGGCATTCAGTAGATGAGCATTTAGCAGACTTAACTACCCGTTGCCAGGTTTAGAGCTGTTGAAGGTTTCAGGCACATGACTGGGGAGGGATTCATCTGGCTACAACTTCAAACCCCAAAGCTAGTTAGTGTCCACTGAGATGGCTACACCCGCTCTCGTTAACCTCACACAGTCAGAGTCAGACTGATAAAAGCTATTGTTTCATTGCAGGATGAACACTGTTGTTGCTGTGGGTGAGGTAAGAGCTTGTGTGGTAGTGAAACATGGGGTGAAGAAGGGTGAGTCTACCTGCACCCTGATGCTTGTTGAGGCCTCAGCACAGGCAGACCTGTGCTGCTCGCTGCCTGCTCGACTGAAGCAGGGCTTGTGGAGTCTTCCTTGGCCGTGAAAGGGCAGTGGCCTCACGTCACAGCAACCTCAACCGTCATTTTGTTTCTTGCGTTTTAGTGAAGAGGTGTTCCTAGCTGAACTGCTGCCTGAATTTTTTTTTATATACTATGCAGCAAAATCCCTATTGCCTTTATAGTAAACAAAACCACATAAAATATCCTAAATGGCAATTTCTGTTTAGTCGTGTCCAAGACAGACGGGAACCTTTATCCTCACCCTGTCCCAGAAGTAAGCATGTTCACTGCATCGCCATGTGTAGCTGTGGCTTTCATTACCAAGGTAACAGAGTTTTGCCTCACATTACCTGTGGGATGGAAGAATTGTTTTTCCCCTTATTTTACAACTGGTGAAATGACTACAGTAAAGTTCTGTGACAAAATCAAGAGTGGAAAACAGCTCCCCAAACCACAGGCCACAAGGTCCTGTCTCTCGTGCTGACTCTGTGTCAGTGATATTGAGGTTCTCTCCAAGGTCAGAGCACCTTTTTCTTATTCCTTGGTAGCTCCTCACAGTTTCAGCTGGAATCTGTGGAGTGAGGAGCCATTTGCTGGGATGCCATTGCTGAATTTTACTGCAGACAAATCCTGGGCCCACAGAACACAAAACAATTAAGGAGGTGTGCTGGGTTGACCCTGGCCACCAACAAAGCACCCACGTAGTTGCTCACTCACTCCCCCCACCAACGGGATGGGGGAGAGAATCAGAAGAGCAGAAGTGAGAAAACTCATGGGTTAAGATAAAGACAGTTTAGCGGGTGAAGCAAAACTGCGTGTGCAAGCAAAGCAAAATAAGGAATTCATTCACTGCTTCCCATCGGCAGGCAGATGTCCTGCCACTTCCTGGAAAGCAGGGCTCTATCATGCATAATGGTTGCTTGGGAAGGCAGAGGAGGATTTGGAGATGTGTTTCACTGTCTGTTATCGAGGTGAAATCAAGTTTCTGTATCAGATGGAAGCAAGGCAGGGTGAGAATCAGCAGAAGCCTAGCAAATCCATCTGTAATCTCTGGGCAGCTGGGAGGCCATCAGGATTCTGCAGCCGCAATAGTTTTGCCATTTGTATTTCCAACAGAGAGATTAACAGCATGCCTTTGAGCTGACAGGGCAAAGGCACAAGAGGAAGGTGGATCTGTGAGGGAGCCCACCTGTCGCCTTCTTTTCTGTAGAACATAATGAACTCTACTTAATTGTATGAGACCTGGAAAAGAAGATTATTGTATGAAAAGCCATGAAGGAACACAGGTGAAGTCTGGAGGGGAGTCCAGGTGCTTGGGAACAAGAAATGTTAGAGAGATAGTGAAGTAGCATGAAAGGTACTGTTATTTAAAAGCCCTAACAATTTGGGGATTTTTTTCCATATAAATTGTATTATTGATTTCTACCATGTTGTCACACCATATGGTGCCTCATCCTCCTGTTATGGTTAATAACTGAGAAGAAGTAGTTTCAAATGTTAGCTCTATGGCATGCAGCAAATTAACTAGCCATGTAGTTTATTTCCAGGGGCAACACTAATCTTGGAGTTGAACAGCATTTGTCTTCAATTTCTTTTATGCTGTCTGCCTGTCCTGGTTTCAGCTGGGATAGAGTTAATTTTCTTCCTAGTAGCTGGTATAGCGCTGTGTTTGGGATTTAGTGTGAGAAGAATGTTGATAACACACTGATGTTTAGTTGTTGCTAAGTAGTGCTTACACTAGTCAAGGACTTTTCAGCTTCCCATGCTCTGCCAGTGAGGAGGTGCACAAGAAGCTGGGAGGAAGCATAGCCAGGACAGCTGACCCAAACTGGCAAAAGAGGTATTCCATACCATAAGATGTCATGCTCAGTATGCTCAGTATGTAAGCTGGGAGGAGTTTGCCGGGGGGCAGCCATCACTGCTTGGGGGCTGGCTGGGTGTCGGTCGGCGGATGCATTGTGCATCACTTGCTTTGTATATTCTTTTATTATTATTATTACTACTACTATTTTACTTTATTTCAATTATTAAACTGTTCTTATCTCAACCCACGAGTTTTCTTACTTTTACTCTCCCGATTCTCTCCCCCATCCCACCGAAGGTGGGGGGAGTGAGCGAGTGGCTGTGTGGTGTTTAGTTGCTGGCTGGGGTTAAACCATGACACTGCCTCACACAGAGGATCTGATYATAGTGTCATTACCAGTAATGATCATGATATCTGTACAGTGCTTTCTCATCAAGATGTAGGGACACTGCCCAGTAATTGCATTGTAGCTCTCTTCTTGCAGTAAAACCACAAAAATCCAAATCTGGAAACAAGATAGTATGTGTAAAACTAAACAGAAGTTGAAATGAGTTGAGGGAAATCCTCATCTGAGCCACTGCTAGATGCATATAGTTCTCAGGGAGATATTACAGCATAGGCCCATCCTCCTTTTCTCCTTCTCACTCTATGACTTGCACTGTTATCTGCATCCTCTGCATGGCTGGGCTCCCCAAGTAACATGCCCTGGCTGCTTATCTTGAAAACAGCTCTGTCTGTGAGTGGGAAAGTGGGGAAAGTTCATCATGACTGAAGGATTTGATCATGCAGAAGGCATCTGTTTTGGGAGAAAGCTGCTGTAAGTGGTGAGGGAAAAACTGGAAACAGGAAAACCAAAAGGGAAAGAGTGCTGGGACAGAAGGATGACATGGGCAGAAACACAGTTGTCTGCTGACCTAAGACAGATTGGTGGACTCAGCAGTTAGCGGATTTTGTGGTGTTCAGATATGAACTGTAGATATAGCCAGTTTATAACTTGATGTTATTTACAGCAAGTGTTAAAGAATGCAGGATAAGAACAATATAAATCTTTATAAATAGCGGTTCCATGAAATGATGTGTGTTGTCTGGAGTCAGCTGAGCAACCCCAGTTGCTGTCATCTTCTGATGCTGCATGTGGGCTTTTCAGGTTTCATTGTAAAGCTATGGTACTAGGTCTGATCCACAGATACAAAAATGTGAGGACTTTAAGAGTCTTGTTTACATTTATTAAGACTTTATTAATTAAAAAAAGATAAAACATTTAGTTCATCATCTGTATGAAAGGGTGAAGTCAGATAATCTTCACTTACAAAGCTGAGATGTCAAAAGAGATTTTTACTCCTAAGACATTTGCATTATACTGGCCTTGAAATCTGTTCCTTTATCCCCTTTCTGGAGACAGTACATATTGGAATGCCCTTGGAGACATGCCTGTAGGAGCCGGCCAGTTTGCTTTGGCTCCATCGCTCTGACCCTGTTGGATTACATGTGTGTTTCCTGGGTGAGGGGTTCTACATTTTCCTTCTTTGTAGCAGTAGGGGTCCCAGGGGAGCTCTTAGCTTCAAGGTATTCAACCACACCGTACGTCACCATAGACAACACAAGCACAGACAGTAAAATGTACAGTTTGATGTAGACTTGCAATTTGGTGCTATAACCAAAGGCAATGACAAATCCAAATGATTCCCAGAGACGGTAATTGGCAAAGGCAGCCTCCTTGTGTTTCTCAAATAAAATGCCATAGAGTCCTAGAAGGAAGGAGAGACACGGCTTGTGAAGATTAAGTCTGAAACTGTGTATTTTCTGCAAAGGGAATAAATAGACCACAATGGGGAAGATAGACCCTCCTTCATAAATGACAGAGAAAGGAAAATACAAGTTTTGTCTTAAAATATTTTTGCACTCCCATGGATTGTTATAAGTGAAATAACAGAGCAAAAATGACAAAATAGAGACTATCAGAGAAAAAGGTAAAGAAAATGGGAGGAAGGAAGAAAGGATGGGTTCTATTAAAGTGAGATGGCAGGAAGTTTATTTTTCAAGTTATCAGTCACAAAAGGGAAGGTTCTTGCACTGACAAGTAAGGAGGAAGAGGAGATGGCCAGGAATGGCCCTTGATGCTATAGAGTGTCCACATATACTATTGGTAAGGTTATACCAAGTCCTCACAGGCTTTCAAAGAACAGGCAATTTTGTCTAGGGACATGGTCCTTAAGGACCAAGTTGCTCTTTCAGTGTGGAGTAGAAAGAACCATAGGGACCTCCCTGCTGCTGTCCTTCACCACTTTTGTGGGGAACCTGAATGGACCCTGCATGCACTGTCTACCTGTTCTTAAACCATTTCTTTCACCCACCTAAGAACATGCAGAGCCTGTTCATGTAAAATGCATGCCCCTTGTTTTCACAAGAACTTGGCCATAGGGAGCCCCCAGGGGAGGCTTGCACAGTGTTGCCAATGGTAGCAACGTGTGCTCTTTGTACTTGCCAAGTTAAGAGAAACAAACTGACCCAAAACACTTAAATCGGAAAGTTGAGGAGAGTGCTACAACTGGGCTCAGATTTAATATGCAAAGGAGATTTGGCTCTCTGAGATAACCAGGTTTTCAAATTTTCAGCTCCTGGATGGGTTGGCAAAAAGAATATCCTTGATGCATATAGAACCTCTTGGCAGCAACTGGAAAACTTGCCTGACACAGAGACTTAGTGAAACTGATCATCCTAATGCAGCCATGTTCACTGGGAAGCTCCCACTGAGTTCAGTCAGCTGCACACCCACAACTGGGAGTCAGGGAGGGTTTCCCAGCCTCCAGGTCTGACTGGGTGGGCACACAGGGAAGGGGAGAGAACTTGCTTTCCTCTGGGCGCTGAGCTAGCATCAGTGGTGATGATAAAGAAGCGGGTGTTTCCACTGACTCAGCTGTGGTGTGCAGGGAGGGAAGGGGAGGAATATCATGAACCTTGACTCTTCTCATCCACTTCTCTGTCTAACAACACATCTGTTTGAAGTATGCACATTCAGCTAAAAGGCACAGAGGAGTACGAAGTTTTCTAGAAGTCTGGGTAGGCTCAACTAACACTTCAGTTTTGTTAAGAAGGGAGAGACATCATCTGTATGTAAAAATTCACTGCTTCCTGATGACTGTAAGAGGACATTTACTGAATTATTCAATTTAGACATGATGGAAAACCTGGACAAGTGCATCACAAGATGTATGTAGTTCATTAAACTGCCTGAGTGTAGTATAGTGTGAATTATTTGATAATCCTTCGTAGTTTTGCCTAATAAATGAACAAGTTTTTCATATAACTTTGCTGATATGCCCTGTGTTATCTTCTGAAAAGGGATTAGTGAGGAGAGTTTAATATAGGAAGGTTTCTGATATGTAAAGATTCTGGCTTTCAGCTGGTACCTGTTTTCCCTTGCTATTTTGAAGCCGCCTTTTTTGATCAAAACAATGGGAGAATTGAGTGGGGATCTAGTCCAAGATTCAGCTATAGGAAGGGCTGACTTGGCAGGAAAGTTCCCGTTTCCAGGATGCATATGTGGTATTAGCTAGCAGTTACGTAGGAGCACAATGGTGGTTTTGCCTCAAACCTAAACATTTGTCCTTATCACAAACACTGTCGAGTGCAATGTGGCGCAAGTTGCCAGGCTGAAGCTTTAGCAGGACCTGCTGGGCTGGCTGAGTGGAGAGGCTGCTTGCTCTGAATTCTTGCAGCTCACTTCATGGAAATTATCCTCCCTGTTTACCACTGCCCGTTTTCCCACTCCTTCCCCTGGTACTAGTAGGCATGAGTATATAACAGGACTGCTGGAAATCATTTGAGTCCAGGTTTATAAACTTTCCAGACTAATTCGTATCCTTTCTAAAGATGTGCGTCAGCCTGGAAAGAACTTTATTTTACTGTAGTCTACCCAATAGCTCTGTGCTACACAGTTGTTATGCCCCAAGTGCAGCTATTGCCAGGGGGGTAATAATAGCATCTGTGTTCAGGTTAGATAAGAGAGGGCACTACACACTCTGAAATGAAGCAGCTTTCACTGGAAATAAATGAGAGTGTCCACACGCGTACACAAACATGTTAGGAAACCTTTGTAAGATGAAGGGACTCACCTACTGTGAGCCTATATATCCTCTAGGGGGAACTCCAGTATTAACTATCCACAGCAGGCCAAAGCAAGCCATCTTCGATTACCATAAAATGCCTTAAGTATGTGGCATAATGCCATTGTATTTATTCAGTGGTTAATCTACTGAGGCCCAAGCAGCAGTCATGGGAGCTTGCCAAAGGAAGGACCACAGACCTCAATCCCCAATGCTATTTTAGAGGTCTTACCTCATAGCCTTTGGAGCTGGGAATTTCTCATGTGATGTATATCTGTATAAAACTGATGAAGGGCAGAAGAGATTCAGTCCTAAATGGGCATGTCAAACTGAAGATCCTGTTCTGGGATGCAGCATTATGGAGTAATGTCACTGCACCTCTCTATTAAGGTTTCATGTCATCACTCGATGTTTCAGTGTGACAATGTGACAAAGCAAACTGTATAATTTTATAACTGGGAGCTATGGAACAGCTGAAGAAGGTACAGACAAAAAAAAAGATACTGTGCAAGCATAAGGAACATTTGTTTTTTTCCCAGCTAACACAAATGTGAAATTTTCACAAGTATCCTGCAGGAATCTGGGAATGGAGATGACCTGTTACAGTGCTGTAATAGAGGTCAGTCTTGTCACAGCACTGCAGAGCTCACTCGCCATCAAGTAAGCACAAAACTTTGTCCACTGTCTGTGCCTCCTCGGGGGGTCGGGAACTGCAGCCACTTCCCAGCCTCCTTCTCTGGCACTTAGGTCCTCTGTACTTATCCCTTTTTCTAATGAGGGCACCAGGTGCCTCTTCATCAGGCATGCAGGGACCTTACTGAGGAGATGTCTTTCTCAAAAGACATCTCAAATGTATGTAAATGCCTGAAGAGAATGGAGCCACGGTCTTTTCAGTGGTGTCCAATGACGGGACAAAGGGCGAGTGGCACAAACTGAAACACAGGAGGTTCCCTCTGAACATCAGGAAACACTTTTTTTACTGTGAGGGTGACTGAATGCTGGCACAGGTTGCCCAGGGTGCCCAGGTGTGGAGTCTCCCTCCCTGGAGATATTCAAAAGCTGACTGGACATGGTCCTGGGTAACTGGCTTTGGGCGGCCCTGCTTGAGCAGGGGGGTTGGACTAGGTGACCTCCAGAAGTCCCTTCCAACCTCAACCCGTCTGTGATTCTGAAAGAAGCCAAGTGTCTGAGGGCAAGGCTTTCTGGAAAAGAGAGAAGCAGGATAAAGGGCAGGTCCTTTATCCCAGTGGGAGACTAACATATGGCTCTAAAGAGTGTTGGGAAGGAGGCTGAAGCAGGAAATGCATGAACAGCTTTACTTCAGAGAGAGCAAATCCTCACTGATGTTGTCCTTCCATGAACCTGAATAATGAGAGCACTGATTTAAAATTGTACCAAAGGCACAAGGCTGTGGGTTGGGATGAGAGAAGATGAGAGGGTGTCGCTTGACATATGTACTAGCTCTCCACTAAGGGATAGGAGCTGGAGCTGCTGGAGGGGTAGAGAAATCTGGCTGGTCACTTCCTTTTGTGTAGAGGGGGGACTCTACATGTGCTGGAAAGGAGATCGCCAGGCAGAGGACTGTGGTGTTTTCCCTTTGGCTCTCTAGGGGGAACATGATAATTTATCTAGTGGGTGAAATCATCTAAGCTACTGAAGCGACCAGAGGGACCAGAGGGAGGGAGACACATAACCTGATGTGGGCCCAGATGAGCTAGTTCTGTCACATGCATATTCCTACTACATCAGTAGTGTTTCCTGATGTTCAGAGGGAACCTCCTGTGTTTCAGTTTGTGCCACTCACCAAATATCTGCCAAATACGAATTTGAGATCGAGGAAAACAATATTCATTAAATAAGAGGCAAAATATGGGAGCAGATGGGAGAGCATGTAACTGTCTTACTGACACAGGCTATGGCATTGATTTAAAAAGAGTGTGACTGACAGTCATTAGCAGACTTTACTTCAAGTCATCACAGACTATAGCTCTTTCTTGCCCTCTCCAGCACTTTAGAGTCTGTCTTTAGTCCCTATAAGAGAACTTCCTCTAGTTTTGATTGAAGGATAAGTTTAAATAATCCCTTATGGAAGTTGGTTTGTATCAGCTCACTATCTGAACTGTCAGTACATAATAATTGCACTGTATCACAAAGCAGTAGAACATAAAAGATTATAAAAACAACTGTAATGCATCAGATAAGAAGTCCAATGGTATACTTCTAGTAACAGACTCCGAGGATAAGAGTGTAAGAAATGAGGCAAGTCTATAGTGATCTTTCCCCTCCAGTGCCCTCCTGACTCTGGCAATCAAAGACATTCTGAGTTGGAGATTTCCTCTGGACCACCAGGATTTAATAGCCCCCAAGAACATTTTCACCTGAAGTGATGTAATTCCAGCTTAAAAATATTTACATTTTTGGCAATGAATTCCATACTTTGATTATGCATTGTGTGAAAAAAGCATTTCTTTTGATTTCTATAAAGTCTGCTGCCTGATAACTTTATTTGGTGCCACTAGTTCTGTTATTAAGAGAAACAGTGAATTTCTAATCACCTTCTCCATACTATTCATGATCTTACTGAGTGCTTTCCTTACTTATCACTTGTGCAGGCTAAAGTGTTCTAGTTTGTTAGTCTTCCTTCAAGTGGAAGTCTCCCATGACTCTGCTCCTTTTTATTGCCTTCTTATGCCTTATCACATTTGATTATGATTTTTGAAATGGAGCAAATCAGAACTGCATGGATTTACTTGGTTGCATAATGTTGCTCTCTGTGGTTTCCTCCTTCAATTTTTTTCTAATAACTCCTAACAGCCAATTTGCTGCTTCTTTTGTTGCTGAGCTTTGAGTTGATTTTTTATCCAGAGTGCTCTCCTTTGTTGCAAAAGACAGACTGAATGTATCATTCTTCTGAGTTTTCTGATTTTCTTTGAAATACTCATACTCCTCCAGAATATTTGTTCTGAATATCATCTTCTGCAGTGTTCTTCTCTCTTCATCTTGGAAAAATTTGCTTAATGAGTATTTTACTTTCTTATTCCAACTTGTTCTTATTTCTTCTACTTTCCAATGAGCTAACATATTTCTTTTAGATGCTGTCTTAAATCCATTGTCATTTTTATGCACGTGTTGTTTTATAAATACAAACATGCAGATTTTTATATCTCAAGAGAATTAATTTCATTGTCACCAGGACTTACCATTAGTTTGTGTCTGCCAAATGGCATCAGATAGGCCCCAAAGAGCAGGGAATACGAAAATCACAACAAGCTGCTCAGGATGAGGTTTCCACAGCAGTAGTGCTATTATACAGGCGGTGTTTGTAACGGTGGCTGTTGATTTAGAAAGAAAGAAGAGAAATATAAATGCTGTTACAAACAGGACAGATAGTGGTAGATAACACTTTCAAATTCTTCCCCCAACTAGAGCACAAGGCAATCTTAAAATCTTTCTGGTTCATTGAGATTTGCGCTGACTGAGTTGATACCACATGAAATACAAGACAATGCAGTCCTTTGGCAGGCTTCAATAATTATTCTGAACAGCGTCCTGAGCTGAGAGATCCTCGGTGCTGATACTGCTGTTAGCCCAGAGGACAAGAACTGCCACTGAGTAGGAGAAGGGGCTGCTGAAAGACTTGCAGTCATCATGTGAGGCATGTGGGAAGGGGGACCTTCTGCTCTCCTTACCTAGTCCTTAAACATAGCTTTGCTTTCAGGTCCAGAGGAGACAGTTAAGGATATCTAGAGGGTCTGGTGACTTTTTGTCTGTCTTTTTAAAAGCAGAATGTAAATGAGTCACTGATTCCTCCCCCCACAGGAACACCTTTACAGGCTGAGTACAAAGACCCTTAGACAGAACTGAGAGGTTCAGAGGTCTTGCATTACTAACACTATAGGGCAGTTTTATTATTATTATCTGGGATTTTTTAAAATCTAAAATGAGTTTCATAGAGTGAGATACACCTAGGACAGACATGTACAGAAGAATCTCTGAACTAGTGACTGTAGCATAAAGGACTCTGAATTTCTTCTTCCTTGCCCAGGTTTAAAGTTTCCTGTGGAGGAAATGCCTAGAATGTCTAGATGCACATTGGCTCAGTCAGTGAAGTTTCTAATAGTACAGGTTACTGTGTAATGGAAGTAAGGTATCAGTACACTTCAGTACAAATACCTTAGTGGATAGGGGGACACAAATGAAATATTTCTTGGTATTTTTCTGCCTCCATTAGTCTGTTACTCATTGGAACAGTGTTCTCTGGAGAGGAAGGTGTTCTTAAATATACAAAACTCTTCTCATGCCAACCTGAAAATTACTGACCCATACAGAGGTCCTCAAGTTATTCTAGCCTGACACACTGGCATATGACTCTTTCTTTTATTTTTCTCCCTATAGAGCAAGTAGTGAAAAGGACACCAGGCCAACCTTTAAAAATTTTCCTGAAATTCCTAGACTGGTTGCTTAAATTCCAAGTTCACCATCCCCTGAGACTCAAATCAACAGTGTATCTCACGAGGTTCACAGTTGCTTTCACTCCATAAAGGTGAGGAGGTTTTACCCCAATGGAGAAATCCTCCTCAGATATAGTGTAGACCTCAACATCTGTGTTGTAAGATCATTTATCACCGGTCGCATTAGAGCTGTGAAGCATCAAAGCTATAGGGCACTTTCTGAGTAGACAGCAGCCTCAAAAGCAGGGTGAACTACACCACCGGCAAAGTGATGTAAGGCAATGACCTCACTACAGTGGTTAACTGTGCTGCCTCTCTTCTTGTGAATGAAGTTTGCCTCAAGATTAACTTTGGTTTTAATTGATAGCTGACAGCGAGCTCTCCCTTTGTAGTGCATGCAAAGGGGGGAGCACTGGATTTGGTGTATTACATGAGGTGATCAGTCCTTCAAGTGACCTTTACATACCTAATGCAAATAGAAGTTTTCTACCCGTGAACTGAGAGATCTTTCCAAAGAGCAGAGAGCAGAGGGAATTTACAGCTGAAAAGCAGATCATCACATAACCAACGTAATGTATCCCCAGGGCACAGGTCACATAGGTCTGGAAGAGAAGGGACAGTGATGACACGTTTTCTTCAGTGAAAATATGCAGCTAAGGTTCAAGGGTCCTAGCCTGAGTATTTGGTAAATAGCCAGCATGGATGAGATCAAAGGAGCACAGCTACAGAGTTTGCTGACAAGTCCCTGGTGTATTGACATAGTTGGCCTTCAGCAGCGATATTCCTAACCCAGTTCCCATGCAAACAGAGCAGTAACAAGCAGGAGAAGAAACTGGAGCACTGTTCACTATGCAAATAAAACTCCTGAAGTGGCATTAGGAATTTTCTGCCCTTCCCTTCATAGCCCAAGAGATGAAAATTGACAGTCGCCACTATGGTCACTACAGAGCAGCTCCCAAGAAATGAAGACGACTTCACCTATAAGAGTGTACAGCCAATGGAGATGGCCATGGAGTGAGTGCCCCTTTCAATCTGTTCAAACACAGCAGCAAGTGCACTCTTCCGTCTGCTTATATGCAAGGTTTTAAAGCTTAAGTGTCACATAAGCAGCTTAGGAAGTTTGCCCCCTTTCTTTGGAGGCTTTCTCAACGAATCTCTGGAGAACACACCTGCTGTGGGTCTAGGCTTGTAGAGGAACTGGAGGAGCAGAGGTGGTTTTGATCATTTCAGTCTGTCAGGGTTTGGACCTGTTGCACTAGTGACTGGTGAGGGCTTTCAGCCAGCCATGTTGAGGGTTTGCCCTCTTACCGTAAAGGTTCTCAAAATAAAATATGCGGTAAGTGTGCTGACTTGCACTTACACAAACTCTAGGGAAACCAGAAGGAAGGAAGATATAAAAGCCTTGCGGACTTCTGGCTTTTCTCCCAGTTTGTTATTTACAACAAGCTGAAGAGTTTGAACTTGTAGCTCTCTGCTGTGGCCTCCACTGGTGAGTTAAGCTCTCTACAGCGTTCTTTTTAAGGCTGTTCCAAGGGACATATTTACTGCTGGCCTCTCCTGTTTGGAGATGTCACTCAGGGTTCATTCAAGTAGAAGTAAGCAGTAATTTAGCAAACCACAAATCACCACTGAAAACATCTTCATTTAACAAGTAAATGTAGATCAGATGCAATAGCAAGACACAAAGGCACAAAAAACAATCAGACAGAAATAGATTTTCATTGCCATCCACACCTTTGTGTAGTCACCAGAAAGAAATCCCTGTTCAAACCCACTGTACATTGTCAGAGGGATTAGAAGACACTGTCTTTTATCTTTAAGATGCTGGAAAGTTGCTAGGAACGTAGACCAAAAGGATGGTGTCTCTAGTATTTCTTTCTCAGTCTCTGCTTGGTCAGATTTGATCTGGTCCAGAAATATAACAATCAGCAACACAGCTAGCACACCACTAGCTGCAAAAACAAAACAAAAAGTTCATGAAAAAATGAGGAATGCTGAAAGAATGATGGGAAGTCGCTTGCTGCTGTTATTGTTCTGACTTAGTGCTTAGCTCTCTGTGGGATGTTTTGGCAGATGCCTCTGATTCCGCTGCAGTGCAAAGGCCATTTCTGTGTAAACAAGAACGCCTGATCTACATTCACATCTTCTGCATACAGCTGCGCACCTCGCAAATCCCCTCAGCTTAACTGTGACTGGCCTGTTGTGACAGCCGCCGGGCCAGCTGCGCGGCCGCAGAGGGTGATGGCTCACCCTTCCAGGGCAAGCCAGGGGTCGCGGGGACGGGGAGCTGGCCAGAAACAGCTCCATCGGGAGCTATCAAAAGACTTTAAATCAACACGAGAGAGGAATATTCACTTCCAGTGCCAAGGGTTTCATGGCTAGGGGGGATCCTCCTTCAAATACATGGAAAGAAAAATAAAGGGCTAGAAGTAGAACTGCTGTCGTGGATCCCAGTATATGTTGCTTTTTCTTTTTTTTTTTTTTTTTTTTTTTTTTTTTTCTGTCAGCTAGGAGCCATGCTTTGAGTACGGAATATGGGCTATTTTAAAGATTATAGTGAGCAACTCCGGGTGACTTGAAAAAGATGGAAGTTACAGCTTTGAACCTATAATTTCCTAGCAGGAGCAGCATATGAAAGAATACAGCGGGTAGTTAATCAGAAAATGATCACGTATGTATCAGTCTAGGTTTGTTGCTTGTGGAGTGAATCAATACGATTTTTTTCATGTTATCAAGAAGATAACTGTGGCTCATAATACACATGAAGCAGCCACAGATTCACAAGTGATTGCTTCATTACAGATGCAAGGCATGATTATGTTTCCTCTTTTACTTATGCTGACTAGAAATCCATCCAGGGAAACAAGTGGAGTTCAGAGTAAGAAAGAGGAGAACCAAGCACCTCCTCCCATCCACATTGCCTGTTTAATGTGCTCCTATGTTACCGTGTATGGGCATGCTCTTTTCTGTGAACTTTTAATGTCCAAATATATTAGCAGATTTACAGTAAATTGCCATCAGTTTTTTATTGCTTATTATTTCTCATCCATGTCTCCTAGAATGAAATTGTATTCTCCAGTGTCCTCRTTCTCCACTGTGGCTGAGCTGTAAACCCTTCATGATGTGAGTCATTGTCGGTTCTGCCAGGGTGTTTGTTAATGCTTATGGGCTGATTGCAGGACTTATATGGGTGGGAGCAGGACATCCACATTTACCGGACAAATATTCTAACAAATATGTCAAATGAATCAAGAGCAATTATAGGAGAGAAGTAACTGCATGGCTTAATAGTGGTCAGTATGAACATAAATAGAAACATCCACAGTCCTCGAGAAAACTAAACAACAAAAGACTTAGCCATTATTGTCTCCACCCAAGCTGGGCAAAATATGTATTCAGCAACCAAACAGAGGAGACATTTAAAAAATGTCCGTGAATGAAATATTTAGCTATTTGGTTTCCCTTGAGGTAGGAAAAGACATATCTTTTATTAAGAGCTTAAAAGAAAAATGAAACCCTACTGACGCAGGGTCAGTAGACAGCAGGGTTGCATTCATTTTGCATGAGCAAAGCCTAAGGGAGTGCTGTATATGTTAGTCATCAAATTTAAATTTAAACTTGTGAGCCAAACCTGCCTTTAGCAGAAATGCATCAGCTCCAGCACACTCTGGAAGGGAAGTGGGGGGATACTCTTTGCATTTTCTCACCAATTAGGAATGAAGGTTGGGGAAGGAGGGAGGGTTTGCTGCGATGCACTTGTCCGGTGAGGGCTGGCTCTGACCAGATCACATACTCTCTGTTTGAGTGTATGACAATTTCCATGCATCTGTCTCAGCACAGAGAGTACATCTATGTGCAGAGACTGCAAAGATATTTTAACAGAGCTAAGGTGACATATTGCCTTGCCAGATACTTCCCCTTTATCCAGAGCAGAACTTGTTTTGAGCCGGATACTTTTTGAACTTTCCTCACTGGATAATCTTTGCATATCTATTTTTGCCTTTCCAATTTTTGATGGCATCATCATTCCCCGTCTTTGATTCCTTTCTGGCCTTATGCAAGGAAGGTCTATAGCAGCTGTAGTTACTAAATGGGAGACATGCCAATTCGCCTAGTGCTTCTCTTTATCTTCGCCTTTCACACTAAGGTATTATAATTCAAGCATCACAGCTGAGAATTGACTGAAGTTGTAAAATCTTAGCAGGGATCCAAAAACCTCCCCCCCCAAATGAATGCATGTTCTGGGAGCTGTGGTTCAGGTCCACCTCTAATTACAGTGCAGTTCTTGTGCTAAAGCTGTTTTACACGTGGTAGGACACCAGCCAGTTCTGATAGGCATCCCCAGATGAGTAGAAGTTGGTGAATTCAAGTACCACTAGCTGGGCTGCTCTTAGCATCTTGGACCTCTGCATGCATATATAAATCTGCCCAATGCCATCAGTAACTAGTTCACTCTTGCTGATCCTGAAGATAGTGAATTTAAAACTATCATCTCATGCATAACTGGATAAGCTGCTGCAATCCTCTAATTACAATGTGGGCATACTTTTGATTCTAGTCTGTAGAGCAACACTGACACCATACTGGGCTTTAGCTTTATTCTAGGTGAAAAGTGTAAAGAATGTCTTGCTCCTTTAGGCAAAAATGATACGGCACAAAGCATTTGAAACTATTTAGGAAGGAGTTGTTTACAGCTCTCAATATCTTATTTCCTTTTAGCAAATTGGATTGAAAGAGGAAGTTGGAAACTTAATCTGCAAAGTCATGCTAGGTTTCACAAGTAGTAGGTTCACCATCAGCGATATTCATAAAAGATTGTGTGGATTACTTACCAGTGTAGATCCCTAGCAGAGTGTAGATTAAGGAGTTGGAGGGTTCTGCTGACCCGGTGGTGTTAGTGGTATCAGTCATGCAGTCATACGCTCCGCAGCATGCCAGGTTTTCTTCTGAGATTTCCACTAATTCAGTAAGAACCAAAAGAAAGGCAGGACAGGGAAGAGATCAGATGAGTGCACACTATATATAAGGATATAAGGAGAAGGGAATCCAGCGCTTGGTGATTGGTCCTGGTTTCAAATCCTTCCTGGTTAGAGATGTTTAACTTCAGAATCCCAGTTTAACACATAAACATTTGGTTTAACAGAAACAGTTGCTCAAGACAGAACACTGAATTGATGGTTACATGGAGACATGGACTGAAGCCAGAGGCTGAAATCTGAATCCAAGCACAATTTGCAGTATTTAAAGTTCCGGTGTATATCTGTACCTCTTAATCATAATACCCCACAAGTCAGGTCCCTCAGTTTACACCACCACTGAACTGATGGACCTCAGTTCTTACAGCCAGAGCACATTATCCCTCTCCAGGTAATTTCTGTATATGTTATAGGAACGGAAACCACCTCGAGACATCTTTTTGTTTTATAAATTCAAATTATGATTACCCACTAATGCAGTCTTCCAAGGAATCAGCTTTCCTGGCTTTATTACTTTATTACTGGCTTTATTACTCTTTGAGAACGTACTTGAAACTAGAACAGTTTGGCAGGGTTTGGAGTAAGACCTTTACTTTCTTCAGTTCCATCAGTGTTGTGCTGGGCATGTGTCAAAGCCACACACATGCGTGTACTCACACACCCTGTGTGTCACCACGACACTGTGCCCACTTCCTCCAGTACCCTTTCTGTAAAGAAAAAATACTAACCCAAAGTGTGAGCCTGAATAAGCTGTGTAGTGGGGAAGGATGTTCAAAAAAACATACAATTATTTCAATGTTTTCACTGCAGAATTTGTCACTGGTCCAAGCATAATAAAGGGCAATACAGTGTACTTTGGCTGATTCCTTAAACAGGACTTGATCTGTAATTTTTCAATTAGGGTTATTGTGTAACAACTTTTAGTGTTTTTTTCCCCATTGCTTCCAATCAAAGCTGCTGTGACGTGAATCAGCTGTTTAACTAGCTTCATAAACAACTTTAGGTTCAACATCAGATAAAACTTAATAACATAAAGAAAATCATTACCTTATTATAGCCAGCGGCTACCGCTACACAGTTTTGAACAAACAGACCCTCAGCAAAATTACCATATGCAAAAGGTGAGTCACACTCGTAAAGTGTGGAAGTGTGTAAAACAAGTTTTTTATCTGTTCATGCATCATCTGAAGATGAAGATGCACATGCAATTAGTGATATGGAAGCTGCAAGGCAGGGTTTGCTCTGTTCCTCTGGAAATAAGGCTGCAATATTGATGAGTGAGAAAGGATGACTCTTGTAATTTACATTGATTACTGTCTTCTGTTGTAGTATTACCTCATGGTGTAGCTTGCCTTGCTCTGTCTGGATGCAGTGATGCAGGCAATATGTCAAGTGTACGTACGTGTCTGAATTTTATGCATTTTGATTCTGCAGATACCTACCGTATCTTTCTGACTGCTCAGTGAAGTGATACGTTTTAAGTATATGGACAATATGGGTGGATAACTTTGCTGCACTGTCAGAGGAGAGGAAAAGAAGTGAGTGCCTGGAGACCTTTACCCCCTGCAAGAAGCTCCCTCTAGGTTAAAGCCGAGTCTCACTGAGAAAGCACAATTAGGAAGCTTATAGTATGACTGCTCATCATTATTGTGAAGATATGCAATGCCTTTGGCTTTGAGCGCTGTTCATAGCACACCTCCCAGGAGCACAGCATTTCCTGAAATTCAATGTAACTGATAAAAAATAATTAAAAGTTAGAGTTTCATTAGAATTTAGAGGAACACCCTCAGATGTGAAACTAGGAGAGGATTTACAAGATAGAAAAAGAGTATTTTTTCCCCGGGAAATATAATAAAGCCAGGAAAGCTGATTTCTTGGAAGACTGCATTACTGGGTAATCGTAATTTGAATTTATAAAACTACAGGCCAGTCAGTCTCACCTCTGTGCCTGGGAAGATCATGGAACAGATCCTCCTAGAAGCTATGCTAAGGCACATGGAGGACAGGGAGGTGATTTGAGACAGCCAGCATGGCTTCACCAAGGGCAAGTCCTGCCTGACCAACCTAGTGACTACATCAGTGGACATGGGAAGGGCTACAGATGTCGTCCATCTGGACCTCTGTAAGGCCTTTGACACGGTCCCCGCCTTGAGTGCACCCTCAGCAAGTTTGCAGATGACACCAAGCTGAGTGGTGTGGTCAACACGCCTGAGGGACGGGACGCCATCCAGAGGGACCTGGACAAGCTTGAGAAGTGGACCTGTGTGAACCTCATGAGGTTCAACAAGGCCAAATGCAGGGTCCTGCACCTGGGTCAGGGCAACCCCTGGTATCAATACAGGCTGGGCGATGAAGGGATTGAGAGCAGCCCTGCCGAGAAGGACTTGGGGGTACTGGTGGATGAAAAGCTGGACACGAGCCAGCAATGTGCGCTTGCAGCCCAGAAGGCCAACCCTATCCTGGGCTGCATCAAAAGAAGCATGGCTGGCAGGTCAGGGGAGGTGATTCTGCCCCTCTGCTCTGCTCTGGTGAGACCCCACCTGGAGTACTGCGTCCAGCTCTGGAATCCTCAGCAGAAGAAAGACATGGACCTGTTGGAGCGGGTCCACAGAGGAGGGCCACAAAAATGATCAGGGGGATGGAACGCCTCTCCTATGAAGAAAGGCTGAGAGAGTTGGGGTTGTTCAGCCTGGAGAAGAGAAGGCTTTGTGGAGACCTTATTGCAGCCTATCAGTACTTAAAGGGGGCTTATAAAAAAGATGGCGGCAAACTTTTTAGCAGGGCCTGTTGCAACAGGACAAGGGGGAATGGTTTTAAACTAAAAGAGGGTAGATTTAGCCTAGATATAAGGAAGAAATTTTTTATGCTGAGGGTGGTGAAACACTGGCACAGTTTGCCCAGAGAGGTGGTAGATGCCCCATCCCTGGAAACATTCAAGGTCAGGTTGGATGAGGCTCTGAGCAACCTGACCTAGTTGAAGATGTCCCTGCCAATGGCAGGGGGGGTTGTACTAGATGACCTTTAAATCTAGAATCATAGAATCATAGAATCATAGAATCATTAAGGTTGGAAAAGACCTCTAAGATCATCAAGTCCAACCATCAACCCAACACCACCATGCCCCACTAAACCATGTCCCTAAGTGCCTCATCTACACATCTTTTAAATACTTCCAGGGATGGTGACTCCACCACTTCCCTGGGCAGCCTGTTCCAATGTTTAACCACTCTTTCAGTAAAGAAATTTTTCCTAATGTCCCTTCCAACCCAAACTATTCTATGATTCTATGATTCTATTTTAATCCTTTTATTAACATCACTTAACACGGTGTGTGCTGTGAGGCAGAGGAGAGTAAAATGGTTGCAGTCTGTGCAGACCCCACAGCTGCATCACAGCCTCTCCCCTGCAAATGAAACCAGAACGGCCATTCCCTCCTGAGACATCGGGTGGCTCAGTGATCAGGTCAGCAGGGCTCAGCTGCACTTGATACAGTCCTTTAGCATTCTGCTTTGATGGTGTTTCATCTATAGTTGCTTGAGTTTAAGGGAAGCATGATTCTCCATAAGTGTCACACCTGGTGACAACTACCATGCCATAAACCCAAGGATTCGAAGATTAAAACCTGATGCCAGCTCCCTGATATTTAGATTTAACCGAATACCTATTTGAATACCCTCCAGAGGACATACTGTTTAACTGAGCCAGGGAAGAGAAGTAACTTCTTGCTATTCATAGTAGCAGTGTATATGGAAAGCTCTTTCCATGTCCATCCTGTTCTGACTTTGACAGGGTAGGGAATGCACCAACTCCGACTCCAATCTCCTGACTGCAATGATAATACACTGTAGCACTTTGAATCTCTAAGGTGGCGTCCAAGAATTAATTTATCTTCACAACTGCCCTTTTAAAGCTTACACCAATTACAAGCATGGGAAATGAGGGCAGCGCTGTTGAGTGATTTCTTCAAGCTACATCTGCATCTCCTGTCTGAGTCTGAAATACAGCAGAGGAGCCCTGGCATGCAGACTCCTGGCAACAGCTACTTCTATTTCTTCTTGACAATTCTGTAAAGCACTCATTTGCAGCAAGCACCAGCATCAGCTTGACTAACCTTGAATGTTTAACAGCAAATGAATCCAATACTACAAGCTTTGCAAAAAGGCTGCTTCAGTGTTTTGCCTTTTGTTTTAATCCCTTTAAATAGGAGTCAGATGTGAAAGACTGTCACTGCCAGCAGCCTATCTATGCTTTACAACACAGGGGTGGAATTCAAAAGGAATTCAGTAGACATCTATTTTTGAGCTAGTTGTCTGAACTCTCTTTATAGCTGATGAAGAGTTGATAGAAAATAGACACTTCCAGAGAGCAATTTAACCCGTCTATTTCAGACATCTACCTTCAGATGAGCTAAGTCACATCTGAAGTGCCTGTTTCCACTGACTATGAAGGCAATTGAGGGTCACTAGCTCAGTTACAGAAATCTACCTTTTAACTATCTAGAACTAGCTGATGTTTATAGAGAGAAACGCCAAGATTTTTAAATATATTTTACCTTTGTTGGAAGCTTGGCTAAATATCAAGGATGAGATCAGATTTCCCCAGATGCCAGAGGACTGAAATATCAGAAAGAAGACCCCAAAGTATTGGTTGATAATGTCTTTCCCATTTTTTCCTGCTTTCTCAGCATATGAATTGCCAGCAATGGTGAGGTAAGTGCATTTGGCAGACCAGAGTGGTGCTCCTCCTAAGCCCAGGATCACAGAGGTAGGGATTAGTGTGTACCTGCCAAAGAACACTTTATTTAGCATAGTTATCATCCATTAGCATAATAATCATTTGCCCAAAGATCCAGAGGCAAAAATAGACATCAAAGAAATAGATTTATCCTTTGTGTGATTCAATAAATCTACTACATGGAACCAAGAAAAGGCCAGTCTTTTGAAGTTTAGGATGTGCAAGCACTCCCAGCTGTGTCCAGGGGCTAGATCTGGGCTAGGCTGGCTAGGTCTGTGCTCATGTGCCCCATCCTCTTGTAACTGAGAATTAAATTGCACCTGCGCTTCAGAAGATGGATCACAACAACTTTCCTCTGCAGAGTTGCATCCCCTGTCACTGGAGAGCAGAGGTAAATTGTTCATCCACCTCCGAAAGGGCAAGGCAGGAGCTGGCCTTCTCCTGCCATCCTCTGCTCCCAGAGCTACTGGCTGGAAGAGAGCCTTCCCTTACCAATCTTTTCAAAAACAGTCCTCAAAGTCATTTGGATTTTAAATGAAACTTCTGATTTTTTTTTTTTTTTTTTTCTGACGGGAAATCACTGCTACACACATGAGTTAGAGAAGCAGCTTCAGGTGGGCGGATGGATGCATTCATTCTGGCTTTTTGCACATTTTCACATTTTCACCTCTCTGCTTCACCTGCTACTGGATTTATTTATCCCTGTTTCTTGCAGGTAACACCTTTTGCATGCAACTTTCAAATCTGCAACACAGAGATAGAGTAGGAATTGAGAAGAAAAAGAAGAAAGAACTTTACCCTTAATGATTTTGTTCAAACACAATGGACAGGGTTAAAGTATTTAAATTGTACCAGCTAGCATAGAAGTTCCCTAAGGAGAACGCGATGTAGCAGCACATAGAGCCTGCGATGGTCCACTTGCAGCCCAGCTTTTTGATGAGGATTGGAGGGAGGAACATGGATGATAAGATGAGCGCAGCATAGAGAACGCTTAGGGAAGCAACGCCCAGGCCTTCTTCTGAGTGGAGACTGCTCTGCATGGACAAAAACAGCGGTTGAGACAAATTTTGTCACAGGCATGTGTTATTATGGTGTACAGAGAGTGACTTCAGGCAGAAATAGAGAGACATGGAAGCTGGGGCTGGGTATTACTGTCTCCTTTCCCCAAAGCAGCCTGATTATGGGTTTATGGTTTTCCTCACAATGATAGCCCGTTTATGAAAATACGATACAGAACCAGGTGACGATTGCTCAGATTCAAAGCTTTGGTAAGTCAGACTTTAGATTATTTAATGTAATTCATTTGAGTTTGTCTTTGAAAGCAAGCTGAATGAAGGATAACCTCTTTTCTTGGCCTTCCCTTTTTGTCTCAGGCAGGAATATTCTCAGATCTGCATTGCAAGGGCTGACTTAGCAACAGTGGAAGATTCTTTGCTTTAAACTACAGGTCTGATAATATCTAAATTCTTCAGAGGCCAAGGTCCAAATATCCTAATATGCTCACAGCAGCCCTTTGTAGTTGGAAGTAATTGATTCACCCACATTTTCACAAGGGAGGAATAACCTTTTACTGATCTAACTAGGTTTTATATTTTTATGCTCAAAATAGTTCTACTCTTGTCTTGATACTGTGAAAGTTGCAATGAGAAGATCAAGATGCTGTTTATCAACATTTTCCTATTTGTTTTCATTAAAAGCTGACGCGACCCAGCACGGTTTTGGAAGGGGGAATGGATGCTGGGGGGGTAGCACTGGAGAGCACTGGAGGAGAGCGAGGCTGCTGGTAGCTGCACCAAACACTTCCGAGCCCTGCGGTGGCTGCGTGGTCCAGCTGTGCAGGACCACGGTGGCAGCCGCATGGCACCTTTGGCGAGAGGCAGGCATCAGGACAGTGAGGTGAGGAGGTTCTCTGTCGAGCAGCGTCAACTTATTTGAGAATTGGAATGGCTGTTTTGTAAAAAGGCAAAGAGGCTTCCTGATCACTGAGGTCCTATTTCTGAAACACCACATGCCTGGTTTTGTCAACTACAGCTTCCAAAAATTAGGAGCCAGACCTCCAAAATCATATGATTAGCTTAATTGTTACTGTTGATTTTTTGGGTTTTTTTTGGGGGGGGGGAATGTTGAAATAAATGATGCAAATTTTTAATGCTTGTCCTGCACGCTACAATACAATAAAATAACCTACTTCTGATTGTGTCTCAGCAAGTCCTCTTTAACCACCAAGACAAAATGGAGAGAGAAGAGGGCTACTTCATGAATCAGCACCACTCCCTCCTGCAGCATTAGGGGAGGCTTTATGTTCCAGCACTTAACCTGAGTGTGTACCGTTTCAGATGGTGGGGCTGACTCGCGGCTTCTGGGGTTTATCTTCCCCCAACTCATTAGTCTGCCCAGCTCATAACATCTTGTCCAGGTTTTGGCTGGGATAGAGTTAATTTTCTTCCTAGTAGCTGGTATAGTGCTGTGTTTTGCATTTAGTATGAGAATAATGCTGATAACACACTGATGTTTTAGTTGTTGCTAAGCAGTTGTAGTGCTTACACTAAGTCAAGGACTTTTCAGCTTCCCATGCTCTGCCAGGTGCACCAGAAGCTGGGAGGGGGCACAGCCAAGACAGCTGATCCAAAATGGCCAAAGGGATATTCCATACTGTATGACGTCATGCTCAGTATATAAACTGGGGGGAGTTGGCTGGGGGGCAGTGATCGCTGCTTGGGGACAGGCTGGGTGTCAGTCAGCGGGTGGTGAGGTGTTGCATCACTTGCTTTTCCTGGGTTTTGTTCTTCTCTCTCTGTCTCGTTGTTTTCCTTTTCATTACATTTTTTTTTTCCCCAATTATTAAACTGTTCTTATCACAACCCATGAGTTTTCTTACTTTTGCTCTTCAGATTCTCTCCCCCATCCCACCAGGGGGGAGGGTGAGCGAGCAGCTGTGTGGTGCTTGGTTGCTGACTGGGGTTAAACCACGACACATCTCCACCTGTTTTTGGGACTGTTTTTGCAGAACTTCCCTGAACTTGGAATTTGACAGTGTCAGTGAACAGACGCTGCTCAAGGAGAGAGAAGAGAGAGATGTACAGAGCTAGCAGGGACCTCTTCCTGAAATGAGGTCAACCCCTTGTTATTGCAAACAAGTGCATCATGTTATATATCAAGCTCCACCTTTAAAGCATACAGATTCCCACACCAGTGGGAAAATCCAACCCAATTGCTYAGGGTCATCTTTTAATATCCTGCCTAAAGTTGCTCATGGATGACTTACATCCATCCATTTGTCATTAGACCAGCAGAGTCTTCTAGTCTGAGAAGTTCCTCCTTGTGTTTATCTACTCTGAAGTACTCATAGACAGCAACAGTAACCCTCAGTCTTTTAATTTGGCTATGCTAAACAAGCCAGCTCTGATGGTATCCTGAGTGTTCAAGTCATTCTAGAAACCCATCTCTGCTACTGTGTTTTAAGATGTTAATGCCAATACAAGCCCCAACTGCCTTTGATTTAAAATAATATTTTTTATTATTATATTATATCATGATGCCAGGAATTATTGTATTATTTTATACTTAAATTATTTAATGGATTGGGCATACATTTTTATTATTTTACATTGCTGTATAATAACAATAAAATTATCACAATTTAGAAATCTTCAAAACAAACCCTTTCCAGAAATGGAATTTGTTTTTCATTTTGCAATATATTATTTTAAGAAAAATCTCAGAGAAATTTAGTTTTCATTCAGACAGCTTTTGTGGACTTAAAGATACTTGTTTGACACAAGTGTTCAAACTATTTGAGAATTACTAGAATAAAATATTTAGTAAATCATAGAATCATAGAATCATTAAGGTTGGAAAAGACCTCTAAGATCATCAAGTCCAACCGTCAACCCAACACCACCATGCCCACTAAACCATGTCCCTAAGCGCCTCATCT
>JAYKAV010002661.1:616040-695270 GCA_035582835.1 Phoebastria nigripes | reverse complement strand
GTAAACAGCAGGTCGAGCGAGGCACCTCCCCTGGTAGGCTCCCTCACCAGCTGCGTCAGGAAGTTGTCTTCCACACACTCCAAATGCTATGGATCTGGAAGAGGGATACTAACCTGCACCAAGTTGATGGCCTAACCCACCTCAAAAAAATATTGTGCATGCCTTCCTCACAGAAACCGTGGAAAGACTGGCAGGTTTCACACAACCAGCTGGCCTGATGCCCTTCCAGGCCAGATGTCCTGCCAACCAGTGGGAGATGCTCCACTTACCTGTAGACTCTGGAGTCCTCCATAAGCAGTGAAGAGAAGTAAAAATCCGAAAGAAATGACCAAAACATTCTTAAGATTCCTTTCCATGTTGATTCATACAAGACAAAGGTCTGCCGGTGCGCAGAGCTGATCCAATTATTCCACGGGATGCTTTGAGTTGGAGAAAAAGAGCTTATGTTTTGTTGGAAAAGGTCACTTCTCACTGCATTTGTAGAGGAAAGAGTTGTTAATTATTTGAGGATTGGCCAGTGAACTTTACTTTTTCTGACATTGAAAACTGTTTACAGAGTTGTTACTCATTCACCTGTTGTGACTGAGGCACTAATGAGCACTCCCAAAGGACATCAGTCAGGTTTTATTAGATAGATATATAAGTGACTTGCAACACTTGGATGCATTTTAGTATTGCAGTCATACATTATATGGCTCTCTCCTACCACTAGCACAGAAGAAAAAAATTGCAAGCAGTGAAATGCCTGTCTGGCATAAAGATACACTAATCCATAAAGGGCAAAGATTAAAAGATCGTACTGAAATCTGTATTACGCCTATTACTTAACTAAGGTTACAAGAGAGTACTGGGAAATGAGATTGATTGTGTTACAGTGTTGTCTGCATACACCAGCTCTATAGCTGTGCATGTAGCAAACCAAGGTTGCTAGCTGCTTGGCAAGTGGGAGAGTCTTCATCCATGGTGAACCCCGTGGCTTTGGTGTTTCAAATTTACCAAGTCATACTCATGAAAATTATTTTTCCCCACCTTTCCCATCAACTCAGAAGCCAAGAAGAAACATGGATTTAGCAGATAGATGAAAAAGCAACTTCCGCTCCCCTCCTCTGGCCCCTGGAAAAAAACAGCCTCTGTGGTATGTATCTTACCTTGACAGTGCTGCCCGGCTCAAGGAGTGAAAAGTTTCCCCCAGCCAGCCAACCCTGCCGTGTTTGCCCCTGCCTTCCCCTATTTTCAGAGCCTGCCCTTGTGAAGTTGCATTGCCTGTTTGTTCGTGACACACTGGCCATCCTGCAAATCCTGACTGAACTTTTGAATATTCCCTTTCTGAGCATACAAAGTCCTCTCTGCCCCTATGCCTGGCCGGGCAAACAGACCATCTGCAGACCCTTCCTGCAGCTGGAGCAGAGTAGGGATTTGACCTTGGGAGCAAAGTGGAATCCAAAAAAGTCCATGCTATAACGTAAACTTATTCAAGTGGAGGTGGTCTGTAGGATGTCTGTGGTGTCTAGTGGGAATGCACAGCTAAGACTTGGTCTAAATCCCACTAGATGGCACAATTTTGCTTCCCACAGGTGCATTCGAGGGTGAGGGGAGGAAGCTTTAATGCATTAATTCATTTAATACATTAAAGAGGTCACAGCTAGTTTCTACTTTGGAGAAAATTCCAGCATGTGCCTTTTCATTTTCTTCTTTTGTCTTATAATCTTCTTGAATGAAATAATGCAGAAAACATAATCTTTTAATTCTCTATTGTTAATGGTACTTCTATATTGCAAGTCTAGATAGTGAAATACTGGCTTTTTATTTTACAGACTACTATGCTCAGCATGCAAACACTTTCAACTAGGCCACAATGCTACTCTTGTTTTGCAGTGTTTGTAATCCTCTACAAGTCTTATAAACCAAACTGGTGGTACTTTTTCCAATCTTTTTAGGTTTATGGACCCTTGCAATTTTCAGGTGAAGAAATTTCAGAAGAAATTTACACCTGGTGATAAAATGCTTGTTTCTGGTTTTGACCCCTTAGAAATAGTCTGCAAAATTCTAGGGGTTCGAGATCACAGGTTTAAAACCACTGGAAAAATGAATGAGAAAATGTAAGAATAATGCTTATCCTGAACAAAAGTGTAATTATCACCTGCTCCAGCAGAGGCAAGAATCAAGGATAGTGCAAAGCCCACTCAGTTATAAAAGCCTTTTTTTTAGTGCTCTTTCTCGACATTAGCAGTAATAACAACACGGCTTTAAAAAAATCAGCATTAACTGGACGCTATTTTTAAAATGCAGTGTTGGATAGGTTATCTGATCAGCACTTCTGCTCTGGAGGAATTCTTAACTCCTAGCTCAGTCACGTCCTCTTAGCAGCAAATGTTGGAGAGCAAATGGGGGATGGTGGGGGTTTTTTGTGCAGTTTTTTTTTCCTCTTCTTTCGACCGATCAAAGACATTTTGGCCTGTTCCACATCCCTTGCCCAGAGCTTTGGGTTATCCAACAGCCTGGTCCTGAGCCCCTCCTTAAGAATGTGCAGAGTCTTTACCAAGGAGATCTGATAAGGCTGAGGGGCTCTTCCTTTGGTACCAGGCAGCGGGCGGCTCCTGCAGGCCTGCTGTGTATCACTCTTGACACCGCTTTCATTCTTTCTGCCAGTCTAACTAAGATTAAGCGAGCCTCAGGAGCTGTGCACTGCATTTGGGGCTTAGCTTTCGCATAGGAGACTGCAGCCACCAAACTGAAATGTCTTGCAGAGTGCAATCACAAAAATGGGAGGTAGAAGAGGCTGGTTAAATTCATGACTCCATCCCACAGCCCGCCGTGTTTATTTTCCTGTGTTTATTTTCTCAGTGTAAATGAGGGCAGCCTTTGCTTAAAAGATTATGGCACCAGAGGCTAATCTTTGGGGCGTTTTGTGCTTCATAATTATAATTTCCCTCTTTACTCTTTGCTGGTAAAATATATTGTTTAGGCAGTTATTTTAACAACAACAACAACAAAACAAAAAACCCAACACCCATAATACTCACCTTAGGATTTTCTGTCTTAGGAGGCTTTTGATTGATTAGCTCCTTGGTGGTACACAGTATCCCTTGAGTCTGTCTGTAGAAAGGATGAGTATTTTTATATGCCAGCTGGCCAATGTTTGGGCCAGCCACATAATAGTAAGTGTTGCAAGAGCTGTTCTCAGAGCTGGCCCTAACTGGCACTGGTCTCCGAGGAGCTGACACTGAGCAGGAGTCGCAGAGGACATGTGCTTGCCGATGGATGCCTCCAAATACAAGGATGGGGAGAGGGGAGAGCGGAGACAGAGTCTGCGTATTCCCACGTGGAGAAATGAAGCTGATTCCTGCCCTTTTTCCATGGTGAAGGCATTGCAGATGTACTAGAGGGGAACATCAGGACCGAGCCTGTTGTCCTGAGCTGTAGCAGTACTACAAAGCCCTTAGTACACTGGCTTGTGCTGGAGCTCTTAACTGTGGCAAAGCCAGCAGATTGCATGGTCCTTCTTGGTAAACTACAGAGAACAACCTGGCTCACGCTCCCAGCCAGTTGAACCCATGATGCTGCTATTTAATCCATCCTGTTGGACACAGGAGCCCTGAATTGCCGTTCCAGAGACTGCTGCGGGGCCGTCAGGAGTCTCCTGTGACTAAGCTACCACCACCCCAAATGCTCACCTTCTGGGGCTGTCAGACAGAAGACACTCTTCATGGGCTGTAGCAGTGTGAGTGTCCTGAGGAAATAAATTACTTCTCCAGAGAGTGGGGTACCTGTAAAACATAAGGCTGATGCATCGAGCAACATTAAATGATCTAGATATGACAAATCTTTCACAGTTTGCAGGTGGCATAGGAAAGCATGGCTGATTCCTAGGAGATGGCCAGGCATGTCTAACTCTACTGCAGCCACTTGTTTTTTTCCAAAGTCCTGTTCTCCCAGGAAATTAGCCTGTCCTGACATACCTGCAGTGTTCCCACCTGCTAGACCAATGTCTGACTTCTCCATTTTTATTAGCCCCTTCAATAAAAAAAGAGGCTAATTAAAATTCAGGGCTGCTTGGTCCAGGCTGCCTACACAGTGCTTCCTTTCTTGCTGTGAAAGCCTGTCCATGTTGCTCTGTTCCTCCCCTCCTCCTTCACCACTCTTGGTGCCCTGCTGATTTTGGAGTTGAGGCAGGAATGGCTAAATGTGACGCACATGCCTTGCAAAGCCCAGCCATTCCTGACAGGGGGTTTGTGATTTTAGGAGTTTACCTTACTGAGGGTTAAGCTCACCCATTTCCTCAGGGCTGTGCTCAAATCTGCAACGGTCACACCGCATCTGGCTTCTCTCTTTGTGAGGTTGTGCCAATGCTATGCTGGTGAGTGCTGGTTGGGAGCTGAAAGGACTGAGGTGCAGTCACCTGTGGTTGGTGGCCTTAGAAAATACAGGCTGTTACATTTTGAGAGAGGGTCAGAACCTGGATGTGAGATCCGTAATACTGAGCTGAACAGATCAAGCAGTAAAAGCTGTTTTCTCCTGGGAAGGGGGTGGGAAGGAAAGTTGGCAGTCAGTGAACTCATTTTGCCCACAAAGTCAGAGGAAAATAGTTTTTGTTGTGCCAAGGGCTCCAGCAGCATGAGTTGCTCCTGTGCACCTCTAAAGGTCTAAACATCTCCCCCTCCTCCAGCATTTCAGCTCTTATTTTCAAATTTCCTGTATTTCCCTTCTCTCCTTTCAAATACTGCTCCTTTTCCACCATGCAATGTATCCAGCGATATTGTCCTTTCACCTGTTCTCCCAAGACCCCTTTATATGCATGGCTGCGTAGACATCAGTATGCCACTTCTGTCTGAATCCTGCCTGTTGATGTCCTCTGTCTTTCTCTGAAGGCACCAAACTGTCTATCTCAATCTCCCTTTATGTCCTTGATGTATGCTGTCCTTCCTTACTGCTTTGCTGTTCCCTAGCCATCACCCTGCCTTCATCTCTCTGCTTCTCCCTCCTTACCTCCTCTCCTGAGTGCTAACAGGCTTTTTGCTTCTTAAGGGAGTCACCTGAAAACTGCTGGTTGTGTTCCTGTCTCCAAGGTTGTTACACTACTTTTAGCCTTGCTGGCTGTAAGGTCCCTCTCCCTCCTCCCTCAAAACTGCTCTTAATATCTCACGAGGCCCTTTTCCAGCTCCACTACCTATCTGTTAAGGTATAGGAGGAGGAGAGACGCCTTGTCTTCTGGGCTGGGAGCCAGCTCATGGTAGAAGGGGGACCAGATGGAAAAAGAGCAGAGAGGGTGCAGGCCATAGGCTTAAATGAAGTTGTGACTGATCTCCTTCTATGACCAGGTGACCTGCAAGGTGGATGAGGGAAAGGCTGTGGATGTGGTCTACCTGGACTTCAGTAAAGCCTTCGACACCGTCTCCCACAGCATTCTCCTAGAGAAGCTGGCGGCTCATGGCCTAGACAGGTGTACTCTGCGCTGGGTAAAAAACTGGCTGGRCGGCCGGGCCCAGAGTGTTGTGAATGGAGCGAAATCCAGCTGGCRGCCGGTCACGAGCGGTGTCCCCCAGGGCTCWGTTTTGGGGCCGGTCTTGTTCAATATCTTTATCAACRATCTGGAKGAGGGGATTGAGTGCTCCCTCAGTAAGTTTGCAGATGACACCAAGCTGGCCGGCAGTGTCGATCTGCTCGAGGGTAGGAAGGCTCTGCAGAGGGACCTGCACAGGCTGGATCGATGGGCTGAGGCCAACTGCATGAGGTTCAACAAGGCCAAGTGCCGGGTCCTGCACTTTGGCCACAACAACCCCATGCAACGCTACAGGCTTGGGGAAGAGTGGCTGGAAAGCTGCCTGTCGGAAAAGGACCTGGGGGTGCTGGCTGACAGCCGGCTGAATATGAGCCGGCAGTGTGCCCAGGTGGCCAAGAAGGCCAATGGCATCCTGGCCTGTATCAGAAATAGCATGGCCAGCAGGAGTAGGGAGGTGATTGTCCCCCTGTACTCGGCACTGGTGAGGCCCCACCTTGAATACTGTGTTCAGTTTTGGGCCCCTCACTACAAGAAGGACATTGAGGGGCTGGAGCGTGTCCAGAGAAGGGCAACGAAGCTAGTGGAGGGTCTGGAGAGCAAGTCTTACGAGGAGCGGCTGAGGGAACTGGGACTGTTTAGTCTGGAGAAGAGGAGGCTGAGGGGAGACCTTATCGCCCTCTACAACTACCTGAAAGGAGGTTGCAGCAAGGTGGGTGTTGGTCTCTTCTGCCAAGCAACTAGCGATAGGACGAGAGGAAATGGCCTCAAGTTGCGCCAGGGGAGGATTAGATTGGACATTAGGAAAAATTTCTTTACTGGAAGAGTGGTTAAGCACTGGAACAGGCTGCCCAGGGAAGTGGTGGAGTCACCATCCCTGGAAGTATTTAAAAGACGTGTAGATGAGGCGCTTAGGGACATGGTTTAGTGGGCATGCTGGTGTTGGGTTGATGGTTGGACTTGATGATCTTAGAGGTCTTTTCCAACCTTAATGATTCTATGATTCTATGATTCTATGACTTTTCTATCAGTAGGACCGTGTAGGAGACTTTCCCTGCAGGACACTTGTCTGCTCTGCTGAATCCAGCTGTCCAAATAAACAACACTGTCTCTATAGTAAAGGCAGGACTCAATTTAGGATAGGATGATGTGATGCCAGTCCAGGCTCACTCATAAATTTTTATGAGCCAGAGAAACAGTTCCTTTCAATTGTTGGACTCACAGATGTTACTCGCCTCCTGAGATTTTCATCTCTCTTGGCTGGAGTTTTCAATGCATGAACACATCTATGAGGGTGCTCACAGATACCAATTCTAGTCTAGGCAGAGATTCAAGCATTTTGAAGGTAAGCCCCTGCCCTCTGTAGCAGCCGACTTCTCTGCAGAGGACAGCTAAGGAGATCAGCCTCTCCAGGCTGACAGCTCCCCTGTTTCTCCACCAGAGTTGTCTTGCATTTATTCTCCTATAAAAAAGTGCTTTCATCTGGGTCAGACTCAGCCTATTCACATTCTACCTTCTTAAAACTGTTGCCTGAGCACTGACATTGTACATGTGCCTTGCTCTGCGTTTTGGATGTTTCGGAATAGCTGGGATAAATCCATTTCTAATCCTAAACCAGCGGCTGTGACTCAGTTGGTAGGACTTAACACCCTGCTAAGATAAACATGCCACTGTTGTGATCTGTGCTTTTATAATGAAAGGGTAGGGAGGCGGATCCTGCATATGAACAATAGACTTTTGTATGGCAGCGGCTCTGAAGTCTTAAGAGCCATTTACTGGAAACTGCTTGACTGCATACTGGTTGTTCACATGAGCATGCATCAGAAATTCCTTGCACACACCCATGATGTGGGCTGGGAGGATGGGACTCTGTCAGCAACCCAAACCATGTACTTTCACCTTTCCTTTTTGGTTCAGAGGTGGCTGCTCGTGTTATTAATGTCCACTATCAAGCTAGCACAAAAAAAGGGTCTATAATGCTCAGCCAGGAAGCCCCTGCTTTTGAAAGGCTATCACAAAGACTTGTGACCAATTTATCTCCTTGTGGAAATAAAAGGGGAAGGAGAATGAGACTTGGTCCCAGAGAGCAGGGTTGCTTAAAGGCATATCAGTGTAGGCATCCCGGGATGTGGAGGTTCTCACTCTCCAGTGCCTTCCACCTTTCACGTGTCCATTGGTTGCACCCATGGTTGGAGACTGGCGTAAGAGGAATATTACCAACTGTCTACCACCCACTTGCCATCAATGTAAATATCTATGGCAGATAAAAGGAAAAGGTAACATGAGTCTCTTCCTCTGTAAGGCTTGCTGCCACTCGCTTGTGCTTTCTGTCACTGAATATACTATAACCCCGTATAGGAGCAGGAGCTACCAAGCTGCAGAAATGCAAGCAGAGGCTCTTGAGAGTGAAACATAAAAAAAGGGCAGTTCTGTACAGGCTGGTGTGCAGTATGGCATGAGAGAAAGGGGTTGTTACAGGCAAAAAAGAAGATATATTGGAATTAATCAGAATAGGCAATTTTGTGGTTGTTTTCTTTCCCGCAGTAAATTTTGACAATAAAACTTCTTCCCTATCCCAGTAGATATCACCAAGTGCCTGGGGCAGGTGATTACCTGTTTTACCTGGCCTTCTCCGTGACATAGAATATGGGGAAGCTCCATAACCTTCCCCTAGGGTGACAGAGAGTCTCCCCCAGGCCTGAGCAACAGACTCCTTCCCTTGCCCCAGTATCGGTAAATCATGCAGCCGTCCAGGCCGCTGTTTCTCTAACAGCTGTCCCTGACCCTTTTCCTCCCGTCCACAGCCCTGCCCTCTCCCACACACATCCCTCCAACTGCAGGCCCATTAGTCTGTGTCTCCTTGCATTCAATCAAATCAAATTACCTTTTCAAGTGGCTTCCTGTACTTTGAAATTATGGAGCTATGATTGACCTCCCTGGAAACAGGTACCAGAGTCCAGCTGGGAACGTCTTGACGGTTGCTGCTCTGAACAAGCTTCACATTTGCCATCTGTTTTAGGGAGATTAGCAAGCCCTCTGTGTATTTCTAATCTTCCACCGATCTTTACGGAAACTGCCCCAGTATGCTCACGAGGGTTGCAAAACACCTATCCCATCCTTGATTGGAAACTTCTCATTTTGTCAGTCCTTACATGAGCCTTGAACCAAGAAGCAAACAGTACTTAGGAAAACAGGAGACGTACAACTCCACCTCTTGCTTATCATCTGAAATAAGAGTAATTACTATTTCGCTTGCATTCTTGCTTGCATATTCATTTCTTGTGAACTGTTAATACTCCACCAAAGTGCTCCTGCCTCCAGAGAAGTGCTGAGTTTGCTAATCAGAGTCACTCCGTCCATTTCACAGAAGCCATTCTATAACTTCAGGATGGTAGGGACTATCAGTCACCCCCACCACAGTATGGTGGGCACATAGTGGGGACCTGAAGGTGAAAAGTTATAGTCTATTACCACCAGGTCCTTAGTCATTTAGCAGTAGCACAGGAATAGTCACTGCATACAGATTGTTTCAGCTGGGATTTTATCTCTGGAAAATCATCCTTGTTGTTTTTTTGCTATTAAGAGTCACTCACAGAGTCTGTTCCAGGATCCACTGCAACCACCGGAAGACTGCTGACTTTGGCAACAGTAGCTTCAGTCCTTCATATGCTGGTGGATGGATGCCCTTGGCTTTCCCACATGAGAGAGTTAAAGCTTGGTGAAGTCAGATTAAGCAGGAGGCTAAAGACTTCCGAGCATTGTAGGACAACTCTGGAGAAATGTGTAGGAAAAACTGTCAGAGCAGCGGGCAGGAAATCTAGAAGCAATATCTAGTTCCTAACAGACTGCTAACTTTAATAGGCTCTCTGTGAGAAAAGGCATTTCCATTCTGTTTGCTAGATTCCCTAAGGCCAACAAGCAGACCAGAGTGGACTAAATATGTCTGTGGCTACTTTAAAAAAAAAATTCAATATGCTTAACTGTCAGAAATTACAAAAATGTACTAAACGTGGATTCTTCCATGCTAGCCCTCTGGAGGTATGGTAGTTTTAATTATTCAGCATTAAAGACTGACTTAATTAAGTTTTATTTTAAACATTCTCTTCCAGAGATAGCTTTTTAAGTGACTATAAGTGTTTTTCTTAAACAGACCAATAGAAAGAAATCCAGAGTACACTACAGAAAATCTCAGTGCCTTTTCATTGTGAGACCTCTGCTCTGCAAGGGAGGAGAAGAAAATTAGGGAGTAAAACCACATCACATGGAGAAGGAGCACCAGGGAGTTTACTGCAGCAGTTAGAGAACAGCAGACAAACTAGTGACCTGTTTTTCTGAATACCAAACCCTTAAACAATCAGACTCTTCACATCTTCTTTTAATGATCAGAGGCAGAAGACACACATTCAGAGCTCTCTATTAAAGGACCAGAACATGCATGACAAGGCTTTCAATAAACATACAAAATCATAGAATCATAGAGTCATAGAATAGTTTGGGTTGGAAGGAACCTTTAAAGGTCGTCTAGTCCAACCCCCCTGTTATGGGCCGGGACATCTTCAACTAGATCAGGTTGCTCAGAGCCCCGTCCAACCTCACCTGGAATGTTTCCAGGGACGGGGCATCTACCACCTCTCTGGGCAAACTGTGCCAGTGTTTCGCAACCCTCAGCGTAAAAATTTCTTCCTTATATCTAGGCTAAATCTACCCTCTTTTAGTTTAAAACCATTCCCCCTTGTCCTGTTGCAACAGGCCCTGCTAAAAAGTTTGTCCCCATCTTTCTTATAAGCCCCCTTTAAGTATTGAAAGGCCACAATAAGGTCTCCCTGAAGCCTTCTCTTCTCCAGGCTGAACAACCCCAGCTCTCTCAGCCTTTCTTCGTAGGAGAGGCGTTCCATCCCCCTGATCATTTTTGTGGCCCTCCTCTGGACCCGCTCCAACAGGTCCCTGTCTTTCCTGTGCTGAGGACTCCAGAGCTGGACGCAGTACTCCAGGTGCGGTCTCACCAGAATGGATGGTAATTAATTTTGATTTTCAGCACAAATGATTCTGGCTTTGTTTGTAAATATGTCCAATTCCCTCTGATACCTGCAGGTCACTTAAGTTGAACCTGTGTTGAGCCTTGAGGCTGTTTTAAACTATGGCCCCTGGGAACAGCTCTGGTGCCTTTGACCAACCAGGGATTTAGGCGGTGCAGGGTGCACAGGCTGTTTCCCCAGAAGGCCCTTCTACAATGGAGAGGAATGGTAAAAACAAGTGGGACTTCTGTATGAATCTAGCTGTTCATGGTAGCTTTTGACTGGAACCGGGGCTGTAAGGAGACACAGTTTTGTACATCATGGTGCAGGCTATAACCTAGCTGTCTGCTGTGCAGAATCTCTCTGCAGAGATGAAAACCCAGCCAGGAGCAGTCATCTGTTTCTTGTCCTTTCCATTGCTATTGGAGAACCACCAGGACCTTAATTTCAGGGGTTGAAAGCATTCAGGGCTTGGTTTTGCAATGAGTGGAGCTCAAACCTGTGTTTTGGGTTGCAAGCATTCTTTTACAAGTCAAGGTCCTGATATGGGCTTTTAATTAATTATACTTTTAAATCTTCCTCCTTTCTATTTAAGTTTCGGGTGTAGATGCAGAATTCCAACGGAGATCAGCTTCTGCTAAGACAGAGCTCTTTGGCAGCATGAGTAACTCAAACCTCAGAGAAATAGATTAAATTTTGCAGCCTAAAGAGTTTGCTGAAATTACAATTCAAAATGAGTAAAAGTCCTTTCATTTCAGCTTTTAAACAGAAGCATGGCTCTCCTAAAGATGTAATCTATGAGGCATGTCAAAGGTTTTTGACATTTGAAATTATAGCTCCAGTACTGAAGAGAGGCTGTCAATTTGTAGCTTTGTGCTTTTTCTGCCTGTAAATGTGAGTAATTTCTTTTAGCCCTCAGTACATCACCAGTATATTGTTGTTTGTGGAGCTGCTTGGATTTAGTAGATGAGAATCAATAAATGAACCATTTACTGACTGTGAAATTGACTTTTATAATTGAGAGACTGCTGAAAATGTATGTATATCTGAAGGAAGCAAAAATCAAACTGCATTACATTGTACGTTTGTTGCGGATCTGAAAATAAGTTGATCCTTTTGGATAAAAGTCACAGAATCACATAAATGTTGGATGGAAGGGACCACTGGATGTCACCGACTCCAACCTCCCACTCCAAGCAGTGCTGCCACCAGCACTAAGTCAGATCAGCCATGACTTTGTTTAGATCAGGACTTGAAAAACCTCCAAGGATGGAGCCCACACAGCCTTTCTCGTAACCTGTTCCCATGCTGTGCTACCCTCCCAGTGAGGAAATGTTTTCCTTTGTGCAATGCAAAGGCTTCTACTTACTTTCAATTTTATGTTAATATTCTTCTGTTAGGAGAAAAAAAGTCCTACCTGCACAAACTTCAAAGGAAAAGGGAGCTTCTTTCCGATGTCAGAAATCAGGCATCTCAGCTACTCAACTCAATTAATCACCTAGGCTCCCTAAATGCACTCTCTATTAATGGGGAAACAGTGGCATTCCTGGATGGAGAGTCAGAGGGACCACACTAGGTACTGGCCAGAATGAAAGGCCTTCTGCTACTTCATCACTGAAGGTGTTGGGATTGTTATGATATCAGCTGACACTTAAGGTTATCGAGTCAGGGTGTCTTCTGCTCATTGTGTGCAATAGACTGAAACATTACTGAAACATAAGCGGAAAAACTGATGTGAGGCCTGGAACAACACAACCTGGGCTGAAGTTAATGTTCCTGTGCCAAGGACCACTGAAACATTTATCTCCAATGAAATAATACTGGACAGTGGGAGTTTCCTGCGGACGGTTCTGCTGATGGATCTTACTCCTCAGGCAGGAAGCCCTGTTGCTGAGACTTTTCCCCGAGACACATGTGAGCAACGTGTTCAGCTGCTAGACACTTATGGAGAGAGCCTGTTATTTTACAGACTGCTGAGGTACCTCATGTAGTCTTACACAACAAGTAGTACAGAGTGGCCTCACAGAGAAAGGAGTAGCTGGTCTACAGAATCCATTGTGAAATTCATGACAAGTAGATGGTAATATAAGCACTTGCTAGAAATGACCATAGTGCAAAATTAGGCTAATAGTAGTCACAAATCTTGCCTTAGTCTTCATTTTGGGTTCATACCTTGAATCTTTTCACAGGTAATGGGCTAGTGCAAATCACTGGGTTTAAATAGCTTGTTCTTTGGAGGACTGAGAATTCAGATCTAGATATAGAGATATCTATTTTTTGTGGGGTTTATATATATTTTCCTACAGAGTAGCCACTAGGCCCTTTTCTCTTGATTGGAGCATTCTGACGCTCCAAACTCTACAGGATTGTAGGAACTTCCTTTAAGAAATCAGAAGCACTGTTTGACTTGCTGCTCAGGTTTGATGCATTCTTTCTGTCTGGTTGAACTCTTTCCATCAGATCAATTCTTAGTTATTGAACTTATTTGACACCTTGCCTCAGTAACTTCCCTGGACTTGCTCAGCATACTAATTTTCCTCAGTGATTCTTCCATATCTATTCAGAGGCTTTCTCACCTATGTCATGGCTGATCTTTCTTTTACCCTGCTTATTGTATCATCTTCCCCCCTCCAGTCTCTGAGCCATGAGTTGATAAAGAGAGAAGCTGAACATAGCAGATATAGTTGACCTGTCAACTTGAAACTGGAAACCTGCTCCTTCAGCATCTGACTGTTTAACAAAAATGGGGCACAGTGAATTATCAAAGAGAGTTCTGCCTCTGACTTTCTGCTTTCCCCTAAGAACTTGCTGTGAAGACCTATTTAGTATCATGAAGCATATAAAATGAAAAAAATAAAAGCTGCCTTCCAAAGGCTCAAAGGCTCCCATAGAAGCGTGTTGACAGAGGCTTCATGAAAAAGGAAGTCAGACATCATGTTAAAAGCTGCAAGGTCAGCGTGAAGATCCATAAGGGCCAATGCAGCTTCAAGAGGATTAGGGGGGGAGTAATTGTAGGTACTGTGTCATGGCATACTGTGTTTGTATGCACTTACTGCTTTTGGCAACTAATACAGAAAACCCTTTATAAACTGGGGCCAGACCAATCAAGTGACCTTATTTTCATCTAATTTAGATGAGCTATTGAGTTTAAAAACCAAAGCAGGAATTTGACAATTTGGTAACATGAAATACCACTTTGTTTGTGTGTGGCTACTAAAATTGCACTGTATTCAGAAATGAGGCAATCAAATAACATTTTTGGGTTCTGTTGTTCCCAAGGAGAGAGAATGTGGGCACCAAGGAGAAAAGTTGAAGGAGAAAAAGAAATGTGGCATGAGACTTAACGAGCTCCTCTAGTTCGTTTGTCTGTCCCATGGCAGGATCATCTCTACCTAGGTCATTTCTTAAACATTTGTCTAATGTCCTCCTAAAGATGTCCAAGTAAAGAGGTGGTACGGACCTCCCTTGGCAATCTATTTCAGACCTTTTACTCTTACAAACTTCTTTGAATATATAACTTGAGTCATTCTTGCTTCTGTAGGAACCAATTACTGGGGCCTCACAAATGCCAGGCAGAATGGGGAGGTAACTTTGTATGTCCTGAAGACGACACCCCTGTCTATAAAGTCTTGGATGACACTTGTAAAATCATCTTGAATTCTAATCCTGTCTTACTTGTGGTCTCTTCCAGCATCATATCTTCTGCAGATGTAGTCAGCTCCCTCTCTATTTAGGCCTCCAGATCATGAGTGAAATCAGTAAGCAGGACTAGATCCAGGATAGATGCCTACAAAACCTCACTCAGTATCTCTTTCCACTCTAATCACTGAGTGTAGCTCTCTGTGGGTTTGCACACAACCTGAACTAGTTTCATCAACACTCTAGCTTGCTTATGAAAATGTCATGTGAACCAGGGGCAGGAACATAACAAAATAAAAATACGTAATTCCTACTGCTTCTCCCCTAGCTACAAAGCCTGTTACCCATTATAGGAAGGAAATTCTATTGGTGTGACATAAATCTTTTTTCTTAACAAATCCATTCTGGCTGCTACTCATTTCAATTTTCCCTTCAACAAATATTTTGTAACAAATAGATCTACTTTTTCTTTCTTTTTTTTCTTACCTTTTTTTTCCCTGGGAATTGAAGTTTTGGTGACAATCGTGCAAATTTTCATGCATTTTCCCATCACTTTTTAAAGACAGAGGTGATCTTCACTCTTTCCCTGTCTACAGGAAAAACCTTCTATACTGGAAAGAGGGATGGTAATATGCAAATCTAAGGACAGCTAACTAAATGCACAGGTGGAAAGAGCTGGCTTAGTAGAACAAACCATTTGAAATAAAGGTTATTGGAAAATCACTTAATAGACCTGTACATTGGAGCATGAAAAGAAATACTAACAGCACTTCTTGTCGTGAGATATCAGTGCTGAATTAGGAATATAGAAGTTACTGTTCTTGATGTTGGCAAACGCAACTTCATCTAGAAAAACAGGATTTTATTTTTGCTTGTTTAAGCGTAATTTCTCTCTTCTTATCAGGACAACCAAATTTCAGAAAACTCTGACCAGGCCTGTTTAGGACCATGCAGTTTAGTCTGTCTGAGTTTTCAGATGAACCTTTGAAAAGCAGTCTTGTCTGCATTGAAAAGATACGCAGGATCCCCACAATCCAACTTTTGACAAGATGCGTGTGTTTGCCATAACAGCAAATCCTCTTTTCCTCCTTGGCAAGTCGCAGTTTTCCATTTGTTTCCTTGTTTTCTGCACCATGTAGTCTTTCAGGTGTTATCATGTATTTGCACCACATAGCCACCTTCCACGGAGAGCTGCAGGGAGCTGGTGCGGAGGAACTCCCCAGACTCAGTGCTGTGAAAGGAGCTACAAAACTGCCCTGTTCTGTATTGTTCATTTCCAAGCATTGAGGTCCCAGCTTCCCCCTGGGGAGAAGGGCACTTTGGGCCAGAGGGAATCTAACGTGGTCTGAGCCCTGAAGCTGGGCAGCAATGGCTTGGCATAGCACCATCAACGCTGTCTCAAATACATCCTCACGCAGACTTCCCCTCTATAAGAATAGGTAATAATCTATGTATCTATTGCATTGGGTGGTCCTGCCTACCTACGCAACATTGGACCTTTACTGGTTCGCAGGAAAATCACCACTTGAACAAGGTGAACATATTTGTTTGTTTTATCCAAATGGAGAACTTCAACTATCAAAGGAGTGTTTAACGCCCAGTGCTAAAGGAAAAAAATTATTGTATGGCTTCTGCTTATCCTTGGTTTCCCACAAAATAGTGGTGGATGCTCTACAAATAATTGCGCTCATCAATACTCAAGGTCTACTTTACCCAAATTTCCTATTCAAGCAGACATCTAAGGTTGCTTTATAAGCAAATAAAATACAAATGATCTCTTCATCCCACACATAAACATATTAAAGCCTTCTGGGAATTGCACACTGTAATCTTTCTCTTATGCTTACTCAGATGCTCCCCAATGTGAGTTTTTACTGATTGCCTAGAACATCCTTTTGCACAGACCTGCACACACATTTGCAGTGTTTGTGATATGCAAGCCGGTAAATCCAGCAAGTTTGAATTAAGTGGGTTGAACATCACCAAATGCATAAAGTCATACGTGGTGCTTCCTCTCTGTTCCTCTTAAAAGCTAATTGACAGGAAGCTGTATTGCTAGTTGATGAGCTGTTACTGTCTGTGGAGAGGCACTGTTGTCCAAGTGAAGTCTCAGAGATTCCAGTAAGTTTGTAATAGGAGGAGAAGAATCTAGGATTGTTTCAGTCTCAAAGGTCACATCTTTACCAATGTGAACCAGTGTACTTCCACTAAAGTCAATGAGTCTAGGCTGATTTACAATAGCTGAGCTTTACTGCCTGTATGTAATTAATCTGTGGGGTTTGGGGTTTTTTCTGCCTGATTGGGCATCCATTGAAAGCCAGAGTACATTAATGAGACTGTATGAATTGCCTGTAAAGACAGGCATATCTTCCCAGAAGCTTCTGCCTTGCTGATGAGTGCGTAGGAGTACCGTGTTGCTAGTCTATCCAAAATGATTCTAAGAGTAAACAGTCCTCTCCTCTTATATTTGACAGGGAAACATAGGACCCGAGAAACAGCATATTATGAACCCTTTTTTTATTTCTGGGGAATTAGAAGCAGATCCACAGAAGAACATAAGGCTTTGCAACTCTCAATGCATCACTTTTACGGTGCTTCAGAGAGGAGACCTAGAGCTGGTCCCTGTTCCATGTTTTGCTATTTCGTATTAAACAGTACATAGGATAAAATAGAGGATCCAGTATCCAGTCTGCCTGTTTCCTCTTTCCCCCCAGAGTGAATACCTGCGTCACTGGATTACAGAATCATTCACATGCTTACTGCTTTTCCCCTGTCTAGCGCATCTTCTGTTTTTTTTGCAAAGTGGGAGAGGCAGAGATGGATCACATAGACCGTAAGCTAGCAGGCTGGGCACCCTTCTTGCAGGAGGTGAGAGAAATGGGCTTGAGTCTCTGCAGAAAGAAGAGGGAATTGAATTTGTTTCTCACAGCCAGTCCTACAGAGGTGTATTAGGCACATCTCAACATACTCGGGTAAAGTCCCCCTGAGGAGATAGGCCCTACAGGAAGCATCCCCTAGCCTCTTATTGCTACTTATAGGTATAATCTACTAAATGCAGCCATCTGGGAAGGGATACTATTTAAAGAACATTAAGACTCTCTAGCTCTGGAAGGTACTGTGCAAAATCAGGTGCTATCCTGGTTTACATAGACTGTGCTCAATTATCCATAAACTTCATTGGCTGTTGGGTGGGACTTAGGTTTTAAAGATTCCTGGCATCCTTTTATGGATGGATGATTTGGAATCTTAAATGATAGCTTCTTCTCTTTTACTTTGCTTGACTACTTCAGATTTAAGTGCTGAGCTATCATATATTCGGGTGTTGTGAACTGGGATTACTTTTTTTTCCTTCCTAAAACCCCCAGAACTTCGATGTGCTGAATTAGAAGAATAGTGATGTCAACACAGAAAAAACCCCAAATCCCTCCTTTGGACACATCACATGCAATCCCAGTCAACCATGCGGAAGAAAAAGGCAAGATGGGGGGATGGGGCGGGGGGAAGGAGTGAGGGTAGGGAAGAGAGTCTGTTAGATAGGAAGAGACAAAGACAGCAAAACAAAGGATGAGAAGCCATGTGCTTGCTATCTACAAATAAACACACTACAGAAGGAGATTTATGTAGGTTAAAGGACAAAGGTGGTGTAAGATCAAATAACTATGAGGTAGCCACAGATAAATAGAGGCTGCATATAAGCAAGCTGTCAAACCACCAGAGGAAAGACATTCTGGCGTGTCTATCAGAGAAAGTGACCTGAGAGAAACCCAGATAATTTAAAAAATAATTGTATCAATTTATGGAAGTGACAAATGGCACCTGTCAGACTGAATTCAGTAACCCAAGATGTGCTGCTTAATCCGATGTCCTGTGTCAGCCTTTCAGTAAAAGGGTTGTTTCTTGCTAATTTTCTGGGAGGTTTATTTTCTCCTGTGATGGAAATGGGTTACAAAATACGCATTCTGATTGTTGTTCAAGTTGCAAACTAAAATATTCAGGTTCAGTGTATGTTATTCAGTCAGGAGTGCACATTCATGCAGGAGGATACTGTTCTAGCAGCTGATAAACTGGAGGAGAGACTGTACTGCTTTTCAGCCCCAGGCTGTCCGAAATGATTTTTCAGTGGTGTCCTCCATTCCCTGTGCTCATGAAATCACAAAGACAGCACTACCAATTCTACATATTCAAAATTATAACCAGAACCCTTGCTGTAACTGCTAACATCATCATTTTGTCTTTAAGAGAGTAAGATTTCAAGAATCAGAAGTAAAGGATGTCATTTGCCACTGGGTTTTGGAGATACAAGCTTCACTTTTTATAGTTATGAGGATAACAGCTCACTGTGTGTTTTAAAATGAGAGCTGAGATCCTTGTACATAATTCTAGAAACTGGGACTTCTCAAAAATACCAAATAACATGAGAGAGAGAGGAGAAAAAGCCTCCATCGGCGTGCCACTTCTTTTTCCAGACAACATAAAACAAACCAACCTCTCCAGAAAGTATTCTGGTGACATGAGTATTTTTATAATCCATTCTTCCTAGCAATGGGTATGGAGGAAAAGGCAGCAACACAGTGGTGCAATGTGAGAGGGATACTGGCTTGTTGTGGGAGCAGTGGTCAGGAAGGGCGTAAGGGCGAGAGGCTTCCACATGTAATCTCCATTACTGGAGGCTCCCAGGTCTGACTTCGCCCGGGCAGGCAGAAGAGGAGGGACGATCCCTCGGGCTAAGTAAGGAAAACTTGGCCCCTGGAAGAAGCAGCAGGAAGCAGAAAAGTTTTGGGGAACCATCTATGACTTTAAATACTTGCTTTTAGCAAACCAGGCCCAACTGCCACCAGTGCAGCCTGGAAACGAGGGCATTTCTACTTGAGAGCAGCCAGGCCAGGCTGACACTCCCCAGCTACTTGTAGTGCTAAAAGTAGCAATGTTGGAAGCCCCCCAGTTCTGGACATCACGTTCCAGTTAACAAAAGTCAGCCTGACACTCCTGACTGTGTCCAAACAATTGGGGAGCCTGAACACAAAGCTATGTGGTCAATTAGTCAAACACAACATTGCAAGACTTCTTGACCTTTCAAAACTGGAATGAATTTGCCAAACAGGAAAGAGTAGGAATGAAGCAGAACAAGTAATTCAGAAACCCTCTGGGTCTAATCTGCCAATGCCTTGCACCTCCAGCCTCATTTCTGATCTCCTAGCAGAGTAATTCGTGAGTGTCAGCAGATTTCCAGGGGTGAGAACAGAATCCTGCACAACCTGCTCTGCCGCTTCTGCTTGTGTGAATTAGAAGAATGTCATTTTTTATCCCTGTTTTACACTGACAGAAATGTGCGTCCCTGTGTACCTCTGGCAAGTGCCTGTCCCGGTTGGGTTATTAACTGCATGTTCATTGCGCGTGACTGATGCACCGAAGCAAGGACATAGGAACAGCTGTACCGGTTCAGGCCTCGGGTCCATCTGCCCCACCATTTTGTCTCTGTGCCATAGGCAGAGGCATGGGGAGGAATAAGGTTGGGGCAAGAGCATACTGTGCTCCTCTTCCAATATCTAGTTTTTTTTAGGTTATTTTCCGGAGTCTGACACAGTACTCTTTAGTAACCCTTAGCTGTTCTCATCTTCAGTCTTTTGGCCCCCCAAAAGTACAAAAAACTACTTTTGGCCCCCAAAACTGTATCAACATAATGATGGGGTTTTTTCTGTTTCATTCTCTATCTCTTTCCTAATAATTCCTAATACCTGATTTACTTTTGTAACTGCTAACCCAGCACTGAGTTCATAAAATACACATGGAGGAAAACTCATGGCTGGGTGGCACAGCTTTTACCCTCATGTTCTTTGAAGTCACCTGGTCCCCCTTCAAGCTTTCCCCTAGCGAGGAATATTTGGCTGAATTAAGGGAGAGATGCAAGGGCTGAGGAAGCCACAGGAGAAAAGGGAGAAGCAGCAGTGCCTGTAAGTGGGGAGGCAGCCACTGTGCGAGGGCTGTGCGAGCTGGAGGGCAGCATCTGGCTTCCCTTCCAGCTGCCTTTGCTCTTCCTTCAGCAGGTTTGTGAGGAAACTTGGGCAGCAAAACGCAGAGGATGAGCTACACAAATGGCATCACCCCAGCCCCCTCCTCCAGTGGTTGCTGAGGGCAGGATGGCTTTTCGCAGCATCTGCTGAACGCTGCTGCCTTTACACCTTACCCTCTGCCTGGCCCGGGCACACCACCCTGGGCAGTGCTTGCATGAAGCTGCCAGCAGATCTGCCACTCAGGAGCAGACACGGTCAGTGAAGCCGATGCCAGTGAGACAACGGCTGCCTGGATTTATTCATTTTTTTTTTCCCACCATGATTTGCATGTTATTCCTTGATAGCTGTCGCCTTCTCCTCTGGAAATAGCGGTTGTGGTCTATTTTCCTGTTTGTTATACTTTGGGAGTATTTGCAGGGAGGTCTCCGGGGCTGCCCGCCCTGGCCCCAGCGCCCCATTCCTCCTTTGCACCCCTCCCCCCCGGCCGTACCCCCTTGGCGGCCCCGCTGCCAGGACCTGCAGGCACCCCCCAGGTACTCACAGAGAAAAGATAAAAAGAAAGAAAAAAAGAAGAAGTAGCTCATGAATAAATGGAGCTGCATCCCCCATCATCTGACAGTCATGCAACTGCCTTCCCTGGCTTCGGACCAAGCTGCAAATCATTTTTGCTGGTCCACCCCTGGGGCAAGACTGCACGGGGAGCCAGCGAGGGCACCCCGGGCACTGAAACTAGTGGGTATGCTAATCCCCCATGCCAGATCAGAGCAGTGACTCAGTAGGAAGGGTGCTGCTTGGTGGATTACCAGCAGTGGTCTGAACTGGCAGGGGGTTTCCTGGGGGAAGTCTTCTCCCTCACATTGTCGGTGTGTCAGCCCTTCTCTGACTTCCCCAAACTTAGGAAACTTGGCTATATAATTTGTGGTAGTAGGAGATTACATTTGCGCTTTTCCCAGGGAAAAATAAAATAAAATAAAATAAATAAAAAAAAAAAGTCATGCAAAACCTGGAGATGGATTTATATTGAAAAAACAGGCCTGGGCATTAATTTGGGAAGATTTGAACTGGATGCTCAGACTGGCCTCTACCTTAAATAAGCACAATGAACATGAGGTCAAAACTCAGTGAAAACTTGCATCTAAATGTATATGTGAATGGTGTGGCTTGAATTTTTCTCTGCAGGAAATTGGTTTTATTTAAGTAATACAGTAGTCTTCTACCTAGGCATTCAGTGAAAGGGATGGTAGCAGGATACCCTGGGGATAGTCCCTTTTTAGTTGCCTGGAAAAAATGTTATTGCTGAAGAATCCGTTAAAGCAGTAGCTTCCCCTTAAGCCTGTTAATGCTCAATGATATGGGTCCTTCTGTGTATTTACTGACCATATCTTTGCTGTGAAAGCTCATCATTGGCATTGCACCTTTTGGACTGAGGAGAGGTGCCTAGAAGTGGAGCATCCGACACTCCAGTCAGCATCATGACTGGAGAACATCCAGCCTTTCCGGAGCTGCCGCTGTTCACACGCTGCACTGACATTGTGCAGCTCCTAATATTTTGCTGCCCTAGGCAACCACCTGTTACGCTTTTTTGTTGCAAAGCCAGTCTGCCATGGAAACACTTCCAGCCCATCAGCAACTGCTGTGCCGCTAGGTCATTACAGAGATGTTAAAAAATTGTGGATTGTAGATGTATGCGTTGGGACCTGAAACATGAGGTACTGTATTGCTTTGGGATTGGACTGCCTTCACTCTTGTTCATGCCAGCAGAGTCTGGTGCAAGTTCCTCTGTATCACCTGAGACTCTGTTTATGCCACGGCAGGTAGAATCATGCACCCGAACACTGACTTTAGTAATTATTGATGTCTTTCATGAAATGTGGTACTAAATGCTGCATAAGCCAGCAGAGTGACCACCCCAATGCCACCAGCAGCTGCCCAGAAGCCCAGGGTGAGTGTGCTGTATGAACTGCTGTCCTTAGGACGGCCAGGAATAGGGAGCGATGTGTACAAGCTGTCACTGCAACACGGGCGGTGACACAGCGGCATTGTTTCATAGGACTGAAAGTCTTGCTCATGAGCAGCAGCGGAAGGATGACAAGGGTTTGTCCCACTGATTCTGCACACAGACAACTCGTGGCCCTTTAAAGCCATTGTGTCTGACCTCAGTGACTCAACACGAGGGGCACCAGCGAAACTGAGAGGAAATACCACAGCGCCACACAATTGTTTCCAAGCGAGAGGTTTTCTGGTAGAGAGCCAGGTGCTAATACCCTGCCTCACACGGCAGTCGATGGAGTTGTGTGGGGGCCAGGTGCTGCTCATTGTACGTGTGTCAGAAGCTGGCCTGTCCTCATGCAAACCGAAATAGGCTGTACGTTTCTGTGAGCTGAGGTCTGCTATTCCACTTGCGTGCAGGATATACAGTACATCTGGAATAATTAATTTCTCAGCCTATTGTTACTTTCTTGTGGATCAGATGTTTGCTGCTTCTGAAGCCTGTTGACTGTATTCAATATCTCTTCCTGTTTAACTTCATTATTCCGGCCTCCTACTTTTTTTTTTAGGGCCCGTCTTTTCATTTTCCCCTAGAACTAGAGAATTTGCCTGAAGTATGGATGAGTCACAAATACCGTATTTCCTCTTCTCTGAAGTACATTTACATTTTTGAGGAATTACAGCTGACAGCGATCAGCCATACGTTCCAAAAGATTCTTTCAGAGAGGAGAAAGGAGGAACAGTGATGCTGAAATCTGCCTGAAAGGTAAATGACTGAAAGAGGGAGAGAGAGAGAAGTAAGATACAGAGAGTCTTAGAAGGGCAGTCGGATGCAGGCACTCACTGTGCAGCATTTCATGGCAGTGCCTCAACTGATAACATTCCTGTAATCAGACACACTCTGTCATACCTGTCAGCAGCCATTCAAGGATATCACAGCCGGCTCTAAATACAAACATCAGAAGCAAAAGGGATAAATATCCAGAAAGTCAATTCATTTCCTTTGTTCCTAGCCCAGCGTTTTCTGAAGTGAGGGAAGGTTAGTTTATAATAGTGTGTAAAAGATGCTGCCAACCCTGCATTACCCCATCAAAGCCATTGCGCTGGTTTTAGCTGGGAAAGAGTTAATTTTCTTCATCATAGCTGGTATGGTGCTATGTTTTGGATCTGTGATGAAAACAGTGTTGATAACCCAGGGATGTTTTCATTATTGTTGAGCAGGGCTTACACAGAGTCAAGGCCTTTTCTGCTTCTCATGCTGCTCCGCCAGTGAGTAGGCTGGGGGTGCACAAGGAGCTGGGAGGGGACACAGCCGGGACAGCTGACCCCAACTGACCAAAGCGATATTCCATACCATATGATGCCATGCTCAGCAATAAAACCTGGGGGGAAAAGTTTGCCAGGGCTGCCGTTGCTCAGGGACTGGCTGGGCATTGGTCGGCTGGTGGTGAGCAGTTGTGGGAGTTTTTTTTGCTTCACTTGTTTTTTCTTGGTTTTGCTTTTCTTTGTTTCCTTTTTTCATTTATTAAACTGTTTTTACCTCAACCCATGAGTTTTCTAACTTTTGCCCTTTCGATTCCCTTCCCCATCCCACTGGAGCTGGGGGAAAGTGGGCAAGCAGTTGTGTGGTGCTTAGCTGCCTGCCGGGGCTAACCCACAACAGCCACACAGCTCCAGAGGTGTTCCACGCTGTGGCTCTCACCTGGCTGATTGCAGTAATGTATTTTTAAAGCCTTTCATTTTTGTCTCAGAGGTCAAATGAAAATGGAGGTTCCCAGCTTGTCTCGTGTCCCGCACTGTTTCCTAAAGCAGGCCTTGTGGTTTTGTTTCTCACGTTTCTGTGGGATTTGTTGTTGGAGGTTTTTTTTGACATAAAGCTGTAGCAAGTATTTGCTTCATAAAGAAATCTGCTACTGAGGTTATTAAGGGCTAAAGTTTACAGGGCTACTATAGCCTCTGTCTATTCATCCCCAAATTGTAAGACTGTGCGGGGCTCAATAATGGAAGTCTTATCTATGAGTATCAGAGTGAAAATCGGGCTTCTCATATGCAGTCATTGACAAGACAGGCTAATTCCAACTGTCTCTCTCCGTGTATCTGAGTATAACTCTTACATAAAAGCCCGTCAAGTACTCATCTGTAGTAGAGAGTATTTGTGTAACAACCAGTGATGGCACACTGCAGTAAGCTGGAGCCCAGAAAGGGTCATCCTGACCTTCAGTCATGACTGGAAGATCATGTTACAATCTCACTGCACTGAACAAGTTATTCCAGCAAACCTTTTGTAACTTCAGTGCAAGGTAGGCTCTGTAGCTGCTCTTCTGGAGAAGCATACGTAGGAAGGAGTCTGCTCTTTGCATCTGCCTCTGTGAGATTTCACTGCACAGCTGAAGGGTGGAACTAGGAAGATACAATGTGCATAACCATCCTGCTTCCTGGTTATCTTCACATTCCCAGTGTCCTGCCTTGTCTCACCTGACAGTAAACAAAATGTTATCAATTGTTCTTGCTAATTCCAGGCTGTGCACGGGACCGACAGGACAGGAGAGTGCCAGCACTCAGCACTGTGGGAGGCTGGTCATCTGAAGGTCTGCTTGTTGGGGACAATCTTGGGTGGGAAGGAAAGGACAGCAAGGAGATGGAGGTACTCATTATCCATAAAAAAAATCCCTCTGTGTACTTGCTTATTTGTCTGAAGATCTGCTGATAAATCTCACAATATTGAGAAAAACAGTGATGAAATGGGAAACACTGACTATTTATTGTTTTTTGGTATAGGTAGAGCCTTATTTCCCAAATCTGTGTTGGATGAGGTATTTCACTCCAGTTAATGATCTGTCCCTCACTTCCTCAAGGACTATCTTCACCCTCTCGCAGTTCTGGGGAAAGCATGACCCTTTCTTCTCTCCACATTTCTCAAAGACATTCCCATGATGAGAGGCGTTAAGGCAATTCTAGGTGGATGGCCTTCGAGCCCTGCATTTATCTGTGAGGGGCAAGCTGGTTTAATATGATCACTGCAAAATGGGTAGAGTTACCTGAACAGTGTTCAAATGGGGTCTTGCTATGTGTGAACACAAGTGGTCCCCAAGCAGACTCAATGGAGTTGGTAGCACTCTGCTAACAGCAGATGGTAGGATATTTGAAGGAAGGACTAAGGATCTGAATGAATAGATAAGAGATTGAGGATTCCAAACTGCTTGTACCAGGGAAAGTATTGCCTGTGAAGTTTGCATGGCCATTTGCTCCAGTGTCATTGGTTACTGTGGAGAAAAAGCACAGGTGCTTTGAACCTAGCCCTGGCTGCTGCTGGTAGTATCTGGCAGATGAGTTACATTAATAAATGCCCAGTGATAGCTTCACTGCTGTTGCAATCATTCCCTGACAGTATTTGAATTTTGCTTTGTTTGCTAAATGGGATGTTATTTACACAGCTATCCAGTTTATTGACACTACTTTAATGTGGGTGAGTGTGACAGCCATGGCAGGGCTAATGAAAGACACTGGATCCACAGCCCTAGAAACTGAAGAGGTGGAGCTCCAGCAAGACATGTCCTTCCCAACAGTTCCTTGCCCAAAACATTGGGAGGGAGGAAAGGGGAGGCTATTGTCTGACCCAGTGAGTCCCTGCCACTGGGAAAGTCCCTCTGGACCATGGGCCATCAGTGCCGTTTAGAAGAGTGCTCAAGTTCAGAGCTGACTGAGGAACAAAGGGACTCCTTCTGATGAGCTTGTCATTTCTTGGACATGGCTGAGAGCCATCTGTGGTTTTTTTACATAATTCACTTCCCAATAGCTTGCCCATTCCTAGCCAGTTTTGCAGAAAATCCTAAGATTAGCATAACAGCAGTGACTGTGGTACAGGCCCTTAAGATCAACTCAATGCGTTCAAACTTCAAATAGCCAGACATCTGGGTGCCTCGCTAAGCATGGATTAGCCAACTCCAACTCCCTCCACAGAATGTGTATTCTGACAGCTCTTGCTCCATGAAAGTATGAGGAGTCTAACCACTGGAGCTCACGGCCCCTACTAATTCACTGCACACCTCTGCCTTTTCCTTTCTTCAAAAGATACCAATGACCATTCATGGGACCTGGTGGCAGTGTTGGTTTTTCCCCCAGCATTTGGCAGTCTAAAGTAAAATCCATAATCTCTATTCTAGAGCCAGCAACAGTGAAAGCACAAGTGAGTACCAGCTATCAGCCTTTCAACCATTTCTGCCATACTCCTGTTCAAGGTGGCTTTTGGTAATACAGTAGCAGCCAGTGTCTTATCTATGCTACAGTTCCTTCTTGACAATGCTGGAGATACAACATTGGGAAGTTTGAAGAAGATAAATCCAAAGTAGACAAGGACAATCGGTTTTTCTCCTGGGATTTAAACCAAGAGGACCTACTACTGCCAATTAGGGTTGTTATGCCAGAGTAACTTGATATAAATCACTGGGGTTACAGATAGTGCAGACTATATGAGAGAGGAAAGAGGCCTAGGACCCTCCAGTTCACAAGGTCTTTGCCATACCCACTTGTCCATTGCCTTTGTTGCCTCACTTGTCTTAGTGCTGTGAATACCAGTGAAGTGCTGGGATATGAGAGAGAGGACTCTGCTAGTCTGAGATGAGAGAAGTGGAGTTGGAGCAAAGGCTCATGCAATGCAATACAGCAAGACTCAAGGTAGAGATGCTCATGTCAGCACGTAGGAATGCCAGACTCCCAGGAATAACTGTGGAGGTGCTTAACAGGGTTGACTTTCAGGTATGGAGGCGGCCAAGATAAAAGCAGGCTTCAGTGTACCCTGTTTCATTCCTGCCCTCAACCTCCTTCATGTTGACGTCTCTGTGGCCGGTACCTCTAGTTTCTGCTGCCTTAGTGCTTTGGAGAGCATTGTGCCTTCTCAAAGAAGACACACCAGGAGGCTTAGCAGCCAGAATAAGCTTCTGTGCCTGAGGTTGCTTTGGATGACACCCTGCCAAGGGACAGCGTTTGCCATTGTGTCTCCTCTGGCCTTGTAAAAAGTGCCACTGTGACAGCTGATTTTCCTGATTCTGTCAGTACCTTTTGGAGCACTGATTGTATTGAGGAGTCAACTTGCAATCCAGTCAGTTTTTGCTTTTACACTAACGTTTTACCTGCAGTGCAGTGATGTTCTGCAATTGTTGGCCAGATGTATAATAGGATTCTTTATAAAGTAGTCTCAAGGGATGTCCATTTGGCTCCTTTCATTAGGCCCGCCATTTCTCACACTCACATATGTGTGTGTCTGCATGTATATACAACCCTGAATGAATTTCTGGTGATAACATACATTGAAGGTGTACTTGGATACTAGTGGACAGCCTCCAAACACGATCTCAATTTTTTGGAACAACTTTTGTTTCCAAAACAAATTTGTTGGAACAAATTTTGTTTCCATTCTGCTTTGGAATAAATTCAAAGCCTTTCAATGGAAAAGATAAGGTTTTCAGTTCAGGCTGTCTCTCAAGAAATGGCTAGAGTCCACCTTTGAGACCTTCTGTTGCAAACTTCATCAAAATCAGTATATCTTGGTGAAACATTTTGGTTTTGACTTAATCAGCATTTTTATGGGATGGCTGAAAACGGAAAAAGTTCTTATTAGTTGTGCACATCAACCAAGGTATCTTTATCTTTAAGATGCCTGTTTACTCTGTGTATTTGTTATGAGCTTAAAGATTGCAAAGATGGTCAAATGGTTTAACACTCCAGATTGAAAGACTTTTTGAACTTCTGGCTCTGCACAGATTCTATTCTTCCATTTCAAGTGGAAAAATTAAAGCAGTGATTAACAAATGTACGCCTGAAATTGGGAGATCTCCCTACAGACTGCAGAGGTTGCTTTACGCAGGAAATGTTGTTTCCAGTAATTGAATATGGTGATATAATTTATAGCTGCTCAGCCACAAGTTTGCACAAATCAGACATAATGCTCCTGATTAATTAGATTTTCTGTTTATCACAACACCACAATCTTCAGGCCAAAGATGATAGTTCCCCTTTTATTTACAGCCTTCCAGGAGGCAAAAGGCTTCTGAGAACTGGAACTGCTTGGTTTCACACATCGCTGCCAGTCAGATGGGCTGCCCTTCACGCTGCAGCATTTGTCATGGTTTGCACAGCACCACATGTCCCATTGCTGAATTAGCTGTCCTGTGATTCTGGGACACGTGCAGCATGTGCAGGTATATGCACATGAGTATGTGCCCAGACATGCATGAGAATCATTTGGTGCTGTTCTCGGTTTGAAAGAGATAATTTTTTTTTTTTTTTAATGTGAATTGGGAAAGCAACTCCTAGATTATAAGAGTGGGTTTTTTGTACATGATTCCAGGATTGGTTTGTGGTTTGGTGGTTGGGTTTTCCCCCCCAGCATTTAATGCCCTCGGATAATAGAATCCCCATGCAAAATTATATTGCTTGTTCCGGAACAGGTCTGGTTAGCTCCAGTGAAGCAGAACACTGATATGATAGTCTATTATTTTTACTTTCTTTGTTTTAAAGCACTAGCATTGTGTTTATCATTGACTGAAAGACAGGAGATAATGGACAGCCTATTGACTGTTTCTGAGCTCACTGCTCAGACAGAGGTTGGGACGGGAGAAGGTGATCTGTTCAGTTCCTCTCATAACACTGCAGCAGTCTTTGCTGCTGAGCACTGTAGCTCCATCCCCATGTCATAGGTATAGATGTCAAGGCCATCCCTGGATTTGTCAAGTCCTCAGTCATCTGGGTTCTGGAGAAGGGAAGAAATCAAGTTGAAAAGTGAGAGCTCTGGAATTTTTCCTTTAGTAAAGAAAGTAACATTGTGTGAAGTGCCCTGATATATGGTTTTGTGGTCCCAAAATACAAAGCATTGTTAAAAACCTAAACAGAAAGCCTGATTTTCATGCAAACCAAAGTAACACCACGTCTGTGCAGATCTAGAGGGGCAGGTGAGCCCTCTTCCCAGGAGCAAGGCTGCCCTCCAGCCTTGCAGGAGACAAGCAATTTCTATGCTGGTGGAGCAGGTGAAGTGGTGAGTGTGGTGTGCCAGGAGCACAGCTTCCTCACCGTGCAGCTTGGTGGCCTGCTCCTTCCCACTGCCTGGCTGTCACAGAGGTTCCTGGGAGAGGGAAGGACTCTCTGGTTTGCTTTGTGGGAGCAAGTGGCAGTCATGACTAAGCCACAGCACTGAAAAATAATCGGGTCATATCAGCCTTTTTTCAAAGCAGGGAGGGATGAGATAAGGAAAAAAAAAAAGGTGTGTGCATGGGAAGGTTTGCTGGCATGTGTAGAAAAGGTGGAACTCAGTTCCATAAAGGAAATAAACTAAGATGTATAACATTCCCTGTAACATTTCACTTTGCTATTCAGGCAGGGCTCTTTTGAAGTTTGTGGGAGTCTTTCCACTGCTTTCAGGGGATTTTGGATCAGGCCCATCCAATTGTTTGGGTTGCTGACGTATCTGGCTCTTTACCTGTTGCTTTTAATGAATGCTACACGGGAAAAGCATCGGTTTCCCCTCTGCTCAGAAAGCACCTTATGTGTTGTAGCTGCAATCTAATATGTTGAAGCGAATGGGTGGACCCAGCAGCCTGGTGTTTATTTACCCACACTAGTTTTGAGTTTACTTCAGCAAAGGAGTTTGTGCAGAGGATGTGGCTGTGACACGGTCCTCTGGAAGCTGGACTCCAGGAAGGAACGATCTGTCCTGCTAAGCAGGGGCTGATTTGGAGCCAGCTACTGCACCAGGAGCAGAGGCATGCCCTAACCCTACCCCCTTACAGTACAGGTTCCTTTTCGGCACGTGACAGCTTTGCCACGGGGCTCTGCTCTGTACCAAGCAGAGGGTTAGGAGTTTTTGTGTGGTTTGGGGTGGGGTTGAAGTTGTGCTAGTCTTTAGCTTAGAGATCACAACTCTTCAGCAAAAAAAACCCAGCTGCTCTACAAACTTGGAGAAATGCCATCCTTTTCTCTGTCCATCTACAGAGGAGAAGGGGGAGAAGCAGAGAGGAGATGCTTGCAGAGTAGGTTAGCAGCAAGGTCAAGCCTTCTTGTTCCAATCACACTGCCTGTTTGCAGTTTTCCAGACAGACCTTTATCATTCTGAGTTTCCTGGGGAAAAAAACAGTATTGGAATCCTATTAATTCTAATATAATAACAAAACAAATAAGTGAGTTTTTATTTTTAATGGCTAAGAAACAAGTGAGAGGCCCAATGTCTATCTAAATGTAGAATCAGTCAGTGCTTTAATGCGCCCAAAGTTAGAAGTGAACCTTTGTTTCTCCTTAAAGTCAAATAAGCCACTGAGTGTGCCAGGTGGGTGTTACTGGCCTGCTGCTCCAGACTCTCCGGTGCTAAAGTAGTCTGCTGCAGTGCTCTCCTACAAATTGTTCTGGCTTTGCAATATCCCTAGTTTGGAATTTTTCATGCTGATATTTTTGTGTGTCCTTTCTGAGATGCTATTACTTGGGATTTTACTAGATGCTGCTGAGTTCAGGCCAGTCCAGCAACCACTGAAGTAAAAAGGCTATTTCTCTTTGGATGGGTCCACAGTTCTGACAAAACGCAAGAGACTGTTGTCACAGGCGGGGAAACCTGCTACGACTTCTTAGGACTTCTGGGTAATGAGTATGGAACTGGTTTTGATGAAGTGCTTAGCTGTGTAGCGAGTCAAGCAGAATACCCCTTCCTCCTCACCACACAAGAGGTGAAAGAACAAACAGAAACCTTTGGGATTAATGCCTGTGCTGTGACTGCGACAGGCTAAGGACAGGACCAGGCTGGCAGGACAAGGAGAAGAGAAGCCTTTGCCTCTGGAGTGGAGAGGCTCAGCTCCCTTAGAAGAGACTCCAGGGAAAGCCACATGTAGGAGAAGGACTGAATTGCTTAAAGGGTATGAGATGATAGCCTCAATGAACACCAAAGATGACTGAGAATTGCATACAGGTATGCTTATTTTGAATAACTGTGAGGGCCACCTCTGATCTCAGGAGGGCCACAACCAGGCTGAACACAGGTCTCTTCTCCAGGACGGCCTATGCACCACCAGCTAAAGAAGGATGCCAGAAGTGAAGGAAAATACTGTTACAGCAGCCTCCGCTCACTCTCACAGGAAGCTCAACGTGCAACAGAAGCGCGTTGAATGTCCAGCAAGGAATTTCTACAGGGGTGGTCACAGCTCCACTGGGGAGCATGATGTAGGAGTGATGAATGTGCATTAGGCACGGCACTCCAGTAATGCAGATGGGTAGCTGAGTTAAGGAGCAGTATTTCCATCAACACTCATACATCACCACGTACAGGGTGTGTAGCCAGTCAGGCTCCTCTTTAACTAGCACGCTGCTTGGCTTGTGAGCCAAAAGGTTGTGGCAGAAAGGGAAAAATTTGCAGGTGCCTTTTGGTATAGTATCTATCTAGCAGTTTTAATGTATTCATCTCTGTGCTATCTGAGCACACATTTTCCAGCCATGGCCCTATGAATTCTTGTTTCTCACAAGGTGTGGTTGTGTTTTACAAGTAACCTTGCGCTGGCTGACTGAAATATGAGCCCACAGCATTTAGACCGATAATACTGTACAAGTTGTAGTGTTTTCCTCACACTCCTGGGTATCGGTTAGCTGCAAGGCTGCCAAAGGACATTCCACAGTCAGAGGAAATTAAGTGTAGGTGGGCAGCCCAGAGCCCAAGTGCATACTTTATAAACTCTCAGTTGTTACACTTATAGGGGTGAGTCACACAATAATCATTCTATTATCAAATTCACTGTTGGGTGTGTTGGATTTTTTCTTTTGACTCAAATTTCATGTGAAAGTTGCCAATATTTTCCAGAAGTTTAATTTCAGAAAGTGGAAGAAAATGAAGCAAAGCTAGCTAGCTGACACATTTACATGTGTGTAAATACTACTTTAGTTGTGCACTGCTTGTTTTTTCTTAAATGCCAAAAAATATTTTAAAATAATTTTGTATCATCTGACGCTGAGGGACTCTGGCAGAAAAAAGGAGCTTGGACATCCCTGCTGCCTGATGCAAACTAGTCATCTTTCAGTATTAGATGGGCCTTCAGTGCTGGAGAACAAGTGGCTTTCTAACTGGACACCATCACCAGCTGGATAAGTAGGCAGTCACTTGCAGGAGGCATATGTAAGGTATTTATATATTGTGCATGTACAAAATATTTTGCCCCCAAAGATTAACCCAGTTTAGCATGAGATAGAAATTGTTGGGGTTTTGTTATGCCTAAGTCAAGTTTTTAAAGCAGAGTGCCTTTTCCACGAGACCTCCTAAGGTAGTGTCTGGGGCAATCAATGTTGTTTATGACGAACTCCAAGTGACTGGCCTGTGACGGCTGCCTCCAGTCTGCGTGCTGCTCTACATAACCAGTTGTTTCTCTGGGGTTTGCTGACACCACAAGTGAGTGGGCCTGGGAAGAGCTCCTCAGAGACTGGGAAGGAGCTGTGTGGGCCTTGAGCAACCCCCTCTGCCCAATACTCGTGCCAGACATTTTCCAGTGCCTGCTATCCACGTTGCACACAAGAAAGCCCCATCCCCTACAGTGAACAGTCCCAAGGAGGGTCTTCTGCCATGGGCTCCTCAGGGTTTCTCTTTCCTCTGGGTTTGTCTCCTGTGCTATTTCAGGCCGGGGAAGGGTGGAGCGATGCCTTGGCCAGGGATGTCTTCCAGCTCTTTTCCTCTACTGTGATGGAAGAATTTTGACTTGGCCTCTGAGGCCACCAAGGTCTTGCCCAGCCCATTGCAGGCTGAGTCCCCGTGAGTCATGGGCCAGCACCAGCTGACACGTCTCCTCCAGCTGGCAGGAAACGGCTTGTAGTCAGAGAGGCAGAAATAGGAGGATAAGAGGAGTATCAGCAATGATAGTCCTATCTTTTCACTTGGTTACTTCTTGGATTAACCTGTTTTAAAAGCCATTAATATCCTGACAGCATAAATGAGGAGAAGCCTGTTTCATTTAGATGATGTTAGGAATTCGTTCTCTACTTTGAAGCAATTCTTCCTTTTCTCTGATTTGTCCTTCAAAGACATCCTGGAAAAGGCAAGCCTCTTTACTCACACTGCACAGTCTCCATGTAGTCCTGCTTCTTTTTTTCTAAACTACGCCCCAAGGGAGCAGAAAGACTATGGAAATGCTACCTAGCCCTGAGACAAGCCAGAACATAAGCACCCTCCTCAACCATGCACCATTCTCCATTCATAGAAGTACTGGCCCAGAGGTGACTCAGTAATTTCGTTGTTGGAACCAAGTGTCTTGCAGGCAACACTAATGCTGAGGAGTGGGGAGCTGATGGCTTTTTTTGCTGAAGATAATAATTTCTGATAAGTGTAATGTGGTTATTGTTAAGGAGACAATCACTGTCTTTGTATTGTGCACATAAACAGCACAGCAGGCCTTGGCGGCACATCAGGGTTCCTTGAGAGCTACCAACATTGGCTTGGCAACCCCAAATCCATGTCCGGGTACTTCCTAAGCCTGTCTCCCCTTCATTTCTGTCTAGTGCTCAGGGGCCATATCAGCAGGCAGGAACTATTTTCAGAAGAAAATACCCTTCATTTTTTGTGACTCAACCTCCCTTCTTCCTAGGGAAGCTGAGGAGCGTGCCAGGTGGTGTATTGTACAGGTGTCTTCTGGATGCTGGCTTAGGCATCTGGCGCTTCCCAGCCCTGTGCAGTCACAGAGCATTTCCTGACATTGTTCACTGGAACAGCTATTTGTTTCATCATTTTTTCACTGAAACCAACTTTTCCCACTGCTACTGCAAACCTTGCGGAGGCTGCATTTCAGTGGTTCAGTGACCCATGTATAAACTAGCCTTTGTACCAAAACGCTTAAATTACTGTTTTGCAATTTGAAATGAGCAGTGCAGCAAAAATGCTAAACATTATCAGTTGCTGGTTTTATTTCCTTCCTTTGGAACAGAAATGAATGAAACGGTTGTGATAAATAAGACTGTATTACCCACGCCTTGGACTGCTAACTAATCTGAATCTCAGATGAGCATTTTTTTCCCCTGCAGGACAGATACTACTATTTTTCTGGCCGATCTGCAGCTTGACTATTGTATTTTGTTTGTTACCTCTCCCTGTGAATTCAATCTGATGTGCTGTTCTCCTTTGCATGCCCCTCCACCCCTAGCACAATGCCTTGTCTTACATGCTGCATCCAAGCACTATTTTAAGTCATTACCTTTTGGGTTTGCCTGCCTCACAGTGCCTAGCAAAGGTGAATCAGCTAGGATTCTGTCCATACTACTGAAGCAGGCCAAAATTGTGCACCTAGTTCCCACTGATATGCACTGGAGCGACACACATGGTAGCTTTTGAAGGTCTTGTCCTTAGACTTGTAATGCATTTCAGGGATTTGGTATGAAAGGTGCTATAGACGCACAGCTCAGTACTGTAAAGGTAGGAAGATAGATATAGTTGTGGTATTTAGCCAGCTCAGTGGCTTCTGTTGTCCAGTACGGTGTATCCAAGAGTGACCAAAACAAACCACTTCAAAGAAAGGTGCAAAAAATCCCTCCATCCCACATTGGGTAGCTATGCGATAATTTCTGCTAGTGCTTCTTCCAACCCACCATATTTAATAGCTCACTAGTGCACTGAAGCTTACAGATGTACATATCTTCTAAAACTCTCACGCCACTTTTGAGAATTAATATTTCTGGTGCTGGATGTTCTGGTTTTCTGTGTCAGTGACTGATCCTTTTGTCTCTGAGATGTTTGTGGGGCCATTAAGTTGTGCCACTGAAACGTGTCCCACTAAAAAAACACTCACTGCTGGCACAAAGCACAAATGTATTCCTCTGATCTCAGTGATCACTACTGGCACAGCGCAACAAGCAAAGTGAGGGTTGTTGAATGGGGAGTGGAGAAGTTTTCAGGGAACCATGTCTCAATTTCAATCTTCCATGAGGTGACTTGTAAAAACAGTGAACAGAGATGATTATTTTAAGAATTTTGAAAGACCTCTTGTCTGCGTCCTTTTAAATAAATACAATTTAGTTTGTTTCCCCCCCTCATGTAATAATCATGGGCTACTTCTGCTGTGCTTGCTAAGCATGTTCACTCTTCACCAGATGAAGCTTACCTATTACTGCAGCTTGCACTAGAAGTTATTCAGTGCAGCTGAATCCCAATTTTTGCTCATTTTGTGACACACTGCTCGTTAGGCAAGGTGAACGATGTTGTCTCTGTGTAGAAGAACAGAGTGTCAGTGCTCTCTCATTTTCAGTTTGTATCTCATTACAGACGTCCAGTTTCTGTGGTCACCGAGTTTCCCCTTGTTGCTTGTTAGCTTTCCTCTTAGTGTTATCTCCTCATCTTTCAAGGATGAGGAGAGTCACCTCCTCTCTTCAAGTGACTCTTCAAGTCACCTCTGCAGGGCAAAGGATCTCAGTAGGTAGATTGTTTTGCTGAGGGAAAAGCACACACATAGTTTAGCATTTAATGAACAGACTCTAAAGAGGTGCATTTAAATCAGCACTTAGGGCTGAAGGTGTATGGAGGAAGAAAGATAAAATATTGTCATCAGTGGCAAAAGAAGTTATATGAAATAAGGACAGGAGGATACAATGCTGTAAACATAGAGCTAAAACGCTTAGATTTTCTTGTAGGTCAGATCCAGCTTATGAAACACTAGAAGAACTTTTGTAGAGCTAGTGTTGAATGCAGGTGTGACAGAGAGCTGAGACGAGGTATGGCTGTTCCCTCCTCATGTAACAGACATGTGAGGCTGTGCCGGGTCGGGGAGATATTTCCCGCAGGGCAATGGGGTGAGGGAGGCACTGCAGCTACAGCCTCCTTACACTCACTCACTGAGCAGCTGATGTCTAGGATTTGGACTTGTTATTCCTCCTTCTCACTGTGATATCTTAGTCTCCCTGCCAGTGGCCTCATGCCATTCCCCTGCTAATAAATGTCCGTGGTTCCTTCCCATGCCATCCCCTACCTGCACCCAGCTCTTTAACCCCTTGAGAATCCCATTTCTGGAAGCTGTGCTGCCTATCCTCAAGTTGGACGTTCCTTCAGGCATGAGGAGGCTCTTTCCTATATCAAAATTTCCCAATTTCCTTCTGCATTGAGGCAGTCATAGCCAACTCTTCTGTGAGGAGGCAGTCCAGACAGTAGTGATGCAATTTAGCTTCTTTTATGGCCAACACCACTAATGCTGTTGTTTGCCTTTCTAAAGGGCCCCTGACCATCAGGAGCTGAGAGCTCATGCATTTCTGGAAAGCAGGTTCCACTAAGAGGTCTCAAGTTGGTCGTCCACGAAGTGATGTACTCCAGATCATCAGGCGCATGCTTTGCCCCTTGCTAAACAGACTGACTTCACTGCTTCCCTTCACTCTTCATTTGCTCTCTCACCTTCTTTTGCAGAGTCCTCTTCTCCCTCCATATGTGTTTTCTTGGTCATGCCAACTAGATATCTGCATATCATCCTCCTTCCCCTGAGCATTATTTTCTCCTGATAGCTTGTATACATTTTGACTCCCTTGGCCTGGGTGACTTAGTTCTTATCTCACTGCTTTGCCAAAAAATATTTCTCTTTTTCCTCTAGATGTTCCCCTCTTGGTCGTGACTGACAGTATACCGACTCTGGTTTCTGCAGGAGGCTTTGTTTCCTCTCCTCCTCCCGCAGCAGGGACAGTTTTTGCAATTCTTCAAAGTGAAAGTTTTATATACCTGTAGATGTTCCAGGGATCAGTCTCTGTGACCCTCAGCTCTTATTCACAGTATTCCCCTGTAGGAGGAATCACTCTTGAACATAGAAAGTTTAACTTAAACATGGGCCCAAATCAAGTGTGGTACCTGCACATCTGTGCAGGTTGCGTGACGGTCAGTTTCTGAGCTGATCAGGGTATTGTGCCTAGGTCCATCCCCATCATGAGCTGAACCAGATCCACTGATTCAAAAACCTGTAACTACTGGGATACATCAAAATCAGGATCCCATTCTGAATTTTAGAGGCTAAGTGTGTTCCTTCTTAGGCAGCTGGAAGCAAGGAAAATTTCAGGTGATCCAGCTTTGCACTGCACTCTTATTCTTCTCCACTTTCTGCAGCGTGGAGAAACGAATTCCCCTTCTGGACTCAGGAATAAGGATCAAGTAAAGTGGTAACTTAACAGGAAGGAAGAGAGAGTTGGCTGTTTGACTGTATTCTCCAGTTGTTGCCATCTTCCAGGTGGCTTTTTATAGCCCCCTGTAACTCAGACAGGCTAGAGCATCCTTGAATTGGCTGCCCCTACAGAGGCAGCATCTTTTTATGTAACAGGGCCCAGGGAGTAGATGGACAAGTATTTTCACCAATGTGCAATGATGCTATTTAGATATCAGTGAACACTTTGAAGAGCATCCTCATCATGGCTCTGCACATCCATGCTCCGTTGCATAGTGAAGAGGAGTTAGGGCAAGTTGTCATTGCCAACAGTAATGCTACATTCATGTTGCAAAACAACTGCAGTGGAGATGAGTGAGGAAATCTCCCCAAAATGCCCTTTCTACTGGGTGGGGAGAAAGGGAAGGGGCAAAGGAGAAACCCCTGTACAATGAAAGACATATTTTACCAAGCTGACTACAGAATAGAAAGAAGACAGACATTAAAATGCCATTGTAATGTACATTTGATAAAAAACCAAGAAAAGTTCAAAATCATTTTTGAAGGTTAATTGAACAGAAGTGTTTTTTTCATTTTTTTGGGTACAAAAACTTTTCAATCTCTTGTATTTGAATCTTCTCCCAATGTGCTGTACAAAGCCAGTGTATCTCCTGCCTTTCAGGAGAAGGGCTATTGGGCTCCACACTTAGGGTGGGATTTCTTTAAGTTCGTGTTCACTCCATTCTTGTCACTGGACTTTTATCTGTGTATCTGGGTGCACTGAAGCAGATGTGCTGCAAATAGGGAACATGCTCCCATTTCTCCTTTTGTTTCTTCTTGACTGGACCGGAGCCGAGAGCTCTGTAAAGTGGCAGCAGATTTTGATTTCCCACTGCCCTTGTTGGGGTGGGTTTATACTAGAATAACAGCCAAGCTGTGTATCTCTGGTCTCCCACTGTAACTCCTGTTGAGATAAAGAAAAGAGGCTACCTCAGCAATTAAAATTGGAAGATGTCTCAAAAATAAGTAACATCTCCATGGCTCCCACCCCCAGAGGCTCCATATGGACTCGCCCAGCTGGGCATCTGTGGAGTTTTGGCTCCAATTCAAGAGGCACAACTGCTATTCACATGTGTGTTTCTGGGTCTCTGTTTCTGCCCCATCCACCCCCCCATGCCCACAAGCCATCCCAGTATCCGTGTCCATAAAGTTTTAACACTGGCTTGCTGCAGATGAAAGATGGCCACCAGCTCCAGCAGGTCACTATAATCCCCTAATAAAACATCCACTGGTATTGGCAAGAAAGCCCCTAGGGAATATATCTTCTGGAAGGACAACGATTAGAAGAGATGGTTGGGGTAATTGCGCTTGATTGAAGGGAGAAATACTTTTTCTAACAGAAAAATGAACACTTAAAAATGTTCGGCCAGCCGAGGACAATTACCCGGCTGGTGATGCACAAGTATAGAGGGCAGTTAATCCATTTTAAATTGCTCTTGCAGTCAGGAGAGTGACGGGAAAATGCCACCAGGCTGGCCCTTGCTCTGGGCGCAGTCAGGGGGACTTCGGTGATGGCTGGGACCAGGCTTGTTGGGCGCAAGCCCTCTTTTCTTTGCCGTGACTTCTCACCAAGTGTATTCCATTGGTGACAAGGTGTTTCCTTCCTCCTTACAAACCTGCAGAGGTAGCCTGGGGCCTGAGCATGAAGAGGGGAATTATTCTCTCCCTCCCAAAGTGTTGCCTGTAATACACAATCTGCTTCCAAGGTTTAGCTGACAATGCTCTGTTGTTTCGGGAGCTCGCCCCATACACCGACTGCCGACCGTGGCGGCACTGACCCCCACAGGAGAAGCTGTTCTTCCTGTCAAAGAAAATACAGAGGCATGATTGAAATACACGCAGAATACACTGGCTGAGGAAAACAAAGCTGTTTCTGTGGTCTTTCCCCCCACTGATATGTATTACATACTGAATCACAAAATCTTTTTTTCCTTGGGTGCACTGGGATGATGAAAGGAGAGTAAGCTGGTCTGTGAGTGATACAAAAATGGCAGTTTTCTAAATTTGCTCAGAAGCTTTCAGAACCAGTCCATCCTGGGATTTGTCTGCAGCAGGAACCAAAACACCTGCTTGGATTTCCTTTAACTTGCGTGAGTAAAACACTTCAAACTCACTTATGTGCTACAAAAGAGGGAAGGGAAGAAAAGCTTGAGCACTGGCACGCTTCCCCGCCACCCCCCTTTCCCTGTAACTGTGAAGATCTGAATTCAGATGCTCATTTGCACCAGCACAACAGAGAGAGAGAAGCCTTCTGGTTTTGTCTTGTTTAAAGAGAATTACAAACCACCGAGGCGCTGCCATTGTGGATCAGATGCAAGCATTACCTCATCACCACGTAGTGTTATTGGCTGGAGATAACTGGGGGTGGGGTGTTGGTGCCTACCCACTCAGTGAGCGCTGGGTTTTCTCCTTATCTCTTTCTCTTTCTTTCAAAACAACTGACCCTTTTAATGGATGTCACCTGCAGGGACAGCCTGCCTTTGAGGAAGCGTCTTATAGAACCTGGGAGGAACAGCACAAATGTGATCATAAAGAGATTGAATGAGATCAATAGGAACAATTTTAAAATGAATAAATAACTCTTTAAATGTAATAAGCAATTGTGTATTCAATATGGCAGTTTTAACCATCCTTTTAAAATTGCGATTAAATCCCACAGGACAGCTCTAAAAATTAGGTAGTCATCAGAATCCATAGAGCTTCTTGATTTTTATTTTTTTTATTAAGTCTCTGTATGCTTCCTAAGGCTAAATCATGTCATTTTTATTCAGGACCACCCTCTGTCATTGGCTTTCAGAAAAGCCATCATTGATTGCAGCGAGCATGAAAAGCCTGGCGATGACATTACTTCCCTCTTGTGAGGACCTGGCTCCTCAGTCATTGAGAACATATTGCCCTATTGGGAGACACCAGAAAATTAGAATTTCAGCCCTAAGGTAAATGCCAGGGCTTTTTATGGGGGGGAAGTTACCTCTCCTTTTGCAGAGAAGGAAAGCAACAGCAGTTTAAGTCACCTGCTAATGTGATAGCTGCACGAAAGTGGCAGAATCAAGACTAGAGGCATTGTGTGAAACCAATGGCCTTGGTTTTCACTTAGATCTCACTTCTGTGAAATTCCTTTTGGCATAAAAGCAATTCAATGTAAATTAAGAAAGGATCTCAAGGTTTATCTCTTGATGAATAACGTGGCCAGGTGCAGGCCCAGTTCCAAGACCCTCTTCAGCATCTGTGCCATACAGAGCTGTATGCCATGTGTGCTGCGAATGGCCTTTAATCCTTTATTTCCTTTATGGCGGTTATTAATAGGGGACTGAATTCTCTCTCTCTTTGTCTCTCTGATGTCGTTTCCTTTGTTTCCTTTTAGGAGCAGCACAAGGGGATAGAGAGCAGACAAACTGCATTATCCTGGTAATTAACTATCTCAGCAATATAGTGGCACCACGGCAGTGGTAATGCTGTGTAACAATTTGCATACATTAGTTTTCATGTCCCAGGAAAGCAATTTCTGTAGCATTTAAGAGGAAAATAAGGAGAAAAAAAGGGAGGGAAGAAGGGTTTAGCTGGGGTAAATATATGGTTTTAATTCAGAATGTATTCAAAGAGAGAGAATTAGTGAAGCTCTGAAAGTGCTTGGAGCCTTGTTAACACGGATGCAATTATTCCTGAAGCAGTTAGTTGACTGTGCTGATCCAGTTCGGAGAGATATTCAGCACCTTTAGGACCCACTGATTTCAACCAGCGCTGTGGGTGCAGACTGTCTTAGCTGTATGCAACATCATGGCCCTGCACGTGCAGCACTCCTGATGCTGCATGGGCGCTGCCCCCTCCCTGTGTTGCTTCCTGGCTTGTGGATTTCAATTCCTGCAAGGAAAAGAGCTCTGAGCAAAAGAGAAGACCCCCAAAACCTGTCACCGTATCAGATGATCATGTACTAGCAGTGTTTCCATCGGAGAGACAGAAGCTTTGGCAGTGAAAATTTGTCTGTCACTGCCAAACTCCTTTGCATCCTGGGCTCCTTTACACATCAGGGCTGTTAGAAGAGATGGCAATAGCCTCCCGGACATTAAGAGGAGATAGGGGCTTTTCTGGATCTGTGGTACAATGAAGTAGTCCATCGCAGGGGCTGGTGGGAGGTAGGGAAAGAGACTCTAGCTGCGGCTGGCGTGCTGCTGCAGCTGCCGAGTCTCTGCTGCCCCTGTGCTCCAGGTACGGGGGTGAGCTTCAGCAGAGTAAAGCTCCTACACAGGCAAATCCAAAAGACCTATTTTCCTTTGATCTAAACTGCTACATGATGGTAGTGATGCCACTAGTGATGCCACACTATGGTTATCCCAGCACACCTTTGAGCCCAGTTTGGATAAAACAATTAGATCTGAAAGAGGGGTCCATGGTCTGCAGGCAGCAGGGGAGGGTGTACCCCAAGCTGCTTTCAGATGGGAACCTGCAAGCTCTGCGTTATCTTCACAGATATTTCTCCCCGTTCATATCCGTGTGACCTGGCAGCATGTAGCCCTTAAATTTTCTTCCTGTTCTTTTTGATGATTTACTCTGTGACTTTGGGAAAATTACTTAATATCTGTGTGCCTGAATTTGCCCATCCATAACTTGGGTGTATTAATTAAACAGCTTCCTCAGAGGGACGTTGTGAGGTTTAATGAATTCATGCTTGCAAAGTAATTTAAGATTTCAGATGAAAACTGCTAGACAAGTGCAAAATGCATTATAGTTAAAACAGAGAGGATACAAAATAATAATAATCAAAAGGCCCTGAAGCTGCTGACCACTGTAAAGGGGGAATATATATACCTGAAGTTACTAATAAAAACATCAATCACTGTGTTACAAAGTAAGGTTTTTTAGCTACATCGCATTAGTTAATATTATGCTATTTATTATTCGCCTTAGTATTTCCATTGTCTTTGCACAGAAAGAAAAGTCTATTAAACTGATTTACTCTGGATTTATATCAAAAGGAGATCAGCGTTGTGCCCAAAATATGTCAGAAGAGTGTAAAGCCCTGGCATGCTTGTTCATATGACCATCTTTACTCGCAGCAGAAGTCTGTRGGATGACTTGCCTGAGTGAGTGCAGAAGCTTTTGTGGAATTGGGGCCTTGGTATGCAGGAGCAAGGGAAYGAAAAATAGTCCTCTCGCCACAAACAAAGCAGTCCACACAGAGTACCAAATCCTTGGAAAGGAAACAGAAATTGTGTAGCACATGCCAAAGCCTTGTCAGCTATTGTAGATTTCATAATGTAACACTGAAAACAGGGATTAGTGTGACCTTACGCACCTCCATAAAACGAAGGTTGTGTTTGCCCTGGTTGTGGTTGTCATGGTTTAACCCCAGCCGGCAACTAAGCCCCACACAGCCGCTCGCTCACTCCCCCCCGGTGGGATGGGGAAGAGGATTGGAAGGGTAAAAGTGAGAAAACTCGTGGGTTGAGATAAAGACAGTTTAATAGAGAAAGCAAAAGCCGCTCACGCAAGCAAAGCAAAACAAGGAATTCATTCACTGCTTCCCATCGGCAGGCAGGTGTTCAGCCATCTCCAGGAAAGCCGGGCTCCATCACGCCTAATGGTGACTTGGGAAGACAAACGCCATCACTCTGAACATCCCTCCCTTCCTTCTTCTTCCCCCAGCTTTATATGCTGAGCATGACATCACATGGTATGGAATATCCCTTTGGTCAGTTGGGGTCAGCTGTCCTGGCTGTGTCCCCTCCCAGCTTCTTGTGCACCCCCAGCCTACTCGCTGGTGGGGTGGTGTGAGGAGCAGAAAAGGCCTTGACTCTGTGTAAGCACTGCTCAGCAGTAACGAAAACATCTCTGTATTATCAACGCTGTTTCCAGCACAAATCCAAAACACAGCCCCATACTAGCTACTATGAAGAAAATTAACTCTATCCCAGCCAAAACCAGCACACATGCCCAGCCGAAAGCTGAGGGGAGGAAGGCAATGACTCTTGTGAGGTATTTCAGAGAAAGCTGTTGGAGAAGCAGTGGATCAAAACTAGAGAAGACCAGGCAAGAATAGAATGTGTATTCTGTTCATCAAGACACATCCAAAATCCAAAAATCCAAAATATTTTGCATCTTGATCCAAAATCCAAAAACTTTGGGATCCCAAAAGCAAGCCCAAGACCGATTGAAGATTTATGTCAGTTGGTTAAATTGCATTCTTGTAAACCCTATAAACCACAGTCCTCGCTGTGCAACCTGCAAGGCCTGGTTACCCCCTCCATAATAAGGGAGGCAGATGATCCCTTGGCAGGGAAGGTACCTGCCAGTAGGTCAGTGCAAGCTGTCAGTCTTGCGAGGAGGTGTAGGAGCTGACCCACCTTACAGATGGGGACAAGACCTCTGACAATTACAATGGTCATTGGTTTCTGTGCTTCATGTACAGCTAACACCAAATGAAGGGCTGTGCAATCTTTTCAATAAAGATGGCTTTCCTGTCACGGAGCAACTTATGCACGCCCTGTCTTCAGAGGTCAGTGCTGAATTGGGGGAGAAGAGATAAGAGAGGATTTTAACTATTCGGAAATGTAAGTGCTTAAGCTGGACTTTGAATTTCAGTTTCCTAGGTGTATCTATGAAACTTGGCTCTCACGTCGGTAAAAAAATAAACATTTTTAATGTACTGTAGGAACTGATTTTGTTTTCATAGAGCTGTATTTGATCCCTCCTGAGATGAAATGGGCATTTGTCTTGGTGTGGGAGTATCACAGAAGCTGCCTGTTCTGCACACGGCAAGCCTGAAGGGCCCCTGGGCGACCGTCAGGATCCCAGCTGACACCAGCCTCTGAGTTTTGAGAGATCTCTGGCCTCAGCTTCCCATTTTGCAGCTGAGGAGCTCAAGCAGTGCTGCTCTTGGGACAACAAATGTACCGAGCCTGGTTCCTGTAAGCTGATTCCTGCTTCATCCTCAGACGATGAGCTCCAAGAAAAGCAGATTACACAGAGTGTCCAGTTTAGGGAGGACCATATATGCTATATAGCTCTTAACATCCTTGGGCATTGTGTCTCGATGAAGCATACATTTTAGGGACTTAACAGGGAATGAGAAAGAAAGGGATAATCCATCCCTATTGAAAAGACAAAAGGGGAAATGTGGGAAGTATTCCAGCCCTCTGCCACAAAAATACCTTAATGTATTAGTCATCTGAGTGATTGCAACATGTTCTGACAGTTGTGATGCCAAATCTGTGACTGAAATATTGAGGAAAGCCAGGTGTCAATAGTCTTTCTAGCAATAAGTGACACCCCAGATATATTCTTTGAAAAAGCCTGTTTTGTGTTAGATAGCTTGGGGTCCAAATGTTTACAAACTCAAACTCTGAGTCCACCCGCACTCTGGGGAGCAGCTGTGGGTCTAACGGCGGCTGCATTTCTAGAGTGGTATAGAAAGCCTCAGCCTTGGTGTTGTGAAAGTAAATGTGTGTGTGCTTTCACTCAGAGCAACTTCACAAAATAAGAAGTTTCCTTAGCGCTGTAGACAGATGTGACCCAGCTGTGGAGTTGGGACTGTGTTACATGAAGTAGTTCATGTATGCAAGCAACTGGTCTGGTCTGGGGGAAGGGAGAAATAATTTTCCCATTAAATCTGTTCCTGCCTAGTGTGTTTCAGCTATTTAGCACTCAGATTTCTTCTCTTCTTGTGGAATGGACAGATACTGAAAAAAATAGAGGTGTGTGGCAACTGGATATCCCTTCACTTAAATTTCTCAAAGTATATTGCAAAGGTGAGAAAATGCTCCTTTCCCCTGTTCTCACAAATGTAAGGGGTATAAAGCCAGGACAGAGGTGCTGCAGGTGGCTGAAGAGGATTATAGAAGAGTAGGAATAGGGTCCCCATGTTCTCTCTTTCCAGGGGTGTCCCAAGCTCAGAAGAGCAGGTGAGGGCTGACAAATGAGCTGGAGACAGCGCTGTAATCGTGGGCTCTCAGCTTACTCCCCTGCTAAGTGTCGGAGTCCTGTTCTGTGCCAAAGGAGGGAACTTTGGAAAGGGCACCAAAGCACATTACATTGTGAGGAGAAGTGATCATAAATATCTCTGTAGTGGAAGACATTGTTCTTGCTTAGAGCCGTCTGAATTATCAGAGGGTTTTATTGCTCACTACATCGGATTTTTACTTCTTTTTAGCATTTCAGGTTGTCAATAAAGCACTTAAGTATATACAACTATGCTGACTGTGGGGAACTATAGATGTTAAACCAAAAAGGACCATGAAATATCCTGGGTTTGCCTCCCTCCCCATTAGGGGCCACTAAGATGCATCCAGCATACTGATTTCAGTAACTTCTGCTTGGCTAATGCAAGCTTGATCCCAGTTTGAGGATGTCAAAATGCAGGAGTCACCATTTCCTTTGGTACTTTATTCCATGAGTTTGTCTCTCTTACTGGAGGGGCTAGGGATGAGCCTGGTAAGAGGAAGAACTGAAAATAAGGTTTATTTATACCTTTGCAACTGCGTAGCTTTATGTTTGGCCATTCAGTCTGGAGGTTTGCTAGCTGCTTTTTATCCCAGGGAAATAATTTCTATATACTTTGTCAAGTCACTTCTTGATGTTTGTCCTTTATCTTGACTTCCTTGTTATAAGCAAGCTGAGCTTCTTCATTCTCCCACTGTAACACCTTTTCTCTGGCTGATGGAAAACTTTTCTGACTCCTTTCTGCCTCTCTTTCAATTTTCAAATATCTTTTTAAAAACTTGGATAATAGATTTGTCTGCTGTATTCCGGCATTGGTCTTGCCAGTCTCACATACTCTGATAAAATTGTTCATCTGCTCACTCCTCCTCTGTTCAGATACTCTTCTTGTACAGGGACAAGAACCATGGTAATGAAAGCAAAAATTCCTTTTTTTGAGTTCCAAATATAGCTAATTGTTTGGAATTATGTGGTGTGGATTTCTCAAAGTAGAAAATGAAAATATACTAAATAGGTAAAGGAAAGAAGAGAAGAGCCTGAAAATAGCCAACTGTTCTAGAATAGCTCTGAGAATAGCTCATTTCCCATACATCTAAACCTATTCTTAGGCTAGTCATTTACTGGATGAACCCTTAGTGTACTTCTCTCGTCAATGTCCCAGTTAAGGAAGTCTAAGTGAAGTTTGGATAAAACACAGTCTGCCCCTGTTGCAGCTCTGTGCTTTCTGTGTCTGGATCTCCGTTGGGATTTATACTCACATGCATGTCACTGCACAGCTGCTGGTTGTTCCAGTTATCCAGTCTTTCATCTTCTCACTGATCTGTGAAGATCAGAGGTGGAGCTTTTCTTTTCACTTGGAGGAGATGTTGAGCCATGAATGTGTCTGTATGGTTAATTTTACGATGACTTCACATAAAACTAAACACTATTATTTTATCACGCTGACAGCGATCCACCTATATTATGTTTCTAAGTGTGAATAAAAAAGGACCCCAGTTTAGGATTAGAAACAACAACTACAAGCAGATGATTGAAGACATATTTTCAAAAAGTTGGATTTCTTCAGTCTGAAAATGAGACTGGCCAAACTGATATTGATCAGCCAAATTTCCAGTAGAAATTTTGGAAAACCATTAAGACCCTGGCAACCTCTTTGAGGTGCTCAAAGAGAAGTAGAGCTCTTCTGAATATCTAGCCAATAAGCCCCAGAGCCAATGAAGCAAAGGATTTCATAACTTAATTAAAAGTGGGGTAGAACAAAGCTGATTTATGAAAAAACGTCAGAACAAGGCAAAATTCTAGAGTCTGAAGTTGAGTGTATACCCAATTATAAATGTTTACCTTTATAACAGGCCAGTGGATTTTTTATAATAGGCCAGTGGACCATCCCTGCTCCCACTGCAGTCAATGCAAAAGACTCTGGGGAAAAGCAGGATTGGAATCCCTTTAATTACCCATTTATAAATATTTAAATATATAAGTATTTTAAAATTGTTGTCAAGGCTGGGCAAAACACAGTTGCAATAAAAGTCAAATTGATCACAGAGTTCTAGCCATCTTTTCTTGTCCCCCAATTTTACTGATTCTTTGTGGACTCCCTAGCTCTTATTTCTCTAGAGCAGGAGAATGAGGGCTATAAGCCAAACAGGCTATTATTTATTACAATCTGTAGTGGGAGTGATGGCAGCTGTTGATGGTAGTTTTTCATTAACAGTTAAGTAAAGCCAATAAATGTTGTAATGCACTGCGCAATGGCAGATGGTGAGCTACAGAAAGAGTTTCTACCTCAACCAGTGCTCTGTGTTCATCCCCACTTTGAAATACCATCTAAATAGAAAAGAGTTTTTAAAAGGACCACCTGTTCAGCTACCTTATTCCCACATAACTTTTATGTGTCTGGTAATGTTGTCCAAATACAAACTGCTAGGATAAAACAGACTGCTTGCGACCGAAAGGAGGAGAAAAAATCCCTTTCCACTGACAATTTGGCTTCTAACTACAATGCAGTTTCTAGCCTATCTATCTTATGCTCTTTTTCTTTGCAGAATTGAGTGGATGCCCAGGCCCAGAATAAAGCACCAGCCCATGCTGAACCTCAAACTTTTACAGCTTTCTTTTCCAGAATCAGTAGTGTAGGTTAGGGTAGAAATGCTCTTTCCACACTGTTCTTTATGTCCCACTTGGCATTTCGCTTGAAAACTTGCTCATGTTCCTGGTGAGTTAGCTTTATGCTCAGATTTTATTGTAGGCAAAAGGTGGCCTCACACAGAGAAGCCTAAGCCTGACTGTTTGAAACAGAATAATCTGAAGGAGAAAAGCAATATTTGGTTCTTGAATTTCAGTGATATCAGCCCTAGGAAAACTTCTCTTTTTCTACCAGCATCCATTTCTACAAGGTCTATGATTACTGGCAGAAAGCTCTTGCTGGTACCAGCAACTGCACTACTTTGGATACTGTCATGATGACTATAGTACAGGATCTGGAGAGATGTTGTAAGTGGTTTCCCAGGCATTTTGTAGTGTCTTGCATATCTAATAATGGTAAATCACTTCTAGCATTGTCATTTTTATATTGAAGAGAAAAGAATATAAATAATGGATTGGACCAGGGTACTAAACCTTTAAGTAGTTCCCGAGTCTGCTAGTGGTCCCTGCTGTATTCTGAGTCAGGAGCTAGTGAAAACAGCAGTGCACATATAGGCCCTCCCTGCCAGTAAATAGGTTATTTGATGCCTGAAGCGTCAGTGCAGTTTCTGTACATTATTGCTGTTATATAGTGGGAATGATGCAGCACCGTATTTCCAAGTGAATGCACAAACTTCATGAGTCATCGCTATGCTCTGAAGGGAGGGACAGAAACTCATTTTTGGTTTATGTGTACTGCAACGCCTGGAAAGCTAAAGCAAAACAATCAAAAATATAAAGTCAAAGTCTGGTAAATTGATATGCTGATGCCTGTATGAAAAAGTAACCTAGTGCTGAAAAGTAAGTTAGATTACTGTAGTTTAATCCATGTGCTCCAAGAAAGCTGCTACTCCAAGAGTGGCTGGTAACAGCAGGTGTATTTCCCATGTCCCAGCTGCTTCATTGCTATTGTTTGGTGAGATCATACCATTTATAGAAAAATCACTATAAACAGCAATCCAACCAAAAGGCATTGCATAGACTCTCTGCAATACAGCAAACATCTCTCAGCAGGATCACTAGTGCAAAAGGTGCAGTTAGATGTAGGATGCTGTAACTGGCATTCTGCCTTGAGGACTAAACCAAAAATGTTCTGCCCTCCCTCAGTCTCTTGCTGCAGCAGAAATGGAGAGAAGCTGCTTGTAATGAAGGTAGTGTACAAGCTGGAAATATATGTGCCACTACATTGGATGCTGCTTCTCCTTCATCCAGCCACTGGGAAGAGGTATTTGTGAGCTTTGCTTACTTGTAGCTCTTTGCAAACACTAATTTCCACCCTTAAACCATTAAACATGAATTGCGGCACTTAGAGTATCTATGAAATGGGGGTTTTCCATGGCTGTTAGGAAAAAAGTCAGTAGCAAAATGTTCAATGATGACATTTTTAAGATTAAATAATGAAAACAAATCAGCATTTTTATCATTAGGTGAACCTGTGGAAGCCCTTGTGGATACAGCTTGGACCTGCACAATCTACAGATGACACGTTGATCCAGTTGTGACTCTTTTAGGTACGGAACTTAAATGTCTGAAAAAAACATGCAGAGCCAAAACCTTTTTTTGCACGATGCTGTCGTCTGTTACAAAGTGAAGGGACATCGATGTCATGGAAACTTTATTATTGCTCCCAGTTGATGAAATCGTCTTTATCGCCAGCATTCTTGATACACTTCTTTTCACAAAAAGAACATAAGCTGTACTTATTTATTGTTTTCTATGAGGAAAGTCAATGAGAAAACAGGAGAGAGTTTTCCATGGGGGAGACTGCAATGAATATTTTTCCTCCCAAGTGGTTGCAGCAACACTGAGAGCAGAATGGTGCCTGCCTTTGCATGTAATTACAAACAAAATGTCTGCAATCCCAAATCAAAAGGGACCTCGCACAGATGCTTAAAACAACTCTTTGGGAGCTACCTATGCTGCATGAGCAAATGGTTACGAGCATCTGCATTCAAACATCAGGAGATCTGTAACTGCAGCCCGGGACATCACAGAGGTGGCTCTGATCCATAGCACTCGGACCTAGACTGGATATCAGCCCCATGCTGAAGGAGGTCCCCGTCTTTGATTCAGGTCTAGACTTCTCGCTCTTTTTAAATTTAAGAAACACTGACAGTTCTATTAATTTCCAATAGAATTACACATTCACCTCCTATCTAAAAAACTCCTTATGATTGACATCAGTGGAATGGATCTTAAGGAACGTTTACCGTCCTCTGAGGCAGCATTGCTTCTTTCTCCTGTGGGGCTCGTGGTCTCCTCCACGCTGGGAACTTCTCAGTTAAATCTGGAAATTAACACCAGACACCCTCAGCAGGTTTAGGAGCTCCCCCCAACCTCTGCCGAGTGTCCATCCCCACGCCAGAGGAACAGCACACGTCTGACCAGGTGTGCGAAGCCGGTAGATGCTACAGTCTCTGCCAGTGCAGCCATCCGCTCGCAGCCTACTGGCGTGGAAGGAGGTGTGCTGGTCTGAGCCCATAGCAGAGCTCTTGGCTTTATAAAGCGCCCCGGCACAATCCCTCCTCAGTGGCTTTTGATTTGGCTTGGAGTGATGGGGGGAAGGGGAAGGGGCTGTCTTGCTTTTTGTTTCCTCAGCTGGGGACTTCAAGCATGTCATTTTCTTCTGCACATCTTAAGTCTCCAATCAGGGGCAATTATGATAGGACATTATGTAAATATTAAAGACAATTGCAAAGCTTTAATTAAAGCCAACTTTGTTTCTTTTCCCCCTCCCTCCCTCACTCCTCTCGATTTAGTCAGAAACAGAATAAACTTAATCAGCTGCCCCAAATTATGCATGCATTAGCCCGTGAGATTCAGCAAGGCCAGGCTTCTCAAGGACAAAGAAATATACTGAGCTCCAGCATCTCACTTTGTTTTCTCCAGCCATCTTTTGTGGTGTGTCATGGGAAAAATTCTAATGAGTCTCTCCGTGCTGCTGGAGAAATTCCTGTCAGGCACAAGCCAGTTGCTGTCTCTACTCTTTATTTTCCAGATACGAATTTTCTGTTACCCTGTCCTCTTGCGAAAAAGGAAAGTTGCATCAGGATAGACTGGACTGGCACTGGCTGATCATAATCCATAACAGTTTTGCTTTTCTGGAGTTGATTTTCCTCCCTTCTCACACAACTTTAAGCTTTTTGGCACTGCAGCACACTGATGAACACATGTTAGTTTGCATCTATAAAATAGTTTCTCTACATCTACTTTCATTGTGCATGGATTTGATTGTGCTTGTCACATAGTATTTTTTTAAAATCTGCTATAAAGCTGAGGATGTGATATGAAGTCTTCTGCTTCTAGGGAGATTTCTGGCACAGTGGAGATGCGGAAGAATTTGCTAACCCTCCCTCCCTGTAAGTCTTCCAGCTAGCAAAACTGCTCAAATTAACAAAGCTTCAGGAGGGAGATAGACACTGTCCTTCTGATTCATCTTTATGAGGGGAGGTTGCAGGCTGACCCATCTTTTTTCTGATTTTTTTTTGCCTTATCTCTCTGCTGTGGGTTTAAAGACAAAATGATTTTCATCTCCAGGTCTGTGTTCTTTCTGCTGTGACCCGCGCAGCTCTGCTTTTGTGCTCCCTGAGTGTTTCAAACACGAGCGGGCTTCAGATTAGCCTGGTTCTGCGGCTCTAGACAAATGAATTGTTTCTTGACTCTGAGGTTCTGAATTGGCTGCGTGCCCGCATGCGTGCACACGCGGGGAGGAGGAGGAATAAGGAGGGGACGAGGAGAGGGGGCAGCCGGGGGATGCGGCCGCGCTGTCCCGCTGGGGCAGCGGCTGGGCTGCCAGAGCCACCTGGAAGCATGAGCTGGTGCTTTGGGGTCTGTGCATACGTCCCCGAGCTCGGCTGTCATTTTGAGCGTGCGCTGCGTGGTAGTGGCAGGAAGCTGCTTCAACCAAATGGTTGTGGGTGTTCTTGTTTGCTCATTGACAGAATAATAACTTGCTGCTCTTTGTATTAGCGGAAAAAACCCTGAAAATGCAGCCTTCTGGAAATATTTGTGCTTATTTATGTCAGTGTGGCAGTCTCGATTTAAGAAGACAAAACAAAAATAGCAATTTCTCCTGGTCTCTGGCTGGCTTGCTTGCCAGCGTGCCACACGTAGTTTAACAATAGACAGGCTCAGTGTGTGCCTAGTGTGGGAAAGCACTGAGAGGAAATGAGGGTGTAATCTGAAGCATGACATCATCCCATCTACCAAACCAGCACCCATGCTTAATTTCTCCAGATCGAAGACAGATATTTACATATATAAACTGAAGCCATTTGCCATGATAGGAATGAAATCTATACCATTTAACACATTTCCTGAGACATCATCCACCATTTTTTAGAAAATAAATACCTTGGGTTTGGTTTGTCCTTTGGGTGCTGCTACAAGGAAGCTGTTCCTCTAGCACGGCCCTCTGCCCACGGACGAGGAAGGTGGGAACGCGCCTCCTCTGAGGTGCAGGGAACTGTCCAAGAGCAGGACCCTTGCAAGGGACCACGTCAAGCAGGGAGTCTGGCTCCGGAGCAGCTCAAGGGAGAATGGAAAAAAGATCTTTCTTTGCCATCTATGCAAATCAGCTTGTGCCCAGCAAGGCGAATTCAGAGGGGCTCCCCAGGCAAAGCTGAGAATTTGTTATCCTACTTCTATTGTATCCTACTCAGGTTTTGTTTTCACTGCCAGGAAAGTGTTAATTTTAGTGCAGATTAGCCCACTTTAGTTTCCCAAGGTCAGTTAGGTGTCAGGTGTGTCCCACTATCTTGGGACACAATGCTTACTTTATTTACCTACCTAAGAAAAAAATCTACAGGTGCCTAGGCCCTATAGGGATTTTAAGTGACGTAGATGTGGCTTACTAATTATTTCCTGCTAACACTACCAGTTTTTCTAGTGACACAATCTTAGGTTTTTTACTGCCTCAACCATGCAAGAATATACTACGAATATACTAATTACTCATAGCCAATGGATTTATTCTTTTGGCTGCAGTGTAGTGAATTTTAGCTGCACCTTAAGTCCCAATTTTCTGAGCCCATAAAATCTCTGTTCATTTGGATACGTGTTCCCCTTCCTTTGCTATAATATACCAAGGTATATTACACTTCTCAGCAGAAAATGCTGGCAAATGAGAACAAGCAGGGAGGTGAATTTTCAATCAGAAGAAGAGAGTTGAACTATTAAAATTAGTGAGACTAAGATGATTTTAAACATATCGTGAGTAGGAAATTTTGTATTAATTTATCTGATAAGTCACTTTCTTCCTTTTAAGCCTAGAACAAATAAGAATACAACAGCTACTAAGTCTTTTCACAATCTTATCTCCAGGTTTTAAGGATATGCCATTCAGCATTTACATTCAATCTTCTATTTCAGAGGAAAGGTACCCTTTGGTCTGGCTGGCTCTCTTCTTTTTATGGAGCAATCTTGAGAATTCAGTTGTAAAGAAGAGAAAGAAAACCTTGCTCAATAATAAAGTTGCAAATGTTCTGCCTTTTAGATCTTGGCAACACCTGCTTGCCTGTTGTGTAATGTATTAAACTGTTATTTGTTTGGGGTTTTAATGCTCAGCTCTCACTAGCAGGACTAATGCAATGAAAACCCGAAGGATTTGACTTTGTTGTGATAAGCCAAAGTCTCCACTGAAGGAAATGAAATGCATTTCCTGAATCTCTGGACAAATGTTACCACAATAGCTTTAGTGCAGTTTTGTTAAAGAGGCTTATTGAAATAATGCAATGGAGAATTGTCCAGCATACTGCTGCACAACTAGAAGGTAAAAGTCCTCTGCATGCCACTAAATAGCCAGTCTGTTGAGCAGGTCTTCAATATCCCAGGTGAAGCTAATAGGAAGCAGCTCCCTCATAGGGAGAATGCAATAGCACTGCAGGTGTAAAGGGAGACCAGTGGTCTGAGCACATAGGGCTATGGAGAAGGAAAAAAACGTTCTCTTATGTGCGTATGAAAGGAAGAAAGAGAACAAGCTGGTGTGTGACAGCTGAATCCCCCAAACCAGTTTAGAGGAAGGACAAAGACAGTTTAGGAAAAAAGCAAGGTAAATGCCAAATCTGCCACATACGGTGTTATGCAGAGGGTCACTGAATAGCAAACAATGATGCACCAGGTACAAATACAATAAGGTGTATATACAGTTAATATTAGCTTTGATAGATGGCTTATGAAATGAGATAACAATCATAAAACATTGTAACTTGCGGAAAAGCCCTCCTGGGTGGAAGGAATAGGGTAGCAGAAAGAGTGTAAGAGATGTGTAACAACATTATTACTGTGATCACAARGCGTAGGCTAGCTGGCGAGGGAAGGAAGAGAGGAAAGAGAAAGGAAAAGTGTTTGAGGCATTCAAGTAGTTCTTGTTAAGTCCTAAAGTCAAGCCATTATGAAACTAGGGCAAGATGCCCATTTCTTCATCAAAGCACTTCCCCTTGCTGCAACTGGTGAGAAAACTGTGTAAAGTTAGTGGCACTGTCAGGGAGACGAGGAATTGTCTTGCTTTTGCATTTTCATAAAAAAGAAGGCAGGAGGCATATCATTAGGAGCTTATCTGGTATAAGTCCTAGAGTACTATTTCTGCTGGGAAAAAAAATAAGTCCGAAAAAAGGGCAAAGGAAGGAGAAGAAAAGAATTCTGCTCCAGAAAGGAAAGAAGTGTGGGTTGGAGGTTACATCAGATGCTGGGCTCTCTGACTTCAAGACAGTAAAAGAGATGGGCTGGCTAGGAGCGAGGTAAGACAACTTGAACAAAAGGCACATTTCCATTGAACCCCTAGTTGGGTTTTGCCAAAACTTTGTCAAAATCCAGCTGTCTCTGCAGAACATACTGGTTTTGGAGAACCAGCAAATTTTAACAGCTCCATTTTCCCCATCTCCCACACCCCTGGCTGTAGTTAGGTTTTAAACTAAAATCTCTCCCTAAATTATCTGATGCTACCTTTCAACTCTTCCCCTGTTGGGACTGCTAATACAACTCCATCATCTTCACTCTAAGTTGATAGAATTGGCAAATAGTATCACCAGCCATGGTGAAGCACAGCCTGAAGAGCCTCCCTTTTCAGTGAGCATGAACTTGGAGCTCCGGATCCAGTCTGCCTTTAAGTTAAAGACTTTCCGGTCCTTTTGGGACTGTTCATGTATATGGACCAAGAAAATCCCCAGTGACCTGATGCAGAGTTTCAACTTCTTACTACTTTTGGGCTTCTCTGTCTCTGAGATATAAACACAAATCATAATGGTCTCAGATGCATTGGGAGCAGATGTAACACTTGCAGGTTTTGAATTAGTTTTCTTAAGGTCCTGTTGCAGTTATACATTGTGGGAAGAAGGTTTTAGCTCTTCAACTTCCTCCTTAGGCCAGAAACTCCCTTTTTTTTCTTTCTCTATTCCTTCATTTGTCAGTGATGTAAAATCTAAGACTAAAATAAGAGGCCTTTGCACCACATATACTACCTGGCTCTGACCTGCTTCTATATGATTTCTGTGGATGGGATACAAAGGTACAAACATGTAGGCTGTGGTCCACTTGCAGTTGGACCTAGGAGAAGAACCTAAGGACTGATGGCTTTCAGACCTGAAAGAGCATCCCTGGATGACAGCAGGTGGAGATCAAGATTTTTAGGGGGAAGTAACAAATCTGAGCACTCAAATATATTTTATATTTTATATTTTGCAAATATAAACGATCTTTGTAAAGGTAAAGGTCTGGAGTATACTTGTAGGAAACAAAGAATTGAGCACTGAGATTTGCCTGCAGGCCGCAAAGGGTGTCTTTCCGTATCCAGAGAGTTTCATTGTTGGCTAAGCTTTTTAGGTTTCTGGTTCACACATAYGGTATATGTATGCTGAGTAACTTAGCTGAACAGTTGGTTCATCAATATTTACATCGGAGACCTTTATAAATAACCCATCAGGTTTCCACACACATATTTGCTAAACTTGCAGTTATGACATCCACCACAAGCCCCAAGAGCTTGCCTTTGGAAATGATTGATGGAGGCAAGTTTCTACACTGCTTGGAAGAAAAAAAAACCAACAACCTTTATTGGCATTTACATCTGTAAAATCTGCCTTCAGAATTACTCCGTTGTGTCACTGCTGTGCTGCATTGTTTTCAATTGTCATTTGGCTGTTTGGGACAAATGAAAATGAACTAGTCAATGAAAAGGCTCCCTGGGTTTTAATGTTGTCAGTAAAAATGAGAAAATTATCTTCTGTTATCACAGAATATCCCAGACCAATACACGAGTTGCTTATCATCGTAGAGAATAAACAACACATTTAATTTTTTTCATGATTTTACATAAGTTTATAAGGAGCTCTTCTTTTCCAAATGATTTGCGGGTGATTGTGATCTGTTAATATCACACTCTTTTTTTCTTAATGGGAATTGTTAATCCAAGGCTACAATGCTTCCTTTGGAAGAAGGGATGCAAAGGGCAGCATGGGTGTAAATCTGGAGTGGATGATTTGAAGGCAGTGGAATCGTGCTACCCGTAACTGAGCCTTGCTTCTTGGAGTTTTTTCAGTGATACTGAGGTGAAACTTGCGTGTGTGGTGTAACATCTTTGCTGTCTCTCTGTCCTGGGGTTGAAACCCATGTGCTAATCCTTGATGACTGCAGTAGCACCTACTGCTGTGAGCAAAGCTGATCAACCTTGCCTGCCCTTCCTGTTGACTTCTATTTACAGCCTGCTGAGGAACTCAAACACTTACTGTGGAAATGGGGTGGAGGGAGGGGAAAGAAGGGGAGAGCTCCCTAAGAGTGCCCCTAACCCGGGGACCCTTCTCGCTAGACTCTCTCTCCGCTGATGGGGAGAAGGGGGTCTTTTTTCTGAATACTCCTCTGAAAACCTAACTTCAGGCACTGAGGAGCATGCCCTGAGGGAGACCGTTGGAAGGACAGTGTGCCTGGTGGAGTCACAGCGACTTGATGAGCACTTGTCTCAACTCACTGAACCTTCACATTGACTGTGTTGTGGGTTGGTTTTTGTAAGCATCACAGCAAGAGGGGGTTTTAAAGAGGGATTAAAACTCCGTAGATGTTCGCAGGGAACTCCTCACAGGCAACAACCTGAAGAGGAAAGAGGAATGCTATCTCAGGACATCTGCTTCCTCCCGTTGCATCCCCGTGGCTCGCAGAGTGGAGGCACATCRCGTATGTGTCATGTGAAGCCAAGGCAGCCTCGCACCCTGCCATGGGAAAGGGGCTTGTGGTTTGGGAGATGGAGGAATTGAGCCTCCTGACAGGCAGGATCCTCAGGAAGAGGTGAACTTTACCACAATTTGTCTCAATGAGATCTTTGATGAAGTGAGAGTAATGATAACTTCGACATTTTAAGGAACTCTTCTCGCCCCTGGCAGCATTTCTGCTGACAGCATAGCCACGTCTCGGAGCAGATATTGTAAACAACGAGCACGGTTAGCTTGTTTGGTGCCATGTGTCTCACTGAGGAGTTATCCCTTTGGAGGAAAGGATCATACACAGCTGGTGTGCACCACGGCAAATAATACTCGGTATCACAGGCAAAAAATGAACTTTCAGCTGAAGTAGCTTTGATCACTGCTGATTGCTATGATGTTAAATGTTGCTTGCACTAGATCAGGAGCAGCCAACCTTCCAGAGTCTGACAGGCAAGAAAATAAAATGTGTAAAGTGGGAGAATCATGGGTTTTTATAAGCTACTCGATTTAGCCTTTGCCAGGTATTTTTAGCATAAAAACTAATATAGATATACTATGCAGCATCAAATACATCTGACTTAATCTTTCACCAATTTAATAAATGTCCAAACATGCATTTTAGTACATTATATTTGCTTTTCTTGGTAGCATAGCTATGGCTTTTTATTAAAAATAGTTATAACAATAATTATGAAATTTTGCACAGAAGCAGGCCAGTTCTGGCCTTGATGGCTCTATCTCTACCAGGAAATAAACCAGATCAGGGCTCCTTCTCCAGCCCTGACAGCAAGTGGCACAGCTTGCAATCATATAGGTAAGCTGTCTTCCTCCCAAAACAAAGTAATATCTCATCAATACTGCCTATTGTGAAAAATCCCCAGCACCAAAACATGCCCTGGCATTGCCTGGGACAGTGGGCACAGGCCAAAACTGTGCCAATAAGCACACCAACAGCTAAATAGTGCAGATGCTCAGGTGCCAGTGATTGGATCCATGCCCTGGCCCATTTCAGTTTGCTACTGCAGTTGTAGCCGCTGTGATATATAGTGCTGTTTATGTCCTGCAGTGATTTTCCAGAGAGGTGGTTCATGTTCTGCTGTGCGCACACAAGGATTTGCAAAATGCAGCACCTTTTTTTGGTGGGCCCATGATAAATAAAAGAGCCCACAGGAAAGTTATACTCCCTTGGCTAGCCATGGAAAAATAGAGCCTTCTCCTCTCTTGCCTTTGCCAACTGGTCCCTAGTCCCTGCAGAGGGCCAGGCACCATCCATCAGCTGCTTGGCAGCTCTCTGCACAGCACAGTATTTGTCAGTCCCTACTTTTCCTCCTCCGCCTCACAGAGCCCATTTGCATCTCTTGAGAGACTCAGCAGCTCCCTGGTGCTTCGGTTGCTCCTTCCCCCCTTGCAAGGCTTGCCCGGCTGCTGAGCGGTGGGTCCTATGTGCTGGCAGCGCACAGAGGGATGGGGTGCTGCTGCCCTGCACAGCCCAGTCACCCCACCAGCTGGTCCCAGCATGGACTGGTGGGCTGGACAGGCAGACACAGAAAAGGATGCCTGATATACCGAAGAACTGCAGGCAGCTTGGGAGATATATTTTAGCCAGGCACTGTTTTAGCCTGGTTCGCATCTACACTTTGAATGCCATATAATGTGAAGTGGGGTGTGGAAAGCCAAAAAGCAGCAAGCTCTCTGCCTGTGGAGCACTTTCTCTTGCTGTGTTTATCTAACCTGACCATTGCCTCCATTCAAATTACTTTTTTCATGTTTTATAGAAACTGCCTAGTAAGGTCTAAGGAGCAGCTCAGGGATTTTCTAAGGCATTGATTAGGCACGATTCATGTCAGGCTTCAGCAGGCTTAGCTGTTCACTCCAGTCATGCCCATTGCACGGGACGAGACCCCTTGGCAGGTGTGTCTGGATAGCATTGCAGCGGACGCTGTCCGAGTGCCTCCTGTCGCAAAGGCATCCAAGAGGCTGAAGGATGAGTTTAGCAACTTCTGAAAAACAAACTGATTTTGTAGAAGCCGCAGTCCAACTCCACGGCTTAGAGCCACTGATGAGAATGTGATTTAGAGGGTTGTCTGAGCAGGTACCGAGGAGGTTCTCTGCCTGTTTGAATCTGTATCTCTCTAATGGGTTGGGGAGAAAAGGCACTTCTGCTTTCGATCAAGTTAATGAACTCTCATACTGTGCTGGCGGGAGCAGACGAGGGGATACAGATATAGGCTTGCGTCTGTCTTCTGTGCGCTATACAAATATTGCAGCACGTTGTATGAGGAATGTGCAACTCTGAGATCAATATACAGGATTTGTCATTTCATTTCTTTTCAAAGGACTATTAATAGTAAATCAAACATCAGTTTTACATGAACGGAGTGTGGGTGCCAGCTCTCGCTTTATGCACATCTTCAGTCAGCTTAATTACTGCAATGGTAGCATTGAAGCTCAAGAGAAAGCCTCCACCAGTGTTTTGAAGGAGGAAAATCCTGTAGAACCTTGATTTTTGCTGAGCTATTTGGAGTTCACAGAAGACTTAAATTCAGTGGAAAAACAAAAACCTTTCTGTTATCCACTGAGACTTGATTGTTTGATAGCAAAAGCAAGTCTGGCAAAGAACCAGGGAAGTGAGAAATTCCAGTTAAAGAGCTTAGGCCTGACTGTGGGTTTTTTTTTTTTCCTTTTCCAAGAAACAAAAGACCATGTCCTTGTCAGACGACATCAATGCATCTTCCTCAGGGCTGATTAGAAGGTTGTTGAGGGAAACCCTGGCTAAATTACARAACAAAGTCTTGCATGTGCTCCTGCTAGACTTTTCCTAACTTGCTGACACCTTTTCCTTCTGTATTGAACCTCTGCTCCACACAGCCATTGAAAATACCACTGACACATGTGGTGCCTTCAGGCTGAAGGGACAAACACCTGGTGGGTGGAGAAATGGCAAAATGGGAGGAAGCAAAAGTTCTTTCAATGCGATGTTGGTTTCAGGTTCTCAGCACTTTCATAGGCTGTTGATTGCCAAGAATGGTCATGGGTTTGGATCACTTCTCCTTTTTATACTAACTGAAGATGTAATGTTGCAAGATCTTAAGCTTCACTGAAGAATGACCTCTTCTTCCTCGTCATGCTCAGCACTGTTTAACTACTTATAAAACTAGATGCTTTCTTTCCAGTAAAGGAGTCTAGAAATGATGGTGGTCTGTTTTTTAAAAGACATTTATTTTTGTTGTACTTGAATCTTCATCAGGGAGTTGTATTTAAGCTATTAAACCTTCAGCTTTTCCCTTCCTTCGAAAACAATAGTGGTTATGGGGAAAAGAGCATCCTGTCAGCTGCTTTTTAAGAGCTTTATTTTAATTATAAACTCTTGAAATGGCAGTGGTAGGAAGCAAGGAAATATGGTCTAATATCAAGACAATGCTGTTATCTTGGAAAGCTTGCAAACCCACATTTCTCCACCCACAAACTGTATTTACTGCAGTAAGGAGGAAATATGTAAGGGAAGAAAAAATCTACGTGAGAGCGTGTATGTGTGTGTGTGTGTGTAAAACTGCAGATAAGACAAACTTAGAAAATCCCTCTGGATAAAATTTTCAAAAGAATTTTTCTTCCTTTTTTCAACACAGGAAGGCATACAGCAAATTCTTGCAACTTTCACTTAGATGTTGACACTTTCACCTCTCTAGATTGAATCGGAGATGAGCTTTGTGTGTCCTTGTGTAGTTAACAGTAGCATGGTCGGTTTAGACACTGCAAGTACAGATGTGGGAATCACAAGTTAAAATGTGACTCCTGAAAGACCTGAAAGAGGATGTCTGTCCTGTCTGCACTTTAGGCTGAGGAAGAGAATGTCTATTAGTGGGGCCTGATTTTTCCTTTCTTGAGCAGCCACCAAAGGGGACAAAATCACAAATTCCTGCCTACGTCCTACTCCACCTTGCTGAGTGAAGCTGTGCATACACAGCACTCTATATGTACACAACCCTTTTATCATTATTTAGCATTACAGATCAAGACAAGGTATGTCTGTTTAACACTGTAGCTAATGACTGGAAGGTATGTCTGTTTAACACTGTAGCTAATGATTGGAAAGCTCTTGTCTTTGGTGATGCTAAATATGTCCTGGCACCTGAAGAGGGCTAGAAGCTGTAGAAGGAAGACCAAGCGTGATATCACTAGGCGGGGTGAGCCGTTGGTGGGAGGGAATGGCCAAAGCTAAAGAAGGGATTGGCTCAGTGGTCACACAGAAAAATAAAAGGGTAAATAATTTTGACTGGAATAAAATGTTGGTTGCAATTTTTGGGATATTTTGGTATACTTTCACAGTATACTCCACAGTATTTTTATTTCTAAATTCACATCAGCATCACCAGAGATACTATTAGCTGTTGAGGCTTGTGGAGACATCAAAGGTAAAGGAAGACAATAATAGAAAACATTTCTCTCTAGCCACTTTGATAGAGAAAAGGAAAAGGACAGAAGACTAATACAGAAGAGGGCAGAAGAAGAAGAGAAACCACGTGCAGCAGGGAAGGGAACAGAATGGATTTTGAAAAAGATCTGACCTATGCTTAAAGAATAGCTCAGAGTGATGAGGAGCCTAGAGCAGGAGACAGCATGAGGATGCATTACTGTTTTGGTCTGAGCCTTGTTTTCAATAGCATCACCTAAAGTTCAGTGAATTTATGTTAGAGACCTTTGCAAAGGCTGTGTGTTATGTGTTTCCACTTAATAGTGGGCTTTGAAGAGGAAATTAAAAATGGTTTCCCTGTCTTGTGGAGCTGAGCTGCTCATCCCCATTCTGCACATCCATTCCCTGTGGATGTGCAGCGCAACTGGTTTGCCTGGCCACCTGGTGAGCAAATCCACTTAAAGACTAACCCGGGGAGAAAAGTTTTCAGCCAGATCCGTTTCCCGATCTCTCAGTGGCTGAGCTGGCTTGTGACAGTTTAGAGCACTCATCATTGTGCATGTAATATCATGATTATACACCATGATTATACACCACGATTATACACCACACACCCAGCAAGGCAGGGAAACCTGGTGGTGAGGACGCGTCTGCTGCTGGGGTGGTACATGCAGCAGACGTGGTGGGCAGACAGCTGGAGGTGGCATTGTCTCAAACTTTTGTGCCAAGATTTGCCATGGGATGTTTTAAGGAGCCATGATATATAGTGTACAGTATAAGATGCAACCACAGAAACATCAAGAAATTGTGAAACATAGAAGAGTGACAAGTGGAAAAATGTAAGCAGGGACTCATATTTACGTGATTTTTTTGAGTGACTTCTTTATCCTTTGAGATTTACTCTAAAAGCTGTGTTTTTCCTCTCTGCACTGGGGATAGTGTTGCTTTTATTTGCTATTATAAATTATATATTTTTACTCTCCGGTTCAAGCAGAATATAGTCCTTTTCCCTAGAACAAGTGTGGTTTTCTCCTTGCTAGATGGATTGTTATTTTGGTTCCATTCATCTAACATTATATATACTTCACGGGGTTTTGTTGTCCTTTAAAATTTGTGGGACTGAGATTGGTTTGTTATTCGCATATAATATCAGCTGACGGGAGCCGTGATACAGGAGTATGATTACACAGAATAATTCATAATTTTTTTCTTCTAGGCAAACAGATGCAGTTGGAAAGTATGTCTGTTTTCAAGGATGGCTGTCTTTGTTCAGTCGATAGCAAGCCTGAACCGTTAGGGAGTTTTAGGGTGTAGAGGGTTCAGGCACCTGCTCTGGTCATTTTCAGACTCCAGATGTACAGCAGAAAAGTCCCTTTTCTTCCTGCTGAATATATTAAGAATAATACGTTGTTAGAGGGGAGAGCTAGAAATAGGAAAATATTACTTAGAGGAATGAACAAAGGAAGGGAATGCTGGCTTTGAGCCCTGGCTTCRTGGTCTCCTTTTCTTTCTCACTCTGAAACCAGGGATAAAAATACCTGTATTCTCAGAAGGGATTGGAGGCATCAAATATTCTATAAAGCTTATTCAAAATGAGCCTAGGCAAAAAAACCTACAAATGCAAACCAAGAACCAGAAAAAAAAAWTAACTTCTTGGACAGAAAAATGGCCAGATTCAGTGTGACCAAAAGTAGATATTAAAACTTGTTAAATGATGATGGTTATTTTAGAGGGAGTGGGGGAAGAGAGAGACTTTTAAAATGAAGTCTAAATACTTGTTTTCCCTGTTCTCAAAATGTTTCTACTTTCCATTTTGAAATGGTGCTTTGTGCTGAAGTTTACCTCATCTTAATTTTTCTAAGAGGTAAAATGAATGACTTCTTTTTTTTGTCTAACCAGTCATTGAAAAAACAGTTATATTCACAGCTCTGTTTGAAATGATGAAATGCAAATGTGTCCTTCCCTGTAGGGGCTGTGTGCTCAGGATCCTTCCATGCTTCCACAGAGCTCTTCTTACATCAGCGGAAAAACAGCCTGTTTAGGTGCAGGGAAACCCTTCCAGTGGTGAGAATTAACGTTATGAGCGCTGGGGGAATGCTGGAACTTGCTGGTTACGCTTGATACAAGGGCACTGTCTACAGAAACTAAGTATGGATTTCCCATACCAGTGTTGTGGGTGCATTTATTCACAATCTAACTTGCAACTTCTCTAGTGGCTTGATAATTATTTTTGTCTACTCAGTGACCTCATCTCCTCATTGCTGCCAAACAAAAACCAAAAAGTGTCTGAACTTTTGCTTGTAAAAAACAGGGATGATGAGTTTTCCATCTAGGCTTTGTAGATGCTCATTCCCTCCTGAACTGTCACTTCAGAATCTCATAGTTATTGCTGAAAAGGAAATTTATGGAGCACTTTTTAAATGTTCTTGTCGGGTATACTTCATTTTTCTTTTAAATGGTGCCTCTACATATTTCTTTTAGCTAGGCTCAAACTTGTGTGAGGCACTTGAAGTTAAAGTACCCCTGTGCCATTGGATGGACTCTGATGTAGGTCCTCTCGGGTTTTTCAGAGGTTACAGTAATCCAGAATATTCTTTTTTTTCTTTTTTTTTTTTTCCCTCTCCAAAAAAGGTGCTGACGCCATGCCTTCTTTATAGCATTTGGGACTGGGGAAGAAGATGCAGTCATTTAGTGTGTGCACATCACCTTGCATTCCCCCAGCTAGCGAATCCTGCAAAGCACTAAGAAGACTTGGAAATGCTCCTCAGGGGAGAAAGAGACATGGGAGGGAGGAAGGAAGGGAGGGAAGGAAAGAGTGAGCAGGAGGAAGTTTGGGCTCCTTGGACAGGGTCAAAGACACTCTGCTGCCGAACAGTCCTTACCACTGCCATGGGTTGCCTTCCTCTCAGGGTGCAACACCCACACCTGGACTGTGGCTCTTCTTGGTTTCCCTCTTTGGAGGTGTTAGCATAGGAAGAAAGAGCCTCTTAAGAAAAGCTGTCTGAAGGGCACTAGGAAAGGAGAGCTAGCTGATGGACCACTAAAAAGGAAGCCCCAGTCATGACATGAGATGGCAATAGAGGCTTCATATCAGCAAGGACTACATGTCAGCTGTATTACGCCGCTTATCCTGGTCACTGGTGCTTGTTCGTATAATTAACTTCTGCAGATCCAAGAAGATGACAGAAAGAAAACTGCATATGGTGAAGCCTCAGCTAGGGATAAGAATTAAATGAAGGTTCAGTGAACTACTTCGCAATGAATGCTATGGCACTTCGTTGGGAGCAAAGTATGGGTGGAACAGGCAAGGGCTAGGCACATTATCATTTCTGGCATTAGGTTAATTGCATTGCTGATAGTCTGCAAACTGCTGACAGGAGCAGGAGTGGCTTCTTGCTGGACTCTGCCCTTGTTGATGCCAGAGGGGAAAGTCTGGTTCCCACCTCTTTAAAAGCCTTGCTGAGTGAAGGAGATCACTGGCAAATGATTGGGAAAATATGCAGGAGAGACTTCTAAGTGCATATGGGGGGAGATTCTTCACCAAATGAATGGTAGAGATACTGCCAGGAGTTAAGCAGGATATTCAAAAGCGTGGGTGAAAGGGGAGGAAGGAAATCATTGCTATGCAGGGAAGCGTCCTTCAGATGCACACACACTACTGCGGGGCTCAGCTGTAACACCATCTTCACCATGTTGCACTAGAATTATGGTGATTCCTATTTTGCCAGGTTTACCCTTGCATGCAGCGTGGGATGGCTACCTACAGTGGCTGCCAAGCATAAGCTAAGGGAGGTGCATGCCAAAGCTATGAATTAGGTAGGGCATTTTTAAGGCTGTTAATGACAATGTGGTACCTTAGTCCTTCATCAAGACAACTCAGTCTGCTCTCTGAAAATCAGCCATCAGGGATTTGCAGGGTAGTCAAGCCTCTACAGAGCAACACATGAGCTAAAGAGAGTTTTTTACCCCATCTTGTCAATCACCCAGAGAATCAGAAGGCAGCTTTGCTTTCCCTGATGCTCAGCCATGGATTGGCATCATTTTATTTCGGCTAACACTGCCTGATTTTGTTACCATGCCAAGTAACTGAAATATGAACACCTCTGGGCAGTGGAGAGAATAACAAAAGTTCCTATAGTGGAAAGTGTGATTATCAGTTAAATTATACAGTTACAGAAGCTGGGATTTGAACCCTTTAGTTCCCAAGACCCATTGATCTCCATGAGTTGGACCAAAGAAGAAATCCCACTGTTTTCTGACCCAGACTAACCCAGACGCCCTCTGCAGCCAGTTTGCAGATGGTAATGAGACTTCACTGCAACAAGCTATGGTGGGAAAAATTATTGTGGGCAATCCATCTGCCAGGGCTGAAGAGCATCTGTGAAGACCGTAGTGAAAAAGGCATGCATTACTTGCAGATTTCAGATGGAGCAAGAAGTACCACTCAGCTGTTTGTGACCACACGCACGAAACACAAGGCCGAGCTAAATGCTCTGAAAAGGGGTCAGTCCATGGGAGTCTGAACCACCCACACCGAGGCAAAGGGGGAAGTGAGTGACTCAAGCTCCTGGGAAATTTGGAGGGATTTGGGCTTGGACCAAAACCAAGTGCCAAGCTGCCTTGAACTTCGGACTGTTCGGATTCCAACCTGGATCTGAGCTAAGCAGCTCAAGCCCTTTTCTGACAAAGAGATCTCTTTTGCACACCATATAAAATCGTATTCACCTGATTTAGTGTCTAAGAAAACAGTTCTCCTTCAAAGTATGTTTTTATGGAGTTAGTTTTATGGGCTGATGTATATGGAAATCATGTTATAAAATATACATATAGAAATGCCCCATAGGGTATTAAAGTTTTCTTCTACAGGCACTTTAATGATGTCAAGGATTAGATCTGTCTCCAGCTCTGCCCAACACAGAAGTGAAACCTGTTTACAGTCAGGAGAAGAGTAAAGTGTTTTGGCAGGGGTCTTACAGATCACCTGAGACCAGATATAAAGTGGCAGGTGATAGCCCCATGAATCAAAATAGTATATCCTCCCTCTCTCTTTAAAAAGCAGAATTAATAACCTGCTTTAAAACACACACACACATACACTGAGAAACAATGCGTCCTTTGCGAGCAAGAAAAGAATCAATCATCTGAGCTGCCAGATGACAAGGTGATCCTTTTGCATTCCTTTTCAGTTTTAAATCATAGGTTGTGTTTAAAGCAAATTCCCATGTTCTCCTCTATCCGAAAGTAACTCTTTGAAAGGTAGAAATTAAGAAGGCTGGCAATATTTATCCAGCTAATTGTGTACTAATTTGGTAGAGTACAACAGGCTTATAGTTTTGGAAGGAGAAGAGAAAGTCTAGAAAAGGGGTGAGATCCACCCTGGATAATGTCCTGATGAGACATACAGCTAGGCATTGAATAACATTTCTTTTTTTTCTTTTTTTTTTTTTATTTGAACATGTGAGGAAATTAAGTCATGGAAGAACTGTAGATACCATGACATCTTGCATGTAAGCAATTGAACCTGAACGAGATCAAAACATCATTGTGTCCATATAGTAGGTCCTGAATATCCTTTATTCAGCGCCCTGAAGTGCCATTTATAACAGTACAAAATGAGTATGAAATACTACTGAGGTAGTGATCTGGGTATTTTTCACCATCCTCAAAAGGAGTCCCTGTAGAAGATGGCAAGCACTGCAGAATAAGGCCTGTGGATATTAAGTAGCTTGTCAAAGAGCAGTCACTAATGCTCTGGGAACAGAATTTGCAATGATGAAACACCGTGTTTTAGCTACTAAAAGTGTTTCTTTAACATCTTCCCATGTTGAGGAAGGTGGGGAGCACAGAGAGGGAGAGGGCTGATTTCCAGCGCAGGGGGCTGCATGTGTAAGTGCCTGTGGGAGTCTGGTGAGGCTGCAGGGGATCTGGCTTTCTAGCTACACTGAGATGCAGAGGCAATAAAACTAGGTTTATTAATTTGGCAGGGGCCAGAAAGGTCATGACAGACTCCAATGTTCACATGGTCTCTGTCGGAATTTGAGATGGTTCAGATGCAGGGATCTTGCTTAGGCCCTGTGTAAAGGAGAACTTTAACTCAGAAAGCTGAATCTGCCTGCCCGAATTTTGATTATTTGGTGGGTTTAAGCTGCTTTTATTGTGCATTTTTATTTATTTTCCTCTTGAAAACCATTGCCCGTGTATACGTGTTGAAACAGAGCACTTATTTGATTGTGATGATTTTCCTCTCCAACAACCATTTACTGACTTACCTTGAATTACAGAATTGGAAAACAGCTGACTGTGAAGCTACAGGAGTAAATACTGCATTGCACAATAAAGTGAAAAGTAACTGGAATAAAAAATCCCACCCTGAGCCTTTGCTGAATGGTGCTTGGGAACAAGAGTTTGTTTCTGTACAGTGCAGGTGGTGTTTGACATGTCGCGTGGAAGGTCAGCATGCACTTTCAGTTAAGGTACAGGTGCTACATTTTCCTTTTCTTGACCTTGCCTGGGTTTCAAATCTGGTTTAATCACTCCCTCAAGAGAGTAGTATAGCAGCAATAATCACTTAATTTATGCCCACCCACAAGTGACCACAGGGGAAGTACACAAGAAAAACTTTCTATTGCTTTCATTGGGGAATAGGGGAAGAGATTATGTTAGACAAGAAAAGAGAGGGAGAGAATGAGAGATATGCATATGGTTTTTTCCATACTGGGGTTGGATATCCTCCAGGCAATTATTTCAATAGCCAAGGGTATTTGGGTATGTATGGCTGATAGGGGAAAGCAGAGATTTTGCAAACTTCACTGTACAGGAGAAAAAAGGTTTGTCTCACATTTCTGAAGCCTGGTATTTGGCATTTCAAATGCATCTTGCATGTGGTTTGCACCAACTGCAGTCAGAAACAGCAACGTTTCACCTGACAAATCTCTTGTAGCAAAAGTCAGAACCCCAAACTTTCAGCCATTTCCTTTGCTTCCTCTCACTCCGACCAGCAAAGCATCCAAAGGGTGTTTTCTGAAAACGTATTTTTTCCTCTGGAACCCTTTGTCAGAATGAAATCTTCCAGGTAGCTCTACAAGTGAAGACAGCGTTTACCAGTATACTGCATTGCTCATCTAATGGATTGCTATGTAAGTAAGTGGAAAGATACTCTAAAATACTGGTCATTTCCTATTTTACAGGCGAAGTGCATTAGACACTACTTGCTGTATTTCCCAACTGTTGGTTTCTTTTTCCTTTTTTTTTTCTTCTTAATAATAGCTGCTGTAAAAAAGTTATTTGCAAATACTGTTTTTTTTCTGTCAGAGTCTTGCTCTGGCATCACCAATTTGGAAAGCAACTGCAGCCTAAAAAGCAATCATTTGCAATGACACGGGGACATACAGAGAATTTTAAAATGTGCCTTTAGTGGAGATTACTACATCAAAAAAACCCCAGAAAAAACAAAATGCTGAAGCAAAGAGCCACTTACCTTTTAAAGTTTCACAACAAATGTGTCCTTGACCAAATGCGTGGAGGGTAACTACAAAAGAAAAAGTTACCTTAGCATAGGAAGAACTAAGCTGCTAGAAACAAGAGACGCAGCCACTGCACTGCAGGCGCTTGCAAGGCAAATGGGGGAATGGTGTCTAGGACCAGCTGTTTCCATTGGCAAGTTGTCCTTGCGGTCTCCCATGGAGTTAGGACCTTAAAAGAAGTGGAAAGACACCTGGGAAGATGTGCTAGGCCAATACCCATGCCTGGCACAAAAGCCTGATTGCTGTTCCCTGCCAGAGCAGCCTTTTGGAGCTGCACTAGTGGGAAATGGGGTTGCCAGGACCGGAGAGCCACTACGAGGTTTCATCTGTGAATATGAGGTTTCATGAAGATATGCCTTGCCTGCAGATAATTTCCTAAAGAGAGATCATGTTTGGGAAGATCTATTTCATGCGATGTCATGTGGAGTGATCGCCCCACAGGTGGTGGTGGGAGACATGGAATGGGGAAGAGCAGAAACGAAGGAGGACAAACTGTGTCCCGCTCCCCTCGCTTAGAGGAAAGCTGAGAGGAGATGTCTTGGGTAATCCTCCTCCATGGGGTCGCAAGCGGGACTGTCCTCCACACCTTTTTTACCAGGCAAACTAGCTAGATTATCCCTCTCCACCTCCATATATTTTGGTTTATTTTGAGACTTACCAGGGAGCAGATGAAAGTCACAGACCACGAGAAGAGTACCAGAGATTTCTCAGTCCAGCCCCTTTGCTTTCCTTCTCTCAAGTGTTGCATATTCCTATTTTATTTTAGAATAAGGTTCATAGAGTTGGCTCAAGACAGTGATCAACTAGCAGAGCACAGCTTGAAAACTATCCCAAAGGGCCTCCAAGGGCCAATGCTGCATCCAGGAAAGTGCCAAAAAGCCTTGGAACAATGGCCACAAGCAGCTGCAGTAGATTTCTGCCGCCTCGACGTTTCTCTGTAGATGAAGAGAAGCTGAAAAAGGAGTAACAATTACTGTGACCTTGCTTATGGCTCAAATGTCATGGAATCCTAATTTTTATTTAAGAGGGGCCAATTTCCCTGAGATTTTAATTGGAAGAGACTGTGATGCAATGGAGCAGAAATTAACCCACAGAATGTATAATTCATCTCATTTCCAAAGGTTTTTATTGCTGGTCCCTTAGGCCCTAAGCACACCCCAGTCTGTGTTCAGGATAAGAAATACCTGATTTCTCTTGTCTCTCATCAAATTATACTAGCACAGCCAGTACTTAAAGGATTGCCATTCCCCAGAAAACTCTGTGTGTGGTCCCTGTTTCAGCTGAGCAAAAAATTCAAATATTCTCAGACAAAAATACATAAGGTTATCTTAGTCCCAGGCTCATATCCCCCTGTTTTCTCAAGGTAGAATTTTTCCAGCCACCTTGTTATCCAGATGGACATAGAAAAAGCTGTATAAAAAATACATTCCCATTGCCCATCCATACATGCCCCACACCACCTAGGAGAGAATTATGTATTACTCCCAGAATGAAATAGCAACAGCCGTCTTTCCTCCCAAGCTATGTCATACGAGTGCTTTCTCTGAGGGTGCCTTTCCAAGAATACCTTTCCAAGGCTGCCACCTTTTTCTGTGGACTTGTTATCAGCATGAGAAGGTGCGCTACTGGGCAGGGTGCAAGTCTTTCCTTGCCTCTGCCTCACTGTTAGGTGAACGAAACAGCAGGCCTGTCCAAGAGGGCAAGACTGAGCTGAGAGCTCCTTCAGTCCTCAGTGTGTTCATTCATCTCATTATCCTTGTTTTCTTCCAGTTTTTAAGAAATCATATTTATAAAACGGCTTTATCCAAGCCTGATGATGTATCCATCTCTTTTCTTGATACGGAGCTGAACTTACTGTGCTGATACCTCCCTCCTGAGGTATCGGAGGCTGAGACGCTGGACCAGGCTGTCCTTGCTCCCGTAGTGCCACAGCCCTTTCTTGTACGTCTTTGGTGGCTCATGTGATCTGCCTGTGTCTGCTGTCCACCTATGAAGTGGCAGCAAGAATCCTTGACTCACAGGTAGGATAAACCACCCTGTATGTTTAAGGCCATGTGGACGCAAACTTTGCTTGTAACACTCTAGCTGTAGCAGCAAAGTAGCTGAAACCCCTAATACTGCAGGACATGAAGGGCAGCAGAGTGAATGCAAAACACTTGGCTCTTGGCATTCAGCGCAGAGGTTTCTCCTGACATCCTGGAGGCCCTAATGGTGGGAGGGAAGTCCTTCCAGAAGAATTTTGGATAACAGAAACATGTTGACACGTCAGCGTTGTACGTTGTGGGTGGAATATCTCAGGCACGACCGCTCTGCCTATTGCGGCAGCGTTTCTGCTGCTGTGTGAGGCTGGAGTCCACAAGCATAAGAGCACATCTGGGCTTTTCAAAGGAAGATTTGATTCTGTGTACTGGGCTTCAGCCTGTTCTTATTTTCCCAAGTTTAGTTTGAAATATAGAGTCGAACCTCTAAAGCTGAAAAATGAGCAAAGCTGAAAAAGAAGTCAAACTTGGCTGTGCACCTTCCTATTTCAGCCATCTCTCTCGAGCAGCAGAGCTCTTGCACGCAATCAGCCCAGCCTAAGTCATCCCATAATTGTTTTCTTCCTGGACTCACACTCTCCCTGTTTCTTCTCAGCTCTTCATTCATCTGGGTTGATCAGTCAATTAGATGTTCAGTGAAGCTACCCACCATTCATTTGCCTTCACGCTTTTATATGCAGTGCTCTTGCTTGTAAAAATTGCTAACCAGTCCAAGCTGATGTTTAAGACAGCCAGTAAACGTGTCCTTGCTAGTGACTGATGAGGGGTGTTTCTGCACAGACTAATGAATGCACATATTGAGATAGATGAATTTTATCACATCAGGCTTTACACCACTTCCTCTGGGATAAATTTCATAGACACAGTAAGATTTTTACAGCATCTGAAAAGACTCGGGTACTGAAAGGTAGATTTATACACCCTCTAGTTTTACAAATATGGTGTGCAATCAGTGGTCAGTGGAATTCAAAATAACCTCTTTAAAGGTTTTTGCCCTTTTAACTGCAGGAATATAAGTTAAGTCCTGAAGAGTGCAGAAATAAAATACACAAYGTGGTAAGAATTTAAAATGGAAAAAATTAGGTATTTTATAGCTGGTTGCTCATTCCTATAAACTTAATTCAGCTCTTCTTTCAAAAGAGTTCTGTAGATATAATCAAAGCTTGTAGGTTGGAGTTTTAATTCATTTCATATCCATTGTATTATATGGTGATATTTTTATAGAGATCACATATATTTGACTATTGGCTTAAATCACTAGTGCAATTTCATCTTTTGCAGTTATTCCTAGCTTTCTCAAATGTGTTCTTTCGTTGGTCTCTGACTAATGGAAATTTCTTGAGCCTGACCTATTTGCCGTCTAGAAAGCATAGACTCTGAGATGGATTACCACTTAGGCCATGCCCACCTAAATTACATGGAAGTATAATTAATGACCAGCTTCATTGACCTTTGTACTGTCAGGGTAATGAAAAGTTAGCCTTTCTAGAATTAAACCAGCCAAATTCTGCTCTACTTTTCCTGTACATGGGAGCTGAAGTACATAGGAGGTAAATTTCTGAAACTGATAACAAAATTTAGTCCAAGACCTGAGTAATCACTGACTAATCCAGGAGAAGCATAGCAGGCTATCGATGTTTGAAGGTCTGATTTACCTTTTGTGCTGAAATAATGTTTTAATTTCATTTCTGTTTTATACTGCTGTAACCAAAAGGAAAGTCTATTTCCAAGGCAGAAGGGAAGTTTGTTATGACAAATAATAAGTGAGGTTTTCAAAATTCTCTAAGCAATTAATTAACCCACAGCTTCAAAACAGAAATATTCCCAGCACTGTGTTTTCTAGGACTTCCTCCAGTATTATTTTAAAAGTCTCAAACAGAGATCTTTTGCCTGTTCCCGCGAGCAACTGTTGTGCCATCTTAAAGACGATACTGTCCGCAAGGTCCCCCAGCTGCTTCCTTTAAAACGTTCCTTCTCCCAATCTCATGGCGTTTGGAGGCACTGCGGAAAAGGGGTGATTCCCCAGCTGCCATCCACAGCTCCCAGGCGGGATGCGGTGGGTGTGGGCTGTCCTGGGCGCTACAGCCCCAGGCTGTCTGGCTGCAGCAGCATGCCACCCTGCCACACAGAGGGCTCTCCTGCTGGCCCTGCTGCCCCAGAGTGGCTTTGAAGGGGAAAATGGATTTGGGAAGCGCTAGCCAGAACAGCAGAAGTTGCCTGGAAAGACAAGTCGGACCCCTTGAAAGTCAGGAAGAAAAAGAACCCATTGCTAAAGCTAGGAAGCAAACCATGGGGCATGGGCTGGCCATGCACAGGGAACGCACACGGCAGGTTTTTGCCTGGGGTGAGCCAGAGCTGACTGCCCCAGCACCTGGGAGCAGGTGTCGTGAACTGCTTTGCACAGAAACAAGGTGACCCCTGTCCTCTGACTGGCGGCTTCTTGTGTTTCTGAGAGGCAGTCTCTCTCACTTAGTTTCTACATCCCACTTAACCTTTATTTTGGGAAAGAAATACAACTGTTGGGTGCACACCCATGGAAGTTTCCTGCCTCCAGCATGTGTGATGGACTGACAGCGTTAGTCCTTCTACTAATGTTTTGCCAGAAGACCAGAGCTAACGCATGCTTCAAGCACAACATGTCTTATAATCTCTAGAGTAGATGCTATTTGACTGAGGTGTTTTCAGGCTTTTGCACCAAATTCTGCTCTCATTTACACATCTCCTCTTCTGCTCCTCTGATATTACTGTTGCTCCTACAGCAGCTTAAAAAGACTGCCTTTCATCTGCCTATTGCTATTTTATCAGTATTTAGTGCAGGCAAACCCTCACTTGCTGTTTCAGTTAAGAGCCTTCTGAGGCATCCTCATGCCTGTGTCACCACCCTTTGTGAGGAGGTTTGCCCTTCATTAATTATTGTTCTTGGATCTCCTCAGGTAGCAGAGTCCAGGGAAAGAAGACGACGACCCCTTGCAGGAGTTACCCACAGTTTACATTTATGTGCCATTAAGAGACACGTCCATCCTGTCGAGTTTTAATGGCTGTACCTATTCTTTCCATAGATCTCCACACCCAGACAGAGCACTTCAAATTGCTCTGCAATTGCAAAAGTCTTTGGTCATGTTCAGTCTATTTCTACAAACATATGCAGGATAAAAGATCCTCAGCTAAAACTATCCGAGAGCTTCAGACAGTCCAGCCACTTTTTCCACACAGATGTGCTTTTCATCCCACTCCTGAAAACCCTCCCTCATCAGGGCTGAAATTCTGGCCCTGTAAGAGCCAATTAAGCACTTTGCCGCCAACTTCAGCAGGGGCCAGATCTCGGCACAGATGTTCCTCCTTTGCTTTAACATCTTCCTGCACTCCTGGGCTCCTGGTACCACTTTGTTCCACTCCCCATCACACACTTAATTCCTTTTTTTCTCCTCGATTGACAAACAACTATTTCTGGCAAGCAGCGGAAGTGTCAGAGGATGCTCGCTAACATCCTTGCCAGATGATGTTTCCATACAAGTGGATCAGTGTCGTGACTAGCGCAATCGTTCTGGGGGATACTGTGCCCTCATTCATGACAACAATCAGGCTCTCAAAATCCCTCACATAAAATAGCTGGCAAGAGCATCCTCTTATCTCTCTTTTTTGACTGTGTTAGCTGGTACAGGCTACTCTGCCTCATGCACTCTGTGCACTGGATACAGCTATGTGAAGATTTCAATTTAGTTCTCCAATTGCTTTTTCTGCTGGGTCTGATCTAATTGCTGTCAGGATGCATAGTGGTGCTTCAAATGGTAATGGGAAGACCTAGGAAATGCTTTTGAGCTTTAAAATCTCCTTAGGACAGCTTCTTCCCCTTCCAGAAAGTTTTCTAAGCTTCTAACACTTGTAAAAATAATTGGTCAATGTGGGAGAGAACTTATACTGTAATACTAATGTGCTAAAATTCAATCACTGCGCACACCATGGCATCACTTCAATAGATACAGCTTAGCAAGCATTAGATTTATAACCATGTTTTTGCCAGCTTGGTCTGCGGAGTTAAATTCTTCAGCAGTCCTCAGGACTTTTCTGGATTATTCTCAGCCAGATAGATCTCATCTGCCTCCTTTCCAATCTTAATAGCCTCCCACATACAGTCCCCTTCTCTGGCTGGCTGTCTTTGCCACCTTTGGCATTTGGATCTTAACCCTTCTTTTCATTTTCCCTGAAAGTTTTGGCTTGACCACTGCTTGTAAGACAAAGGGGAAAAAAAAAAATTCAGGGAATTGTCCTAAAAATCAATTGGTGGACTTTCAGACAACTTAACCTAATAGTTAATTCAAGCCCAAGCATTGCAGGAGTGGGAGTGGTTTTTGAGGACTGACAACCCCTGATTAACATCTTGCAGTACTGCTGCTTCTCAAAAGATAAGGGATAATAGGGTTGGCTGTCACTTAGCATGTTTGATTCTTTGGTGTCTCCAAACCGGTGATCCAAACACTTTGTCTGCTGACTCTGGTTCAGTCTTTGTTCCTTGTTTTGGCAGGACTGGCAGTATATTATAGGGCAAGGTACAGAGTAGGTAGGACTAAGATTACTGTTGTCATTCCCAGTTTGTTTCTCTTTTCTGGGTCAGTATGGCAAGTTAATCTATTTATTTTGGTACAAAGAGCAATTATGGAGATATTGTGAGCTCCTAGTTGGACCACTTCAGTGTTTCCCTGGGACCAGCTATAACAGTTTCAGGTAATTCGAGTGTTTAATGGGTGTAATTAAACACACAATTCTTAGCAGCTAATTTCTATACCTAGCAGATCTTTGGACTGTGCCAATTTAGAAGGCACAATATGAGCTGTAACTCCAGCAGGAGTTAGCAATAAACCTCCAAGGAAACCCCCTGGACACATAGTGCGTAAAAATCTGTCTGGTCATGGACTATTGACACGCTCAAAGGTACAATGCCGATGCGATGACCTTSAGTTGAGACCCAATGTGATGAAATTAGGAATGTGCAATTTAAAAGGAAGATAACAATTTCCAATACGTAAGCATGGAAGGATGCCTTAAAGGGTGATTAATGTGGCATCCCATTAGCTTTAAGTACTACAGAACATCTGGCATATTTCCCCCTTGACTGCAAATTTCTGAGCGTTGGTGTTATRTCATCTTACAGTATTCATTTTCTCCCTGTCTCTATAAATCATCTCAGCAATTGTTGTTCATATGAAAGTAATTATATAAATGCACTTGATTAAATTAGCTTTCATCTAGTACAGTTTTTTTTATATGGGCATTTCCCTTCCAAAAATAACTCAGAGGAACTGATGCATTAGGTTTGTGCCATATGACGGAGATTAGAGTCTCTCAGCACTGCTAAGCCAGTACATTTCAGCACACCTAGGGCCCAAATGCTGTACCTGGGGTTGATCCACTGGGCTCCTCTYGCATAGGTACCTGGGCAAAATTTTGTTCATGAAGGCAGCCAACTTACTGAAATTTTAACGAAATTCTGGAAGCTGGTGTTACTCGTGCAAGTTTTGCTGATTTCTGTTACCCTTGGAGGTTTCATCTTCTCAAAAGTCAATCAGAGAATGATAAAGACCAGACTGCAYGGCGCAGTGACCTTGGGCTCTCTCTTCTGTTAGCACGTCTTGGGTGCTTTAACACTGAGCAGATTGGGTCCAAGTGTAAGAGGATAAAGTCAGAGTGATTAGGGATTTCTCCCATGACTTCAGCACTGTTGGATCCTCTTGAACACCTTAAAAGCCCTCACGAGTTATGGATGTAACTGTGCATGCCAATACACACTTTTGAAATGTTAATTTTTTCGATGTCTCACAGTTGATTAAACAAACAAAATAACCCTCCACCTCGAGGAAGGTAGCAATATGCATTAGGCTCATTATGACTTTCCAAGCTCCTGCCCTTCAAGCGTTGAGCAGAACTTTACCTCGTGGAAGCCACAACAGGGGCGAGGGGTGGCTTCCAATCCTCACAGCCATTTCCTGACCACGGTCAGCATCCAGCCCTGGGTGTTGCACTATGGTTATTCACCCTGGAGCATTACAGAACAAACGTCTTGAAAATACTCACCACTTAAAGCGTGGCCCTCTTTATCTCCCCACCAGTGTTTTGAAGAGTAAAAGAAGGAAATGCCTTTTAGACAGGGCTGATCACACATAGCTCTTAACCACCCACTCTCCTTTCTTCAGCATCAGCTGTTTTGCTGTGGCAGGCTGACCTGACTTCACTTGGGTGCTAGACAAATCTCAGCGTGTGAGAGTTTAGATTCGAGCAACTTGCCCAAGGGAATATGAGGTGGGAGGAGGAGAGGAGATGAACATATCAAACCTAGGATACGTTACCACCAGTCCCTCACTGCTGCACACACTAAAGCAAGAGTGACAAAAGGCAGGAGCATGGGGAAGGGAGAGGAGCTCCTTCTCTCTGCAGGCATTTGAAGTAACTAGTGCTCTGTTGTATTCACAGAGTAGCAATGGTTGTGCCATTGCACTAAGCAGAAAACAGCCCACACTGTGTATTTTTGGGGGGATTCTTTTTGGAGTGCAAGAAGCTGGCTCTGACCATCTCATGCCAAGTGCRCTTCTAAAGAGAAACTGCTCCTGGAGTGTGTGAGTTGCAGGTTGTTCTCTCGCACAGGCATGTGGTATGATTTCCCATTGAAAGTCCAACTGCTTTGCCCTCCTCAAGGTTTCGGGAACTCGGAGACCAGACAAAACTAGTCCGGAGAGGAGTTGCCCGTCTCACGGAGCCACTTGCTGGCCTTGGCAATGTAGTGCATCAAGAAAGGGTGGGAAATATATTGCAGATAAACATAGACCACCTGGGGCCTCTGTTCCCTGCCCTGCCTGGGCTTACTCTGCATCTCAGCTTCTCATCCGAAACATGGGGAGAATGGTATTACGCTGTCTTCCAGCTGTGTTGTAAGGATGTATGCATTTCAACCCTGTCTCGTGCTCTGGGTACCAGTTATGTATATACATTAATCTGTACCCAGGCAGAGGGACTCATAGTTTCTTTCTTTTCTTTTTCCTACAGATGGAGTCAATGGAAATACCGTGATTTATGTTATCTGTGTATCATACCACTTTAAATAACAGATGCAACCTTTGGTATCCCTCAAATTCAAACAGGCCCTACAGAAATGCTTTTTTCCACCAAACAGCTTCTTGGCTCCAGAGGAGGAACTGTCCTCCAAACCTTGAGAAGGGTTTTCTTATTCTGTAAGTCATTTTATACAAATCAAGATCTACTATCAACGGTGTAATTAAGCCCTAGCAAGTTAGGGGAGATAAAGGTTGAGATGAATTACATGTTTGGAATCCTCAATTAACCTTTTAACCCCTAGGTCGTCCAGAGCAGGTCACCCACACYCAACAAAAATACAGCACCAGCATTCCGAAAAGTCACCAGAAATCCTCCTAATAGGATACAGAATTAATAGTAGGGAGTGAACATCATAAGAGGTTTGGTTTGGATAAGCATGCACACGTTTGGCTGCTTATCTGAAATGTATCCAAATGACTGTAGCCTAAAAACCTTGTAAGAACGGGCTTTGTAAGGTGACTTGCCCTAGCTTTTTGGTTTAGTTGGTCAAAAAGGGAAAAATGGGAAATGCTTCCATACTGGGAAAAGGCCCAATGAGGAGATGGGGTAGAATTTTGTACAATCACCTCGGATTTGCCCTACATCCATTTATTTTTTGAAAATAACTTCTTTAGAAGAGACAATGTGCTATAACAGGTGCTATATCAGGGCACTGGGGCGATTGGTTGAAGGATCAGGAGCACAGGTAGTGTTTTCCTCAATCCCTTCACTGGCAGGGAAGAATACTGACAGGGACAGGAAAACATGCCTGATCAACACGTGGCTCAGGAGCTGGTGCCGTCAGCAGAATTTTGGCTTTTTTGATCACGGGGAGGTTTACACGGCACCGGGCCTGCTGGCGACAGATGGACGTCAGCTGTCTCACAGGGGGAAAAGGATTCTCGCTCATGAGCTGGCGGGGCTCATCGAGAGGGCTTTAAACTAGGTTCGCAGGGGGAAGGGGATAAAACCAGGCTCACGAGAGACGAGCCTAGGGGTGGCACGCCACTGTTGGGGGCAAAAGCGATAGCCCAGCTCAAGTGCATCTACA
>JAYKAV010002661.1:485788-613449 GCA_035582835.1 Phoebastria nigripes | reverse complement strand
GTTTAGATTGGACATTAGGAAAAATTTCTTTACTGAAAGAGTGGTTAAACATTGGAACAGGCTGCCCAGGGAAGTGGTGGAGTCACCATCCCTGGAAGTATTTAAAAGACGTGTACATGAGGCGCTTAGGGACATGGTTTAGTGGGCATGGTGGTGTTGGGTTGACGGTTGGACTTGATGATCTTAGAGGTCTTTTCCAACCTTAATGATTCTATGATAACAGTGCTGGTTAAGGCAGGGATTTTCACTTATTCTGCACCGTGTTTAGTGCACACAAACCCCTTCTATTAAAACCCATTTTTAAGGCTGCAAAGTCATGCACTTTTATTAGGAAATGCCCTGGTTAAAATCATCCACATGGCTTCAGTTCATCCCATTCAGAGGCTAGATTTTGTGGTGGTCCATAACTCCTCAGTGCCATACAGCCTGTGTTACGCTCACCCTGCCTCAGCCCCTGCACGCGATGGATGGCCCTCACTTAGGAAGAAGCTCTGCAACACACTGCCGCCTCGGTGTTTGGTGTGCGGTCCCACACCTTATTTACCATGCACCGCTGCAGGAAGAATCACTCATTTCTTCATGAGCCTTCCTGGGGACTTTAAAATCAGGCAGTGAGTTGCTTCACAGGCATTTAGAAATACCCTCTCACAATGACTCTTAAAAGTGAAAAGCAATTTAGCCCCCTTTCTACACATGAGGAATATGAGGCAAAAAGAGATGAAGATGAAAGCACATTTTCCATTGACCACAATTGCAGCTTTAAGTGTTCAGCACTTCTGCCTGTCAGACTGAAGGGTTTTTAGGCAGAAATCAGAAAATGGAGAGTAAACAATCCTTAACCSTGTCAGAGTAGGGATTTTGGGGCATGAGGGAGGATGTCTACTCCATTTTTCTCTGTGAAGAATGCAGATTTGAAACAGCAACATTTTTTGCATGGTGTTTGCTGTGCTGTTGATTTTGTTGAATGTGAAAATCACTTTGTTGCTATTTTTATTATCTTAAAAGGCAATTTTTTTATTTCAACCTCAAATCTTGCTTTAAATTTGTTAAAAAACATTAAGTAAATGCTAAACTTAAATGAAAAAAAATTCTTTAGTCACTATGCCTGTTGACAACCATGTGTGAGAAGTCTGTTTGAAAGGACTAGCTTAGCATCGCACTGAGGTCCTGGACTTGGCAGGGCTGGAATTTCTCCACAGCAGCCCTCAGCTGCCTTCAGCTTGTATTTCTCCCAGTCTCCTTCCTTACTGGGAACACCTTTTCCAGCTTTCTCAGCCAATGAGGACATTCAGCCAGGGCAACGAGCATGCTGCTGGCTCACCCAGGATCTTGCTCATCCGGATCAGGGTGGATGAATCCCCCTGAATCTCACTGTGGTCTCCTGCTGGCCCTCACCCTAGGTTTTGGTCCTCTGAAAACCAAAGCAGATGAGTAGGGGCAGGTGCAGAGCAGCATCTCACCAAGATCCTGCACTGGGTTGTGGCTGAGGCATGCCCCAGAAGCACACCCAGATCCCCTCATTCAGGTGAGCATCTGATGCTCCTAATATGAAAAGGGGCCAACTACCTGATCCTCCAGGCCATAAATTGTGTGAGTTCAGTGAGGAGGGGTGCCTGGTCCCCACTCCTCTGCCGATATGCTGATTATGGTATTTGCCTAAGCAGAGACTCTGCTTGCACAAAACTGGGCTTTTAAACTTTGAAATCAGTTCAGGAGAGTTGGGCAGAGCTTTGTTACTCTCTACAGCAGAGGGCATGTTTGTTTGCAAGACTCTGTCTCAGTACCAGTATTTCACACAGCAAATGATGCGACTAGGAAATAAATATGGGACAGAAAGGGAAAGTTGCCAAGATGAGGCCTTTTTTTGAGAAGTTGAAGACTAAGTTTATGTATTTCAGAGCTCTCTGTCCCTTTGTTCCCAGGCAAGAAAACTTTCAGGAGAAGGATGGTTACTCTTCCTTTGGCAAACCTTCCTCATTCCCAGAACGGTCCCTTTGCAGAGGCCCCATCTCTGTTAAAATAGGTGAAGTATGTTGGCGCTTACTGCAGGAGGTTAATATTTGAAAACAAAACCAGGCAGACTTTGTTCCCAGGAATCAGTGCTGTTGGCAACATGCATGCTCATTCAAGGCAGCTGCAAAACAAACCCCGTTCCTGGTAGCTGTTGTTACTATGAGAATGTAAAAGCTGCTCATCCATCACAGACAGGAGCTGGTACTGGAAGACTTGGGCTAAAAACCAACATGTAGTCAGTGTGGCAGCATTAGCAACACTGCCTGCACAGGCTATTCCTAAATACAGTTTAGTCCTTTTCAGGATGAGCTCTGATTCATTACATGAACGTAAAGCTCCACGGATAATAATCAAAACAAATCAAATCAAAACAGCACCCTTTTACTTGAAAGGTGCTACATGCTTTACTGCTTCATAGAGAGGAGTTTTCTAAGTGCGAAGCTCTGCAGCACCGTGAAGGTGCGATGAGCTCCAGCAGCTCGCTGAGCTGCGTCGCAGCGTAACTGCGAGGAAAACACGGCACATCCACCCCCGGTGCCACTTTGTTGTCTGATTGGCAACACTCCTGGAATGAACTTGCCCTAGTGAGTTTAAACAGACTCCTGATTGTGAGTCAGGGTAGGAATGGATGCAGAGGGGCCCCCAGACTGAGCGCGTTACTATCCTGGAAACCACCATAGCACAACATGATATTGTCCTTCTGTGCTATTTCCAAGTACTGCACCTTAAAGAGAAGAATCAGCAACATAAAGTATGTTTGTTTCCATATGCAAGTAACTGAATGTTGCTTTTCCTTGATGTATATACAGGGGATATAATGCATGGCAATACAGCATGGTATTATGCAAGATGATTTACACTTAGGAAATGCTGTAACTATGTTTTCTCTTTTTGTATGATTTTGCACCGGGTCATTTCACTGCAAGCAATTGAACAGATCTGCAAGCCGAGCAGGCAGGGGAAGTAGAAAAGCGAACATACATTAATAATGCTGGTAATGCCCCCATTAATGTCTGTCACTGCCAATCTCTAGCTCAGTGCAATCATCAAACATCTGATGGGATGAGTGATAGCCCAGTGCCATGCAGCATGCAGCCAGAAGCCTTCCTTTGAAAAGCAGTGAGGCAAACCCGGTACATCTGAGGGGAATTAATGGCAAATTGATGGCAGCCAGGCAATATTGAAGCAGCAGGCAGAACAGCTGTTGCTGATGTTCTCCTGTTTGAATCCGTTCTGTCATCCTGCCTAAGCCACACAGAGGCTGCCGATCCATCCTGCACATGCAGAAAAACTGACCACTTTGCCTTGGTTGGCTTATCTGTGGTGGGTTCGTTGCCTTGGTTTTCTGAGGCTTGCTTTGATTAAGCTGGTAGTTGGCTTTAATATCAGCCTTCCCCCTATTATCCTCTCTTTTGTCTCCTCATTTCAGGGTATAATAAAAACTATACATAATCCTTTGCCACAACAGAGTTTAATTTTGCCCCACCCTCTGTTTCATGCCTCTAAAGCAATACTGAAATGGGAAGGGGAGAGCAAGGCTTAGCYGAGCCATGCCAAAACTTTCTGCCCCTCACCCCATGGCAAGACACTGCTTGCGGGAGGATACAGTTGTCTAATCCTAGCAGCAGAGCTACAATTAATGATCCACAGAAAAATGGAAAAAATAATTAAAAGGGGATTAAAAGGTTTAATGAGTTATATGGGGACAATGTTTTATCAGGAGAGGAGAGGCAAGGGGCAGCTCCAGCCATCCACCCACACGTTCTTTCGTGCTTTCTCTATCCAGGGAATTGTGTGGTTGTGCAGAAATCACTTTCATGAGGTCAATGTGTTCACTGGGCTGAAAAGAATTGCCCTCCTCACCACTTTCCTCAAAAGAGCAGGACTAGTGCTTTTATCTCACGCTCAGGCTGTGTAAATCCAAAATTACTCCACAGAAGGTAATTGAGCTCTATGGATATAGGGAAATAGGCTAAAGTAGCTCAACACTGACGATCACATCATCCTGGAAATTGATCCAGGAGCAAGGCTGACTACAGAAATCTAATTGCTAAAATGCAATGGATGTGGTGATACAGAACAGATACGAAAATATCAGTGGCTTAATGTACAAAAGCCATTTTGGTAGCAGAACACAGATTTTTGCATCCCACTGAAACGTCAGCTGACATATAGGAGGCTTCATGACAGGGCTTAGGGGAAATTTTATAGAGAGTTGAAAGTGGATTTTAGTTCCCTGTAAAGCAGTGCCTTGATTTTGGAGGTTAGCCTGATTGTCTAGGGCTCCATGTGTTTATGCAGCAACATAATGTCATACTGTATCTCTTGGAGSGATGCTAATAACACAAAAACTTTTCTATTAGATTTGTGATTATTGTTTGTGTCATGATGCACCTAGAGAGCCCAAGGCTAGGTCAGGGTCCCACTGTCTTAGGCAATATGGAAATGTGTAGTAAATGACCATGCTTGCTCTCAGAATCTTTATGTCTGAAACGATACTGTATTTTCAATTTGTATTTCATGACAGTGTATTGATATATTACTTTTCATCTCAAAGACTCTGTAAGCACTTCTCATTACATGGTGTAGTCACAGTGCAGGGTAGAAGAGTGCAAGTGCTAAATATTTACCATGCAATACAACAATGAAGAGATTTTAGCTCAAGACAGATGAGTAAATGTTTTACTTAGAGCGAGTGCTAAGGGAGGATGAGTGTCCATACAATCCAAACAAAAGCAAAGTGTTTAATGTCTTGCTTGAAAGATTCATGGGTAATAAACTACACAGTTTCTGGCTTCATCCTACAAATATGGAAATGATCCTGCTTGGGTATGAACATTAGCTGCTGCAATCATGCATCTGCGTGGCCAGCATAGCCAAGGAGCATCCCATTCATCCATTTCTCCCTGCCTCTGCCCAACTACATCACTCCCCTGCTAGCACTGCTGAAGTTAAACAACCCTCAGCATTACCAGTCCAAATCCCTGCACAGTGGTTTACGTAACTGTGCTTGCAAAAATTGGCTTAAAATACTTTGTAAGCTGAACCTTTCAAGGTCTATTACGTAGCTCGCTGGTAGCGTTCTGTATTACAGCAAAACAGCTCTCCTTGCAATAGAAGCTGTCAGGGTTTTGTTGTTCTTATTCCCCGTGTCTTGAAAATTGGGATGAAAAAGCCCCAAACAATCATTGTAGGCACCACACACAACTGGTATGAAAAAGCAGCACTGCTGACACTAATGGCATCATTTTCTCAGTTGAGAAGAAAGCATGGGTGCTCAGCTGAAATGCATTTGAGCTGAGTAGATTGTTTTGTTAGTAGCAATGTTGCCCATGGAATCTGCAGTATTTCTTACAATGGTCTTCAGCAGAAGATGGAGTTTGGCTTTCATGTTCTGTTTCTTCCAGTGTGGAGCAGGAAAAAAAATCTGGATTCAGTGTTTCCTTGAAATATTTCTGGATGACAAATAGGTAGAGTTTAGGCTCACACCGCTTCTGGAGCTGGTGTGAGGCATTCTACTTCAGGCCTTAAGTGCCTGATGCTTATCATAAATGTGAAGATACGTGGCAATGTGCATTAAGATTTCCACAACCCCTGCTCGCTTCTGTCTCCTGCCCATCTTCTCTGCTGATCACAGCATTTTCTCTAGCAGAAATGCTGATAATGTTAATCTCATCCAGATACATGTAAAATGGTTATAAAAGGTCCATGAATTTGCAAGTGCAAAGGACACGTATGGTGAGCAGCCATCACCAACCTGACATTTACTATGTCCACATATGGATTAAATGTCAATGAAATTTCTATAGGGTCAGCAGAGGGAAGTGAGGATGCTTTAAAAGCAATGCATCCCCTCTCCTCACCCTGCCACCTTAAGCAGGTGTGTACATTGGATTCCTCTGAGCTTCCCTTATAGAATCAGAAAATTTGATATCAACACAAGAACTCTGTGGGGATGAGCACATGTTACGTTCCAGGCCTGGAACTGATCTTCAGCATGAAACCCCCATGTCATGGTCAGAAAACCTCCCTGTTTGGTTGGCTCACAGTCCTTGAATGGAAATAAGGAGTCTGAATTACAATAATTGTACAGACTATGAGGAACAGTGCATTCTCAAATATCCATAGCATCTCACTCTCTGTTCATTTGCCTTATCTTCTCTGGATATGCAATCAAGGTCCACCATGAGGGAAAAAAAAAGGACAGCATGTCAGATTTCTCATGCTGCTTTTTAATGTAATGATTTAATGTATTGCCCCTTAAGTGTTTTATTTCCTTATTAACCATCAACACCATGTAGTGCTCTATATGACATGGCAAAGGATAGCTGGTTTTCAAAGAGTTTAAAGAGTAAATGGTGGGGGTAGAACTAACAGGGTGAAAAAACTTGAAAGACCAGTAGTTGTACTTAGTTTAAATGTAATTTTCTTGCTTGTGTGCCTTCCCTTGATACATTGGGTGTATTCTGTTGTGACTGAAGTGTGGTTTTGAGTGACCTGGAATAGCTCTGATAGCCTTCTGACAGAGTAAAGCGTCAGGAGGGGATGAAAGTTATGGTCTCTGTGTGCAGAGCTACCAGAGCTACCAAAGCAGCAGGCTCATATTTCCCAGTCATCTTGCATAAGGGTCAAGATCGTGGAGAAGGAGGTCCAACAGCATGGCTGGGAGGAGGAACAGGAGAAGAGTGTACGAAAGCTTGATCTGACAGTGCAAGGCAGATAACCCCACTTCTTTTCATCTCAAGTCTTTCCTTTTCTCTCTGTCCTGTTTCCTACCGATGATCTTTCCGTTCTTTTCTTGATCTTGTTGCTGCAACAACATTTAGATACAATTCATGATTCCTGCCTGTTTGTTTGCCATGTGGATCAGCTCTTCGTTCAGGGCCTGTGCAAGTGTGTGACCCCAGGACTGCATTTAAAATACTGGGATTTTGAAAACATGATGGTGATCACATGTCATTTGGGCTCCAGCTGGCATCAGTTCTGTCTTCCAACAGGAGACCGGGTCATACCGTGCTCTCAGTGCACCTGGGTAAGAAATGGTTTACCTCTCCCACAACAAATCTTTAAAATCTGCATTTTTCTCCTGCTGTGTGTCAGACCAAAATTTATCATTTCTGATTAGAGACAGCCTCCTCCCTTGACATCCCCAAGTCTGAGGCATTCATGTGGGATGGTGGGGCTCCAGGTTCATAGGCGCTATGTGTTTCATACAGGTTGTGCTGATTACAACTAAAACTTGCTTTTGGGTCTGTCCTAAACCGGGTACTATGCTACTGACTACTCTGGCTGAGAATGCACTGACTTACTTTCCTGATGAAAATGTCAGAAACAGTGAATTTCTGCAGCAATGAGCGCTGGGGTCAGTGATCTGGCCAAGTATAAAAAACATTTCATCAAAAAATTTCCTGAAAACAAAAACTATCACATTCTTTAAAGCAGTTGCATATTAAAAGATTCTAAATGCCAATATTGCAGGTACTATTTTCCCTCGAAAAGCTCCATTGAGCAGATGAGCTTGGCTCTGCTCTTACGGTGATGCAATTCAAGTAAAATGTCCTATTGTATCAGCAGCCACTGGAGTTAGAAGATCCCATTTTCTTCATCAGATCTGGGCCAGATGGGCTGAAATAATATCCATTCCACATGTGGCAAATGTTTTCCATGCAAAAGGTGGGCCCACATACTCTTCTAACGCAGGCTGCCCTCTGTATACTACCGGTTCAGTCCTGATCTCATCCCACATGCCTGCATTTCCAGCTCTTTGCAAAACCCTTGAGCTAAGCCTTTCCTCCTTCGAAGGAGTAATTAGCTCCCAATAGGGAGCAAGTCCATCCTGCAATACATTGTTGTTTTTTTCTTATTTTTTAGCAGGTACAGCTGTTTTTCAGTCTGATTGAAATGCTGTAAATGGCCCTTCACTCAAGCCGTCAGAGAACTTTCTCAGCAGGAGGTAAGGCAGCCAAGCGCTTGACTGTTTGCTTTATAAAAAACCTTTAAATCCTTTTGCCTGACTCTGCTTAATTGTTTTGGAGTCCTTGGCAATTGTCTTTGTTGCTGTGTAATTTACGGTTAATGTTGACCCAGCAGCTTCCGAGTTAGCCTCATTGCCCAACACCAAGGAAACCCAGCAGACTGGTGAGAGGAGCTCCAGGGATGCTTCTACTGCAAGAGCAGCCCATTATGGCTTTCAGTCAAACGGTCAGTGTTTGGACTCAGTTTTGCTATTTTTCTTTTTCGCATCTGGTTTGAATCTATAGAGAGCATGAGTAAAAATCACTAGCATTTGAGGGCTTCTCAGTGGTCTGTGAGGTTGTAGGACCTTGCCCTGCTGCCGATAAATAGATAACCTTGTTTTTAAGACTACTGCTGTAATTTCCACCCTTTGTTGATAAATTCAGCAGAAAGGCCAACACTGAATGGATGTGAAGACCAAACTGACTCCAGTGGATCACAGTGGATGGATGCTGGCACAGTGCCAGGGTCCTTCTCATGCACTTTTGATGTTGGAACTGTATCCTCAGTAAATGGAAGACTGCTGAATTCATCTCCCATGATGCTTGAATTCATGTCAGTTACTTCATTGAGACGTTTAATGTGCAGTACAGAGATGAAGGCACAGTTTTCCTTTAGCCTTTCTCCATCAAGGACCAAAATGCACGGAGAGGGGGGTCATGGTCAGACCTGCAGATCTCTCCCTGTGTGGGGAAAGGCCCTCCCCAAAAAGACTAGTCAAGAGGGAATGAACTGGAACAGAAAGCAGGACACCCTCCTGCCTGCTGCACAGACACGGCCGTTAGACAGACCTGTACATGCTTCCTTTTCAATTCACTTTTTAATTAAGATTTAATAGGCATTGTCAGGTGTAAGAAAAAAATCCAGACGCTTTGGGTGTTTGTCAAGGACCCTGGAGGTCTTTCTAGTCCTGTCCCAGTTACAGAAAGAGAAAATCATTGAACAGCATCAAGGCTGTCTCTCCAACATTCCCCCCTCACCGCTAGGCTGGGGGTGGGCAAGATCTTGGGAGGGGACATAGCCAGGACGGCTGACCCAAACTGACCAAAGGGATATTCCATACCATATGACGTCTGCTCAGCAATAAAAGCTAAGAGAAAGGGTGGGGGGTGGGGAGGACATTCGTTATTATGATGTTTGTCTTCCAGAGCAACCGCTATGCGTACTGAAGCCCTACTTCCCGGGAAGTGGCTGGACAGCACCTGCTGATGGGAAGTAGAGAATAAATCTTTTTTTTTTCCTTTGCTTCCATACGCGGCCTTTGCTTTTGCTTTATTAAACTGCCTTTATCTTGACCCACGAGTTTTTTTCCATCTTATTTTCTCCAACCCCGTCCTGCTGAGGAGGGGAGTGGTAGAGCAGCTTGGTGGGCACCTGGCGTCCAGCCAAGGTCAACCCACCACAGAGGGTCTTCACTTGGTGCTCAGGCTCACAATGGAGTTGTGGCAGTTCCAGAAACGTCTATACACTGGCCTGTTTTTGTACGTTCTTTGCCTGGTCCAAATGGGATCAGAGCAATTTAACTTGAATGTCTCTCTGCAATTACTGTAGCTCAGTTGATGCCGCCACTTGATAAGTTGCTGCACTTTGTCTTTATGTCTCAGCCTTCAAGAGTGGTGAAACTGCATCAAATACTTATATGACTCCCTTTGAGGAGTTTATGGCTTCATTATATTTTGCTTAGTGAAAATACCTAGGTATTATAGGAGCTTCAAGGTAGAGTTTTATGGAGAGAGGTGGATGAGGCGTCAGGGCAAAATTCCCCTTCGATGTATCATTAGCAGTGGCAGAAGGCAAGAATATGCATTCAGGGATAAACAGGCTCTATGCAGGATGGAGCTGGCTTTTTGTGTGTCCCKGGTAATCAGGACACCTGTAAATGATTGTAAACCCAATGAATTATAGGAGAAGATTAAAAACTCAATTGTTATTGGTCTGTTGCCACAAGGAGTGACTTGCGAAGGATAGGTAAAAGGATGCTTTTTCACTCTGGAAAGCAAAGTGTATCTATAAAGTATTATATCCTGTTATGATCTAGTTGATGCTCTTGCCTCTAAAAGTTGGTAATGCAACCAATGAAATTACGGACTTCGACCCTGTTTAGCATTTAGCTTACGCTGAGACATCCAACTTACTGATTAGACCACTCCACACTATACTTTGTTAATTACCTTTCATTTCTCTCCCTCTGCGTTGCAAGCAAACAGCTGAGGAATTATAGGAGCAAGGACAGTGTACAGTTTTATGACCTATTATYACTAGTTGTATTATACTTCCTGAAATTATCTTTCCTTCCGTTATACATGAAAACCGTTTACCAAATAGAATTGCAAACTGAAGCACTAAAGGGCTATAGCTGAGACATTTAGGCCCCAGCTTTTATTTTTAAGGGCTTTTACAAATCCTGAAGTAGCTACTAATAACTTTACGGGCAGTCTCAGTGCCACAATGGTAAAAGCACCAGTAATTGGACTTTGTGACTTGCTGACACCAGCAGGATAATTCTCTAAACCCCCCAGCATACCATATATCCATGCATGAAGCCTGCACGCACCTAACGATGGTACCTCGTCCATGGAGCTCCAGACTGCAGAGCGCAGTGGGGTTTGAGTAAATATAAGGCCTGTACTGTCATTTATGAAAGAAAACTGGGAGGAGGAGGAGGGAAAGAGGCTGCTCCATAAGCAAACATACCACATGCATGCCCAGTGCCTCCATATTCACAGCCCATGGAAGCCACGCTTTTGTCTACCCCTCCTCCCCCTCGGGAGGACCCGATGCTCCTGGATGCGCTCCTGCACAACTGCTGCGACTCTCTTTGGAGCAAGGGGCTAGAAACAGGCATCTCAGGTTTTATTCCTGTGCAATAGTCCCTGCTGGGCAAGCGCTTTACGTTCAGTGGCGGTATCTATAGGAAACCCTTGGGAAAGAAGATGAGAGCGCAGTGTTTCTTTTATCCCCAGAATGAGCACAATAGAGGCAGCAGTGATGCACGACTTCCCTTGCGGCCGCTTTGTGATTCAGCCACCTGAAGGCATGAGAGGGCAGATCTGGCTCCACGCCGCTCGCTCAGCAGCTCCATGAAAAGCTCACTGGATTTTAGCAGGAACAGGCAACCTTCGCCACAGTTTTTCAAACCTTCCAAAGAAGCGTTTTCTTCTGCAGGGCTGTTCTAAGTTGCCCAGAGCGATCCATTTAAAGCACTTGATACCTGCTCCCTGCCAAAAATAATGCCAAATGGTGGTGGCAAGGTTTGTATGCCAGACTCCGTTCAGGAGAAGCTTGGCCACTGGCTTAGTTTTGCTCACATCCCTGTCACGCACAAGGGGTACCAAAAAAAGCCAACACTTGCCCTGCTGAAAGAGACTAACAACCCCAGGCCAGTTCTGCTCACGGTGAAGTTGATGATACAGCCGCTGTGAACAGAATTGGAAGAAGGAACTAGCCTGGACACTGATATGTGCCATCATTTTGCCACAGAAAGCAGCCTTCATGTAAAAAAAAAAAAAATCAAGCCATATGAATGCAATGGGAAATCTGAGTGAAAAAGGGGAAGGAGTTCTGCTCTGGACATTGGAAACTGTAAAACACATCTCTTTTTGCAGGCTGGTGATGTCAGAGAAATGCTCTGTGACCTGGGGACTAAACAAAATGTCACCGGGCTTCCAAATCCAGTGAAGCAAGCCAGTAAAAACTGAGTGTTTTCTGAAAACATGTCTTCATGTAATTGAATGCATTTTCTCCAAACTCTTTTCATGCCAAATCAACATTCGCATAGAAACCAGCTAGCACATTAATAAATAAAAAAAGCTTACCAGATTGTGTCTGTATATATAAATTTACCTTGTCTGATAGGATTAGATGAGTGAGGAGTAAATCTTCTAAAAAACGAAGTGCTGAAATAGATTATTTTAAAAATTACTCCTTTTATACCCTGATTTTAAAAATGACTCCTTCTATACTCTTCCTGTGTTAGAAAATGTGAGGGGTCAAGTCTGAATTGCTCTGTTCATTTTATTGGCATTAGCTAGCATGACTTTCAGCATGGATTCAAGTTCATGATTTTATAATACAACATTTGAACATTAGAATTTAAAATTATACCTATAATCATATTCAAAACTTCAGAATACTTTCCAATGAAACATGCACATGTTACATAAGTTGAATTCCTGATGCTATAATATTAAGCATCATAAATACCAGCCCCCAAAAAATATATCCCCCAAATGTGTTTAAAAAAAATGTACTGTATTCTGGAAACCAAATTTTAATTCTGGATAGATGCCGGTCCCAGAGCTGTCAGCCTGCCTGTGAGCACTGAATTTGCAGTGAGGTGTTTAGATGATGACATTGTTTTAACTGATACATTCTGAAATACTGTCTTGACGTTATTAATGTGAAGAGAATGACTTGGACTTGGACCAAACGCAGTCTTGCCTTTGAATGTACTTAATTTAGGCCCGTCTTTGGGTACTTTTCACAATCTAACACAACAGAGAAATAAAGTCTTGAGTAGATAAGGGGGCTGTGGTCCAGAGCAGTACTCGCAGGATGCAGGCTCTGGGCACCAGCAGCGGTGATGGAGAGACAGTGACCTGTGGTCACACTGTCCAGCCAAAGGGAATCCCTACATCCCTTTCTTCTGCTGGAGGCAGGAGATACTGGTGGCATTTAATATGTTGCGCTGATAGAGAGCTGTTTTCAAAAGAGCAGGGAATTCATTTGGCCTGTTTTCAAAACCTACTTGAATGTGGTCCTGCAGTTAGACTTGGTAAGTTGTGAGAGCCTTGCTACCTTCAGGAGACTGCCAGAAAAGCAAACTCCTGCAAAGGAATCAAGTGAGAAAATGCAGCTAGCAGAAAAATAATTCCCAAGTAGCTGTGAAAGTGAAGAAAAGAAGGAAGGGAAAAACAAATAGAAGTGCATGTACAGCCCCTGTACTGCCAAGACCATCTGCCTGCCTAAATTGAGAGCTAATGTTCTACCCCAATGCATAGCACCATGCTCTCCTTAACTTGAAGCATATTTTGATTAACCCCACCCCAAAGGAGAATGTGTGGGTTTAAATTACAAGATGGGAATAGGTTCATGAACTCAGGCAGGTTTTACAAAGAGGCCACGAGGTTAACAAAACTCCATGGGGCTCAACCATCCCTTGTACAAACATCAGCTAATTGACAGTGACATGTTTCTCTCACTTCTTATCCCGCTCCCAGAACGAGACCATCAGGGCTTGGAGCAAGACGCCTTCCCCTGTCAGCTCAAGCAGCTCCGGGGGGAGCTGCATCAACCAACACATCACATCCACCAACTAATGCCAGGGGTTGGTTGGCCATGGAAAGGGGATATTATAGTAGAAGGCGTTGAGCAGAAACAGATGATGAAAAGGTCACTCCTGTGGGACTGTTAGGGCTATGCTTTCGGTGAGCAAAAGGCATCTCAGTCCACAATCAGCTAGAGAGGGGCAGTTTTGCACAGGAGTAGGGCATGAGTGCTGTTCTGGTGTCACCTGAAGCTGAAGCAGCCCCCAGAATTGCTTTTGTCCCATGGACTCTGCTCATCAGCCCTCCCGAGGGGCTCGCAGAGCCCCACTGCCCTGCTCTCTGCACCCTCCCTGGTTTGTCTCGACCTGCTCACTGTCAGGGAAAGGCGGCAGGCGCTAAAGCAGCCCACATGCTTATTTAGAAACTCTCGCTTGGGCATTTGGTCTCAAAGATAGCATCAGACCTCATTAAGCCCACACTCCGAGCAAATGTTTTCCTTCAGCCCACTTGTCAGTTTTAGGATGACAGAAGCGCATCTTTCAAGTTTCTTGGTAATCCCAGTGAGATAACATGTGCTGGAGCAGGGGTGGCAGGGGATTTGCAACCCAACACCAGCATGCTCGCTGCTCTTTGAAGAGTGAGCTGTTTTGCTGTGGTGTTTAAAAAGTGAGAAACACATCCCTGCAACTAGCGACAACCCCTGACACCATCAGGCTCCCAAGTCAGCCGGCTTTCTCTTTTCCAGATGTTGCAAGGATAGCTCGGTCACACAGACACACATCCACAACTTCTGGATCCCTGCTTTCCCCCAGACCCATGCTAACGGAGCTGGAAAGCACCATGTTGTGCAGTTGGTTAATTTGGTTAAACATTTAACAAACTCTCTCTTTGTGATTGCAGCTGTTTCTTGGTGGTCAAATCCTGCAAGCCTTTCGCAGGCAATGTATTCACAGATTCCACTTAGTACTCAGTCTGCATTAGAAATACAGGATTCAACCCATTATTTACAGGCAAGCTTCTAAGTGTCTGGTAACTTATGACAAAGACAGATGCCATTTGACCTTTACTGGCTCACTGGTGTGAGCAAAAAATATCATTCAGAAAAGCAAGAGAATTTTCTTCTCTTGGGATTTTCCTTTTCTTTCCCCCAAAAAAATCTTTTTAAAGAGCCTGGAAGTGAAATGCAGAAGCATGTCTTCTTTGCAGAAGACCCCATGGGGCTATAATGTGGCTTTTGCAAAATGGCTAAGCTGCCCAGGGTGCTAACTGGAAGTACTTCAAAGAAAGCCCGACCTACAGAATTTCCCCCCAACCTGCCCTTTGAAAGATTAGACCTCCTGAAAGTACTCTGCCTGGGTCACACACACAGCGAGTCCAAAGCCTCTGCTTGCTCTTGGCTTACAAAAATCGAAAGTCAACAAATTCTTGATCCTCAGCCTGTATTTTCCCTTTTTCCTTTACCTCCTGTACTCTTAATTGAGGCCTCAAGCATCACAATAAATACTTCTAAATCAGGATTCATTGCCTGTAAAAGATCTGTAGACTGTTATATGTTTCATTTAGGGAACATGTAGCCGAGCTAGAAGTACTTTTTCTTATTATTCCTCTATTTATACTTCATTTAGGAAACACATAGCTGAGCTATACATATTTATTCTTATTATTTTATTCCCATGAGGGCTCTGGTTTAGTAAGATAACAGAGCACCTGCCTAACATTAGGCAGGCCAGTATTTTATTCAAAACCAATTGGACTCCTGAGCTTAAGCGCCCTGCTAATCAATGCATCAATAGCCACTTCCAGTCCCAAATCTTCCTATCCTGGTCTTGCCATAAATTTTTCCAGTCAGTATTGTGCTTTTCTTTTCTCCAGGAACCAAATGCAGGGAATGCCAGGACAGTCACCCAGCAAAGGCAGCCTCCCTTGCTACGGACCTGAGGCTTTTACTAACACAACTGAAATCACAATGGCCTTTTCTGCAGACCTTCATCTTGTAAACTTGTAAATAACAGAATATAATTCAGGATTTCCTATAGGTTTCTTTAGCATTATTGCTGCTCATATTTCTCCCAGGCATTGAGAGTGCTTTATTTTTCCCCAGATAAATTAATACAATAAAACAGCAATTGTGACTTGAATGCAAGAATGCATTGTCCAGAAAAGATAGAAGGAAAAATGTGTATGGTAAGCTAGCAAGTAATGTGCGTCAATGGTATCATAAACTGGAGAAACATGAGAAATAAAGGCACAGATAAAATGAACTTGCTTTGGTAAAGTCATTTGGAGAAAGGACAGTAGAAGAGGCTTTGTAGGTTAGTCTTCCACATCCACATCAGATTTCTAAGCTCTGGGTTGGAATATGAATAGAAATCTCTGCACTATTAAAGTGAGAACTATTAACCATGCACAGCATCGTTATAGAAATGTTATCTTTCCAGCTACAGACTGCAGAGCTAATCATTTGAAGCCCGGTTATTCCTAGAATGACAGCCAAAAACTTTCATCACCAAAAACATAATCAGGAGAAAATGACATTTTATATGTAGTTTTGATAACTGGTGAAGATTTTACAGACAAGCTTCTCTTAGAAAATAACTGTGGAGTAACTAGTCACAACATACTTATTAAATGGAAGAGAAATGAAAACATGTTGAGGTTTTTTTCCCCAGTGCAAACTCTGAGAAATGTGTGGGAATGAGTTAGCAAAGCCAAGGCCTGGACAGCTCAGGGACTTAAATGTAAAAGTTTGTTGTTTCCTTAAACCAGGACTTCAAAACCTTTAATAATTTGCAGCCTCAGCAGAGGGAAAACAAACACTTGGAAAGAGGTCTGAACTTAACTAGACTAACAACTCCTTAAAAGAGAGTGTTAGGAATTAGACATGATTGTGCAAAGAGTAGAAAAACAGATGTAAGCGGTTCCTTTCCCACTTTGCAGTTCTTCTATGGAAGTAGTCTGATTTAATGTTTKCATAGATGATATTGGTTCAAAATGAATTGGTACAAAACAGAGCAAGTACTGATTAAATTTGCAGGTGACCCAAAACTAAGGGCACTGCAAGTATAATGGAGGATCCAGATATCACATAGAGACATGTAGATGCCTTTCAGAGTAATAATAGCAAAAGGGGCTGAAATTCACTTGTACAAAGTACTGGAGATTAATAACAAGAATTTTTACCCTGACATAGAGGTTCATCACTTGGGAATGATAACAGGAGAAGCCTGCATAATGAAGAGGTAAAAAAGTTAAATTTCATCTTATGTGTCTCCAAGTAAGGTGTTTCCAATGAAGTTAGGAAAATATCAATGCCAGACTACAAGACGCTGATAGTACCTTATCTGGAATATCTGCAGTATTCYGGAAGCCAGGCTTGAGGGGCCACAGGTTCAAGCAGAAGCATGTGCAGAAAAGGGTTACTAGGATGAGCAGAGGAATGAAAGTCCCATCTTACAGAAAGAGAACTAGAAGAACTTTGCTTGTTTGCTTTGCTAAATTAAGCCTGAGAGTGATATGATTGCTTTCCATAAGCAAGTAAACAGAAGGGAAAAGAGCTGGGAGCTGAACAATACTGGCATAAGAACAAATGTGTATAAATTATCCATGAATAAACTGAGGAGGAAAATCAGAAGATTTCTATTCATCAGAAGAGTGAGGTTCTGCATCTGTCTTCTCGTAGGAACAATTAGAACAAAGAATCTCAGCAGCTTTCAAACACCGTGAATGGGAATATAGTGCTGGTYGTCCTATCAGCAGAATAAAGTCAGTAGCCCAAAAGCCCCTCTCTAGTTTGATATTCTGACTTCTGCTGACATAGCAGAGAGCWGAGGTGCTCTTGGGATATTTTCAAAATGTTGTTATAGATAAGGAACCAAATATGAAGGAGTGCTAAGGTGAAAATTTAACTCAAGCCCGTTTACCTGTGTTGGGTATTACTCCCCTGCAAAGAAAATTACTGACTCACTTGGATGCATTTATTTCTTATTCCATTTTGTTCGCTGTAAGCAATCTTTGCCAGAGACTCAAGGGGATAGCAGACAGAATTGCTCCATCACAACAGCATTTCAGTACCAGACAGGCAGTATAAACCAGGTCGCTTGCTTTGCAATCACAGACTGCGAGCAGAGCTGTCATGGTTTCAGATCTCGCACCAACAGGGCCCCTTAAGATAAGTAATTTAATGTTTCTTACCACCAGACGATGAAGTTGTCTGCAGGAACGAGAGATGATTTTTTGTGTTGCTGCCCAGCGGTTTGTGTCTGGGCACTCATCGGGCATTTTCACTCCACCGGGCATTTTTACCCTGGTCCTTTGTGAAGTCTTTCCAGGAGCTTGGCTCTCCCCCAGGGTTGTGGGTGCTGGGTACCCCTGACAGCCTCGGCACCTCCATGAAGAAGCCAGCCTGAGCGAGGAGAAAGACAGAGGAGTCTCCAGGAGAGGGGGAGAATTACCTCTCTGCGGCGGAGAGTGCCTTGCTTAGGAAATGAACGTTTCTCCCAGGTAGAAATGTGTGGATGACTGATACTTCTTTTCTTCACCAGCAATTCTTTTCTTTTTTTCTCTTTTAGTGAAACAAAACCAAGTTATTTGCTTTTTAATAGTCACTGAATTGAAGAGAAAAAACAATTTGATTCAAATTATAGGCTTCATTTAGGAAATCCTTGGGTATTTTCTACAATGAAGGAAACTGGAAAATAAAACACTGCCTTTCCAGGGGACATCACTCATGAGTGAGTGAGTGGAGCAGTAAGGTAGAATTAGGCAGAAAAAAATTAGGCAGACTGAATTCCCAGTCTGTAGTCTTGGACACAAATCTCTGGTATCCCATCCGAGCTCTCTGAGCTGTGGGCACAGGCACAGGAGTGTGTTTCTCATTTATAAACAGTTATACTCTGCAAAACTGTTAAATACAAATTAGAAAAAAGAAAAGCTTGAGTGATTTGGTAGCCTGATGGCTCAAGCAGTGGGAACAGCTGGACACTTGTCTTTGCTCCAATTACTACTTACCCACATACACAAATAAAAAATTTTTACCAGGAGATGCTGAAAAGGCCTTTTTGTTAGACCTCTGTATGGCTCAGCTGCTAGGGCACTTTCCTGAAAAATAGGGGTTGGGAAGCCTGAGTTCTGCTTCTGCCTAACTCCTGGCAGAAAATGGGTTTGAACCATGATCTCCTCTACCCTTGCTGGGTCTGCTGACACCCAAGCAGCCAGAGGAAAGCCACCCTTGCCTTATCAGTTTTGCAAATCCACCCTTGAACCTAGCTTCAAAATCAAAGCAGGTCCTTCCAGAAGTGCCAGAGCAAGCCAGTCTGCATCTCAGCCTCTTCCTTATTTTAATCCAAACTATTGAATGCAAACTGAATTCACAGATATTTTCAACCGTTCCATTTGCTGGTTTGAGGGATTTTGTTTTGGTCAAATAACGCATTTACCACAAACATTTGCCAAGCTCCAGCCTCAGGGTTATTTGGGCGAAAAGTCCCTTCCCGGTCAGGCCTGCCCTTGTTCCAAGCTGGGATCCCCCCTGCTCCTCTGCTGTGTCTTGTGGGCTGCCTTTCCTTGCACAGAGCCTTTTGTTTGTTACCTGCCTGTGGATCCGGAGCTGATGTTCTTTTTCTTTCCATCTCAAAAGCTTGTTGTGCAAAGACAGCACTGTGCTGACAAATTAACAGGGGAAAATAGCATTATTTAAGCACAAACATCTCTAACTTTTGTCATGGCGCTCTATAAATACAACACAACAGCATACAGTGTCTGCTCGGATCAAATGTTTGCAATGAAAGGATGTCTGCGAATCTATTTAAAGGGGATTAAGATTTTAGCTGGCTAGATTCTGGGTCATTGGTTTAATGTCTATATTATTCAGTACTGTAGTATCTGTCTCCTAGACAGATTGCTTTAACATCTATCCTACGGCATACTGTGCTAATTATGCTTCGCATCCTCTGCAAGGCATTTTCAGATCTGAGCACAGAAAATGCCGTACGACTGGCTGCTATGCCCATGACACTTTGTTAGCTGCCTGGCTCTCCCCTCCCACGCGCCCTAGCCCCCCGACCGACACGCACGCATTCACGTACTGTGCTCCTTTGTGAAGTCCTTGTAGGCACATCCCTCTAACAAGCCATGTTTTCACTTGCCACGCTAAACTGTCAGAGGATACAGTAGCAGCCAGCAGCAGCAGTACTGTGGGTTGTTATTAAAACAGCATGAGCACAAATATACCTAGAACTGGCCCATTAATTTTGTTTTTGTTTTAAGGRCCAATGAGAAAATCAAGGGGGAGAGGATGGTATAGGAAAGGGAATCGTTTTGTGTCAGAACATTTCAATCAAGAAAGTATTTTTTGACCTGAAACTATATTTTTTTTGCGTGTTCACATTATTTATTTCCTTGCTCTCTCCTTTCAGCTGTGGGTTGATTTAAAGGAGAAAAAAAAAATAAGAAGCCAGACAGCTTAGCGCAGAGAACACCAGAACAGATTTGTTCGGCTGGTGGAGGCTGCCCTCCTTGCTGGAGGTGTGAGGGGCAAATCTGCGTTTGTCAGATGCAAACTGGATTTCCCACTTAGGCAACACCCTCCCCATACACACACACTTGCGAAGGCTTCATTTTCCAGCAAATTTACTGCTCACTGAAAACACCCCGGCTCTTCCTTTGCCAGCCCCTTTGCATTTCCTAGCCCTGTTGTATGAAGATTAGAGGCAGATGTGCCTACACCAGCATCCAGGAGCTTTGTCTGCCGCTGCAGAAGCCCCCCCCTTCCACTCCTGCCCCCCGTGAGATTTCCCCAGCAGAAAGGCGTGCTCTGTTGTCCTCAAAGCACAGGAACAACAGAGCTGTGATGACAGAAGTGTGATAAATAGAGAATAATGTGTCCTGCTAGACAGAATAATGAGATTACATACGAGCTGCCATATCATATCAATTAAACCATCGGCCCTTTTAGTCTGGCAAATCCATCCTGCCACAGTGATCAGTGCTTCGGGGAGAGAGAGGGAGGGCAGGACTGACATAACCTGCTTAAAATAACCCAGACGCTCCCGCTGCTGCTCGCCCAGGCAGGATGGGTCCGAGTCCGGCACAGGGCCGGCACAGGGCAGCCCAGCAGCGGGCAGGGCTTCCAGCTGCACCAGGGCTCTCAGCACTGCCGGCTTTGGGGTCTCTGCCCCAAAAGGAGAGTGGTGGGGGGCAGATGGCCCCAACCAGCTGCTTTTGCAGGTTGCAGAGATCCTGGAGCCGTACGTGCCAGCAGCCCGGGCGGCATCATCTTGTCCTTCTGCCTGGGCCTCCTGGCTCCAGCTGATTGGAGTGTTCATCCCTCCTGGGTGACAGCTGACAACGTTCTGAGCACTCACGAGGCCTGGTCTCGCTGTGACAACTTAAGTGGATGCAACATGGGCTCGCCTGGCCCGCTCTCCACCGTGACACAGCTCTTTCCCATGGAAGACGCAGTACCTGCCTTGAGCTAACCTGTCACGGGAAGACCCAAGAGGCAGAGTGAAGCACTCAGAAGAAATTTTCCCGACCCCTCACCCTGCTGCCCCACCAGAGCTCTGCTGACACCTTCTCCGGCAGCAGTCCCAGCTCCTAATGCAAGGAGAGGAGTACCCCACTGTATGGGGCGAACGTATCCTCAGAGATGTGTTCTTCTCAAAGAGAGACTGTGGGTTTAATTAGACGTGTTTTGGCTATTCACTCAAGTAGCTAAGTAATGTACTGACTTTCAGACACTGTTGTTGTCATGAGCTAGCCATGTACATGGTCTGAGAAAGGGTTTAAATATAGGCCACTGGAATTAATTTTGTTTATAGGGCGATATAAATCTCCATGAAATCAGGACCAATTGTTCTCCATCTGACCTGTGTTGGATGAGCATGCCTGAACTGCACTGACTGTCCCCCAGGTACTTACCCTAGCAATAGGATGGGGTGTCAAACCTCCCTGTCCTTTCTCCAGCTGCTTTCAGCACATCTCTTGTTTAGAAAGGTTTAGCAGATTGTTCCAAAAGCATTAAAAAAAAGCAAAGCCTGTTTCCCTATCCTTTTCGGTCTTATGGCTGGATTAATTGATGTATCTAAGAAGACACAAGGTCCACATGATGCTTTCCCTGTGGTTCAAGTGCTCTTAGTGTCTCTTTCCCATGCGAGTCCACTGGTGACTCTGGGGTAAGCTGCCGCACCAAATCTCTCCACAAATCTCGCCTTCTTGTCCCACCTGCTGTGAACTTCCACCAGCTGAAGGGCCTGGGAAGAAGTGAGCAAAGGGAAAAAAATAGTGGTGCCAGCAGAACCGGCCAAAACCTCCAGCAGATTTGGTGGGGTGTCTCCAGACAGGCCACGTGAGACCAACCCCTACACTATGATGTGCAGTTCTCCATGCTTTGGCCATAGAGCAGGTGCCTGTGACTGGCTTCTCCGCTGTGATCATGGGTACACTGGCCATCAAGGTCCCCTTCCCAAATGAGACATGGGGCCTGCCCCCTGTGCCCATGCTTTAGGGCAGAAGTGGGTGTCCAGCAGTCAGGGGGGAAGGAGCAGAAAGCAGAGGGGAGTGAGAAGCACTGATTAAGCAGCAGAAAAAGAGTTGGAGTATAAACTGATTGGAAGTGACCTGCAGCAAAGGGCAAGAGAAGAAAGATAAAGGGAATCAAAGATAATTCCTAAAGGAAATGGAAGATGAAAAGATCAGCTCTTCCAAAGAGAGAAGAGCATTCTGGTCACATATAGCACCATTTCTCGGGTGGGTTGGTTGGTGCCAGGGACAGCTCTCACTCCCTGATGCAAGGTGTAACTGAGCAAAGGTTACAGCTACACGACAAAGATGCAGAAATGACATTGGTTTCTAAGCCAAGGTTTTTTGCTACCTGAAATGGCAGTATTACTTTAAAAATTCAGTATTTTCTGTGTTTTTTTTAAACACAGTTCATACAGAGTTTTAAAGGCAACCACTGATTACAACAAAAACAGAGCTACAATGAATTATCTTTTACCTGGTGAGGGATGGTGCAGTGGAGGGAATTAAAAAATGCAGTGATTGCTGCCTGGAGGGTGGCAATGCCTGCTGGTTTTGGCCGTGCCAGTTTGTGGAAAGATACCCCATTAACATCAAAAGGTAAGAAAGGCTATTTGGGTTAGATCAAAAGTTTTCCTTCTTTCCCTGCCTCTAACAGCAGCCCACAGCAATGCTGTGGGAAACAGTGTCAGAGTGGGGGCAGCAAGCAGCAATCGTTCCCTGGCATGCCTCTTTGGCAAATAAATGTACTTCTGCTGGGGCAGCTCGTAATATCATTGTTTTCGTACTGTCATATAACTCAAGAAAAGCGGAGCCAGGGGCTGTGGAGTGGTGAAGACCTAGGACTGTTCTTCAAGGGAGCCTGGGAGTGGTGATTTGGGAAGTCCCTGGCTCTCCCCCACCTGGGCCAGGGGTTCAGCCCCTCCAAAGGGCACCTCGGAGCATCACCTCTGCTGGTAATTTATGTCTGAGAAGTGGTAGTAGGGTGGAAAAAGATGTCTATTCCAGCACATTTCATACTGTGGGCAAAAAGGTGTTTTAGGCGAGGGGTTTGATGGTGTAGAAAAAGGCCGTATCTTAAAAGTGATCTGTGTCTGGAGGAGAGGCAGACCTGGTGAGCAGTGGTGGTGGCCATTGGATGTGAGCTCCTGGGCTGGTGCAGCATCAAAGACAGGGAGCCTCCTCAAGACTCAAACGAGCTAGTGAAATGTTTTTCTTCCCCTTTGGCAACCAGAGGGACTCTGCAATATTTAAGCGCTCAGCAGGAGCAGAAATGAAGGGCTGAGTCACGCTCTGGGCCCCATGCACGGGGAGCAGAGGCTTCAGAGAAGATGCCTTCAGTGCACCTTGCAACAGCTTCCCTCTGATGAACCTTCAAAAGGATTCGGCTCCCCTCAAGCTGGTAATGCCTGTGCAGTTTCAAAACAGACCACTTGTAAGGTAATGAAGGAAGCCAGTGGAAAAATACTGGCAGGAGATAACAGATTCATCTGAAAAGCCATGCCCAAAGAAAAAAAAATTGTTTAGGAGTGGGGAAGAAAAGGTCTTCAGTTGATTCAGTGTTGTGCATCAAGTCGAAAATGCCTATGACATTTTGGAAATGCCGACAGCTTGGGGAAATGAAGCAACTTGYCATGATCTCAGAGTCCTGCTTGTCCCAGCAGGGATCGAAGCAAAGGCCCCGTAACATYGCTGGAATTGTTAATACCTCCGCTCTGCAAAGGAACAAGTGTGCTGGGCTGCAGCATGTGCCGAGGCACTGGGAGGATTGGGCTTGGAGGCACATGAAGGAGATCCCCCATATGGTGAAAGGTCGTATCCCAGCGGCATCCCATCTCGGAGAAAGGGGAACTGGAAGGACTGCTATTGCACCACTGCCAGACGTGGGTGCTCCTACCTGGCTGCTCTGCACAGGGAAAGGAAAGAGCTGACATTGAACAAGAGGCTGAGAAACGTCTTTGTTTTTGCTCCAAGTCTAAGGCTTACTGCCTAGGGGACAAGACGTGAACTGTTCTTTTATGAAATGATGGTGTGGATGAATGTGTCTGCATCAATACTCTGCCTTGCTTCACTCTGAGTCATACCGCAGGGGGGGGTTGACTAAAGATGGGCCCAGGCAACATTGTTCAGATGCAAATCTGAGTGAATTTATAGCTATTTGAAACATTTGAGGAGAGCATAGTTTTTTTAGCTCAAGGCTTTGGTCTGAGGGAAAGACTCATGGCTCTTCATTGTGAATCAGCCATGCCTTGGGGTTGGCAGGTAATACAGGTTTTTGTGGAGAGACTTGTAGGAGCGGAGGCCGGGGCAGCTCTGCGCTCAGCCTGGCAGCAGAGAGGCAGGGTGCCAGGCCTGGGAGGGAGCCAGCCCCCATAGCATGGGGCAGGCAGCTCCGAAGGCAGTGAGTTGTGGTGTTTGAAGGGCCCTGCTTGCAGCCTAAGGGGCGTCCTGTGAGTCCCGGCTGGCCTGGGCGTTCGCCCAGAATGAGAGCGCTCAGCTGGGGTGGGACAGTCGCAGCTTTAAGCTCCTCGCCCGCCTGGTGCAGGTGTGGGACCTGGGTCTGCTACGTTGCAGTGAGTCAATCTTCCCTTTCCTGGGCAAGTCTACGGTGAGGATTGGCTTCAAAAGTGTTTTTTTAAAATAAAAAAAGTCTTTCAGAAGACACCCGCAACCAGGTATTCAGCAGGCTCGCCCAGGAGAGGACAGGGCACTCTCACCACCCCAGCTGGCTCTGCAGCTCTTGTTGTTGTAATAAACAAGCCACTCAACCCAGCCTTTCCTTCACTTTATCTTTTTGACAGATCTGCGCGCTCTGCGGAGCAGGCAGGGCTGGCAGAGACGGGGGGGGTATTCCCACCCCATGGAGCCAGGAAGCAGCGCCGGTGGCCCTGGGCTGTGCCCAGCCAGCATCCGAAGCCGGAGCCCTCGGGGAAAGGGGAAGCTGCAGCTGACAGCGCTGGCTTATTTTGGGGGAGGTTTTCTCCATGTGGAGCCCGAGACAGGCAGTATTTTGAATGATGCATAATAATGGCATTGCAGCCATCGGGGCAAATTCCTTCCTCGCTGTAAGAAAGGAGTGTGAAATCCTGCTTCTAAATTTAGGGGAAAATTTCTACGTCAGCTAGAGTTTCTTGGTGAGTGCGTTATAAATGATTGCCCAAGCTGTGAGCAGAATAAGCAGTGACATTACAAAAGTCAAATGACTGCTGTGTGCTATCTGTCCCTACCTCACCTCCTTAAAATCTCTCTGAGAAATACAAAATTTGGGGAATGCATCTGGGCCTTCAACGAAATGCTGCACAAACGAAACTGAACGGAGACACCTCCTCATTCCTGGGTCCCTGTGACACCCTGCCATCTCCCCTCTTTTGGGATGCCTCCCAGTCAGAGACACAGCTGTGGCCCTGTTAGCTGTACAGGCTTGATGCCACCCGACAGCACGCACATCTGGAGAAGTGCCCTTAGCTCYCTCTGCGGCTGCTGGGTGCTGAAAAGGATGCTCAGGATGTCCGCGGCAGCACCGAAGCTCAGCCAGCAGGACCCTCCACTTTGCTTTATTGGGGGAGAGAGGAAGGGAGAAACCCACTGGTACCTGCGTGACCCCAGCTGAGCTGCCCAGAGCTGGGAGACGTCCTTCACCAAGGCACCGCCTTCAGTGGCAGCTGCTGCAAAGGGGCCGGGAATTAGTCTGTTGTACAAAGTTGTTTAAATATCTGTTATTTTTATTTGCTTGTGTGATTTGATGCAGCAGTCAAGATGGGCTGGGTCACACCCATAAGCCACAGGCAATTTACATTAACAACAGGTTGAGATAACAGCACATTAAGACTTTTTCTTCAGTTTGATAGTTCTGAAGTTCCTTTTTTTTTCAATAATAACTTTTATAACACTGGAGTTACAACCAGCTTAGAGTAAAACTGTTAACTTCTAAGACCACGATTTACCTAGCAGTCATTTTTTATAACATGTGGATTTATACTACCCTGCTATGTTTTCCTTTTGGAGCAGTTAGGATTTTAATATCATTAGCCTAATATTTAGTCAGAGTATATATTTTATGATCCTAATAAAAACTAATTACTTTGAGGCACTCACTTCATAAGTCATGATGTGTTGGTCTTTCGAGACTTTACGCATACTGTTACTGGGCTTGAGGAAAACTAGACACAATAAGATGCAGCACCACATCAAACCACAAAACAGGGAAAAAGCTGAACCTCGCACTCAAATGAGAGATATTCTAATGACTGGCCTTTTGGTGTTAAAGCTTTTGCATATACTGGGAGGAGTATGCTATACAGTCCACATATTTATATTCCTTTGTACTTTGGGACCAATTTAAACTCATTCTGGGTGGAAACAAGATTTTCTGTTGTTTTACCTCTGTTCCCCACCTCTCCTCCCTCACACCCTGTCTCTGGTAGCCTGCTCCCATCCCCTTCCCAGCCCTGAACACCGGCTGCCCTCTCTGCARCCTTGCCCCACGCGCTGCTGCTCCGGAGAAGGAGAGAGGCCACCACACATGCTCATGCGGGGCTTTTCTCTAGATTTTATTGTGACTGCATTATAAGACAACAGAACTGGTAATTGCCTTTCATCCCAGAAGTAGATCGCCTCAGAAATTACCCCAAAAGGCCTTGAATCAGTAAACAGCAATTACATGAGCTCTCTCTGAGGGAGAGGGTGATGTCATGGTAATTTTGAATAAATAAAAGCACTTGAAAATGATAAAAGCCCAAGCAATTTTACACTGTCATCCTTTCAGATTTGACTATTCATACGTTGCGTTTCAGCTCATTAAGGCTGTTTCACAGGAAACTGACTGCAAAGATTTGCGTCTTTTGCCTTGTCCCTGCCCCCGGGGCCATTAGGTCCAATCCTCCATGCGTTCCCCTGCCTTTCTCCCAGGCATCTTGCTTGGCCTTCACCCTCTGCCTGCTTGAACTCTCCCATGGCATCCCTGATTCCCAGTCTTCGCCTTTTCTTTCAGGCTTGTCCCTCTTCAAGCAGGCGGCAGGCAGCTGCCCCAGTGCAGCCGGTCTCTGCCCCGTGGACAGTGGATGCCCTTTCGGGTTGCCACTTGGACCTCCTCTGTATGCCTCCATCTTCCCCCCCTGCTCATGCCTCTCACTCCGCCCACAGTGCTTCTGCACCCCACAGCACAACCCCTGGGTTTCCCCCATCTCACCACATCCTGGCCCTGACAGACAAGTAACCCAACTATTCACCTAGGCAATCACTCCCCATTTCCCTGAACTCCTTCCGATCTCCACTGAAACTGCCCATCTGTCTCCTTCTCATATCTGTCTTCTGCTAAAGGGGACACGTCAACGTGGGCCTCTTTGGTAATTCATTTCTCCACGACCGTATCGCTAGCCTTTGACCATGGCAGCTGAATTTCTTGATTGCTCATAGATTATGTAGTTGGATGTGATTGCTGTGACCATCTGGTCTGATCTCCAGTATAACTTAAGCCACAGGTCTTTTCTGAATTATTTCCTGCTGTCTTTTCTATAAATAGACATTCAAAAATGCCAACTCTTAACTCATTCTTTCAGATGACGGAGCAGCCCCCACAAGTGTTAGCTGTTTGTTGCTCTGTTTGCTGCTTACTATTAAAAATACATGCTTTATTTCTAGTCTGAATTTGTCAGCTTCAACTTCCAGCTGTTAGATCCAGTTACATCTTTATCTGAAGAGTCCTCTTTCCCATTTCTGTTCCACAAATAGATGCTATGATTAATTCATTTCTTAAACTTCGCTTTGTTCAAATTAACCATCTGAGCTCCTGAGTTTTTCTGMTGTGTTTTCCAGTCTCTGGCTTGCTCTGAAGTACCTTTAACTAATTCATATTATTCTTGCACTGAGTGCACCATGGAAGGGTACAGTAATATAACTGTCTAGTCCTAATTGATATTCTGTATATTGAAAGACAATGTTTAATCTTCTGCACTGCAGCAATGGCTTGGGAAAGATGCTCCCCCTCCTCAGGGAATATATGCTACAATATTTAAGAGTGATCCAGCAACCACAGAGAAAGAAAACTTTTTATCTTTGCCCTTGCAAGATGTAAATCACCTTGAAGACTTAAGATACATATCAGTGATGTATCCTGCTTCCCTTCTTGTTCCCGCACTATTATTGAAACTACAAATTAAAAGGTTTTCAATGCTATTTTCTATGATCATTCAATACATCACCATTCCCAACTCATTTTTAAATAAACGGTTATTCTGTAAATATGACCTGTGCTCTTTTCCCCTAGGTGTAGGACTTTACAGCTGGTAATATTTCTGCAGGTATTTTTCCCTTGCATCCAGCTTACAAGTTATCCAAATCAGTCTCTAGTTACCACATTTCCAGTCTTTTTACTGTCTCATAAACTTTGTGAGGGATTATTCTACATTTCTTTCCAGATCAGTGCAATTATTTGGAATAGCATATGTACAAAAACTAAGCTTCATGGAACATCTGCAAAATCAGGCCTCTTTGCWAATGATCTCCCAATTGCTATTATATTTTCAGATCTCCATGCTAACTTGTTTCTAGTCTTTCTCATCTACTATGAGGACTTTGTGTCTTTCTAGTTTCTTACTCAAAATGACAAGAGGTACCAAMCCAAACATCTTTCAGAAGACTGTTATTTTAACCCTATTCTGTATCAGTCAAGCTTGGAATTTAACTGAYTTTTGAAGAATAAAATCACATTCTTTTAATATAATTTTATTTTGTCAAAACCTGTGTGAGTTTGTACTAATTGTACCTTTCTTCTTTCTTTCTTTAGGAAATTAAATTCTGTATCACCTATTTGATTATTCTGCAAAGGATCAGTTCAGTTTCATGGGGCTGGTACCATGGGATCATCTCATTTACCTTTTTTAATATTGCCATCTTATTGGCTTCCTGCCAGTGCCCCGGAACTTCCCTGGTGTTTCAAGATGCATTGAAAATTAACATTACTGATGCAGAGAGCCTCTCATCAGCTCTTCTGAAGCTGTTGATTACAAGTTTTCTGGTTTTTTAGAAGCCCAGGGAGAGTAGCTGCTGTTTAGCGTTATCCTTGGTTACTTTTGGAATAGAAGGTATTCTACACAGCTCAGAAAATCAGTGTGGTGTCTGCCTCCTTCCCAAATACAGAGTAGATACATCTATTGAACGCCTTTTTTGCATTCCTTCTAGTGTTGGGCAAGAGCAGTGGTTAAGATTCCTCAAAATCTCTGCCTTGTTGCCATTGTTACTCTCTTTCTGAAGGGGCCAACTTGCAGAAATGGTGGAATTTGTTTGGCTGGAAATCTGGCAGGTACATACTCCCCCATGGCGGGCAATGGTATATATATATATATCTCATTCTAATGAACTCTCCCAGGACCTCAAGTGACCAGTCAGCTTTGCACTAAAGTTCAGATCATTCCAACTTGGATCAAGAAACCTCCACAGATTTCGATGCACCAATTAATTTTTTGAAAGGAATTTCTGGTGGCAAATCAAAAAAGATGGAGCAAAAACAACATTTCTTTTTCCAAAGGGATTTTTCTGAAATGGTCCTTTTTGTTGAAAACTATGTTGTTGGCCTGCCACTGAACCTTCATTCATCTATATTGTATGTTCTGCATGTGCATACAGTACAATGGTGGCAAGTATTAAATATTCCTCTTTTCTCCAAAGGAAAGCTGTCTGAAAAGACTTTGCATAAATCTTTGCTTAAAAGCTTAAAGCTTGCACTGGCTCAAAATGAAAAGTGAAAAGTTAGAACTAATATAGCGTGTAGCACCACTGTCACTCTCAGATACTAAAGGTGTTAAACTCACAGAAGGTAAAAAAATACAAGTCTCTCTTTTAAGTGGTTTCTGAATCATTCTGAAGTATTGCAGCATATGTTCCCATTAGGAGCAGCGTAAGTCACAGAACAGTCTTTGCTTATGGAAGGTTCACATCTGAATTGCTGGGCCATGTGGATTAAATTGCATTTAGCTGCTTAGCAGAGCCAATGAAGGTGCTAAGGGAGTTGCTAAAAATCGTTACTGCAGTAGGATTTTGCTCCACTGTGTGTTTAAATCACTAGCATCAAAATTCTCACACCACTCATAGAAACATGCCTGGTTAAAAGGAGCTATGGATAATGGATTTAATGAACAACTACTCCAACTGAGAACGGCTATTTGGTTGCCTAACAGCCATCACGCATTCATTAAGCTAGACCTGTGAGCCATAAGGAGTTTCAGCTCTGTGATGAGTAGTAGGAATCAGCAATGTAGCGATATTGCTGGAAAAAAAACCCTCCTGATTTTTTTATACAGGTGAAGAATTTTTACTCAGCTTTTCAAAAAAAATATTCACAGTAAGACATGCAACAGAACTGGAAATTTCACAAGCTGAGAGGCAGTGGCAAAAGAGCAGATTGCAATGGAAAACCTGTGCAGCCTGACATGTAGCTCTAATGATAGCTCGAACACTTGTAAGCGTGTCAGTAGTGTGTGCCTGCACGCCTATACTCCATCAGCATTTTATTTTTATTCTATTTTCATGTTGGAGCTCCGCATAGAAACCCCAGCTGCAACCAGTCTGTATGCTATGTGCACACAGACACAACTGGAGAGAAACTCTGCCGTGATGCCAGTTGAACTAAACAGGCAAGAGGAGAGGAGAGGAGATGCCCCGTTACAAAGGAGAGGAGAGGAGCCGCCCCCCTTGGCTCCCCTCCCCAGGCAGAACCAGGAGTTCTGCTGCACAGCCAACGCTCGGTGCTGAGTGGCAATGAATGGAACAGATCATTACCAGACTGCCAGAGTTTCTTGGGAAAAGAGCTCTCTCAGGATACAAAGAGAAAATCTGACTGAGCAGAACAGAATTTTTTCCTTTCTATTTTAGCAGTGTCCAGCACAGTGAGTCTCCCCTCTGTGGTTTCTGTGCCGTATGACATTGTAAATGTTTACCACTGTTGCTGATCATCATAACTCTAGCCAACGCAGTTTGCAGCAACTGAAAGCGCACACCTGCCGCTCCATGGAATGGTCTGAGTTTTACAGTGTCTGGAGTGCATCTGTTGTTTATGGGAACATGAAACGATGCGCCGCGGTAGCTTTACGAGAGGTCTAGACTGAAGGAAGTTGCTCATCCTGCACTGACAGGCAGTGGCCTGAGATCGAAAAATAAGTTCAAGTTGAAGAGAAAGGTGTCTTTCAGAGAGAAAAGGCTTAGCCTAGGAGTCCTCCTGGGTGCTGGGGCTCCCTTTGGACCTTGTGTTGTGGAACTGTATTTGATAAGAGCAGACCCAGACACACATGGCAACGGAGAAAATGGAGGCATCAAGCTTGCAGACTTGGACTTGGAGCAAGGCACTTGACGGGGCAGAGTTCATCTCTGTTGTAGCAGTGAAATTAGTGCTGACCTCCCAGAGCCAGGCTCAGGCAGGAGCACTCCTGGGGGCATGCTCTTTGGGAATGAGAGCTAGAGGTATAAGGTCGCTGAGGTACCAAATGACATAGAAGTGCAAGATGAGAGATATAAAGATGTGTGGTGAGAGAGGGTACATCAGAATGAGCAGCAGCTGAGGGGCATGATGATTTTTGTGAATTAAGGTTTCATTCGCTTGCGATGATGGTGAGGAAGTTCCACAAATAAATCATCAGCCCCGAAGCCAAATGGTAATTTCTTGGTATGGGAGAGTTAGAGGCCTTCACTCAATCTTGTGCTCCAACCATCAGGATCATCCTTCTCAGGCTACAGTTTTTTGTGGCATCAGTGCTGCTCTGCAGGCATCCAGGTCCTCTTTCTGCAGTCTGGCAGTGCCTGCTTGACTTTCCACCGAGTGTTTCTGAAGGCAGCATTTTCTCATATAGATAACTAATCTTAAGAACTCAACCACCAACTTTGTACTGGTCTGTAGATACTCACGTTTGAAAATGTTGGCCTTTGGGCCTCATGTTCTTCCTAAGAGTAAAGTACTATTTAATCTGTCATACAATTGTGGGGCTAAATATCTGCAAACATCCTCAATATTTGAAAATCTGCAGTTTGCAATATTGCAAATATCCCAGATGTTGAAGAGCTGAGATGGTTATATTATTTTTTAAAATGCTGAAGCACACAGGACTGCATGGGCTCCTACAGCCTGATTCAGAAGCCTGAATGCTCTCCATCCCAGACTTGCTGCAAATTAAATATGAAGGGCTATGAACGCGAGTGGGTTAAGCCATCATGTAGCGCTGCTGTGGAGATATAGCTGCTATTTATCATTGCCTCCCACTGTGAGGTTGGAATAGGCAGCCTGAATGTCACATATACTGTATTTATAATGCTGTTTTAAGGTCATCTCCATGTGCAGATGCTCTAGACAGAAGAACTGATAAGTACAGATGTGTCTGTTGCGAGGCACTAAATAGATTTGAGATTGTTATTTTATAAAAGCTATATTTCAGCCAGAAACACTGCTGCAGTCACTCTATTCCTGGCAACCTTCCAGCCACCAACAGCTGGCAATTAACACTTACGCAAAGATGCCCAAACTTTGTCCAGTCAAAGGCTTCAGTGGCAACTTGCCAGGAGCTTTAGGGCTGCACCTATTTTACATAAAATGGAGCAGATTGTGGCTGATTTAATCTTTCCTACGGAGCTATGGCCCACAAAGGCTTTTGCTTCTGGCATGCTTTGCTGTACCCTGATCAAGCCATTGCCCCATTGTGGAATTCAATGGGCCACATTTAGCCTCAAGGTTGTATTCTGGTTTTCCGTGAATTATGTTAACTACTGACAAAGCCCACAAAGCCTTTCAATCCCAGTGTGGAAACGCAGCAGTTAATCACATCTCTTTGTACATGAAGAGGGGAAGAGACTTTGCCAAGATATAATACAAGTTCTGATGATATAATTTTAACAGTAACTACGAACAGACTGCTCGTCATTTGTGCTGAGCATTATGCAAGAGAGAAAGTTTCTGACCTGAAAATGTGCAGACTCATTATAAGGCAAGGAAAGAGAAATTAGACCCATACAACTCCTTCAGAAGAAGAAGCCTGAGGAAGAGAAGATGCCAGTCAATGTGGAAGACAGATGGCAGTTTCAGGCCCCACCTGAAAGGGATGATCCTTTCTTGGACTGCCCCCGAGCTTGGTGACCACAGGGCCGGGTTCATCCTCTCGGGCTGGCGAAGGAGTTGTACCCACAGCTCCTGCTGACTGCATGGGTGGGGTACTGCGCTTCCCCTGCGTGAAGCGAGGTGTGGGCGCTCTGCCCCAGCCATATTTTCACAGAAAAGACTGGCACTCCTCCTCCCTCCCCAGCTGTCCTGTTGGAAGGGATGCCTAACTATCTAACACAAATGAGAATTACAGGCTGTGAATCCTGGTCTGACAGATTGACTTTTCTGCAGCCTGGAAATAGATGACTGAGCTCCTAAGAGGGATACGATTTAAGAAGCAACCTTTTCCTCAGCGTGTCCCATTGGCTTGCCCAGACACCGCCTGGTCACTGTGCAGGCTGACGGGGAATGCCTCTGTCCCTGCTGGCTCTGCGCGGGGACCTAATTCCCCAGGGCTAAGGACTCCATGCAGGGTAGGAGCCTGAGCTTGGCAACCCCAGGCTCTCTTTGCGGGGTTACGAAATCTGGCACCGTGCACAAGGGTATGCCCAGACTCGTAGCTATGACGTTTAGGACAAGCTGGATGTTCAAGGACTCTCACCTGACTTCTGCTTAGTTTGGCTAATAATGCCATCACCCAGCTGTGCTTCTGCACACAGGCACTTCACCAGTGTTTTCTTTTCCTTCTTCCTTTGCTGTGCTGAAATATATACGGACACCATATTCAGTGCTGATAAATGTAAATTAGTGCATAAGGAAGAGCATACAAACTTAATTCTGTGTGCCTTACAATTAACTCCAAACTATTTTTACCTTTCAGGAGTGAGATCTTGAGGACAGAAGAGGGAGCGCTCCTGAAATGGCAGCTCAATATTTGGAGGTCAAGGAAGCAAATAGAGCATAAGGAACTAGGAGGAAAGGAAGGAGATAAGAAATCATAATCCGTTATTATTCTCCTGAATAAATCCAGGGTGTACTTGCATTTGTTAAACTGTGTGCAGATCTGCGGGCCCTATCAGCCTCTAAACCATGGCAGAACAGGGAAGAGTGCAGTAAGAGAAGCTGAGATGATGCAGTGTATGGAAGGGATGCCTGAAGACATGTTAAATACAAGAGGACTCTTAGCCTAGAAAAGGGGTGGCTGCAGGGGGAATGTTAGTGAAGCCTGTAAAATCATCAGAAGCACCATCAAAAGGTGAAGGGACAATGTTGTTCACTGCAACTTGAAATACAAGAGCTAGGGGTTGTCCGGTAGAATCGCCTAATGGTAGCTCAGGTCACTCAAATGGGTCGTCTGTGGAACTCGTCACTTCATGATGTCCTTGACGACAAAACTTTCATGTCAGGTTAAAAAAAAAGTTAGACAAACTCATGGAAGRTGAGACTATTGTGGGTTACCAAACATGAGGATACCACTTGTCACTCCTGAAGTCTTGAAGGTGCAGGTCACTGGAGACGAGGACGACAAATCAAGGCTCTAGCTCTGCATGCCTGCCCTGTTCTTGTCTTCTTTCTCTGAGCATCCCTTGCCAGGAGTTGTGACACTAACAGCAACGGACACAGAGCTGAGCCCAATTTATAACAAGTCTCCAATTCTCTTTTGTCTTTCCTGAAAAGGCTTCAAAGGGAAAAAAACCGTATCAGCCCAGACAGCTGCTTGCATCTCTTCCTGCATAATGGAAGAGATTATTCTTCAGACATGGTCACCTTGGCTCGAATGTGTTGGCCTTGTGCATTGTTTTCTAAGGCAGATACTTTGTAAAACGCTTCTACATACAAGCATTTCACATTATTTTCTTTCTTTCCCCCTTATATTCCTTGCAACAGTGAAATATTTACATGCGTCTTTCAAAGGATCCCACACAACTTTACCAAAAGCAGACCCCCCCATGCCCTGAGAGGCAAGATTTTAGGACAGGGAGATGAACTGTGTGCCAGAGAGAGTCAAGTACTTGCCCAAACTTACGCACAAAGCCTGTAACAGAACGAGGACCTCCAGAAATCCTAACAGCCAGGGCTCTGCGCTGAATGCCACCGCTGCCTCTTCCCAACCACCACGTGCAATCCACTTATCTTCCGCCCCTCTGTTTAGAGTAGCCAGCCATTTATTTTATTGCCAAATGTGAACACATGTCAGCATGTGTTAAGACTATCCGTGCCTCAGATGTGTCCTTGCTGCAGCGCAGGTGATACTTGCATGACGGCTCCCTCCACGTGTCGGTGGGCCTGAACCTGTACCCCAGTGTGAGGAGCACTCCCCGCTGCCAGTGTGCCTAGGGCACCCTTCCCAGCACGGGGCGGAATGCTCATACCTGAGCACTAGCAGCTGTAGGCATTAAAGCCTAMCCTCCCTGCTCTCAGCAGGACACCTAAAATACCTCTGCAGCAGGACGAGGTATGGGCCTTTTGTGACCAGTGCTAATTTGACTCTCTGAGATGAAGAAAAACTCACACAGTCAAGTAGAAGGAAATTTTTATCTCTTGTGAATCAGTGTGTTGGTGGAAGGAAAAGGAATATTTTAATGAATTATTCACTACCCCTCTCCCCTCTGGAACAGGCTAAGGAGTGGAGTTAGGCTTCCTGCTGAACAGGTTGAAAAGAACGCTGTTTTTCAGAAGGACTGAGCCACCTTTCTGCTGAGCACAAGTAATTCAATGCCGGGACGTGCCTTAAAAGGGTAGTGGTAAAAGGTGGGGGAGAAAAGTTAGTTGCTGGTGGTGCACGTCTTAAAGAAAAATAGCAACCAGATGAGGAGGAGGAGGAGAGGAAAAAAAGGCGGATAGAAATCCCCACAGCTTCACATGCCATGATTATTTCGTCAATAGCTGGATGAAAATGTATTGCCTTATCCTGATGGAGGACAAAAAACCTGCCAAGGGCTCCATTCTTCTCCTAGGAAAACTGATTTTCCCAGTGTGTAACAGAGTCCTGCTTGCACCACGACTGCCTGGGGACAAGCCGAGGGCGGCAGTGGCTGCGCTGTGGGGTGGGAAGGGTGTCACAGGAGGACTCAGGAAGCTGAATTCCTGGAGCAGAGACAGACTGCACAGGCTCAACCTCTTGTACTGAACTGTCACAGTGATCTAATTACTGGAAGTGAAGTGTGTGACATCTGGAGAATTGTTGGAGCTTCAAAGTGACTTAGGCAGCCAGTGAACCATACCCTGCACCAGCTCACGACTGCTGCACACACCTACCCACCCATCAGCTGCCTCCGTGCCAGGGAGGAGGAGCTGGTTTATCCACTGAGCATCTTAACAGCTGCAAATACAAGTTTGGTCACCAGCCAGCAAGCCGGGTGTTGCTTTCAGCTGAAGACRTAGTGTATCATGTTTGTAATGAAAAACAAGATCTCCTGCAGGATTTTCCCATGCGGTCTGGCAGGGAGGTATTAATTAATGAAGGGCACGTGCTCTGGTGTGACGTGGCCGCTGACACCTTCTGCGCAGCCAGGAACTAGACGTTATTAGGATTTCTCAAAGTTACAGGCGATAATTTCCACAGCTTTCAGAAAAGATATTGCTCTCACCATGAAGTAACTCTCTTCTGGATCTCATTAAGATGGGTGAAGATGAATTAATCGCTTGTCTGGAAGCACTGGTTGCCTAGGGATCAGCGATCATGACCTGATTGCATTCACTGTGGGCAGACAAAAGATGGTCGCAGTTTGGTTCTTCAAAAGGGCTAATTCCCAAAGTTAGAGAAAATTACCAGTGAAATTAATTGGGAGGAAAGGTGTAAAAGGAGAAATGGGAGTCCTTTAAGAGAACTAATTAGCTGGCCAGAAAGCCACAGTTTCACACTCCAGAGATAGGAGAGCTCTGGCTAACAGACCTTCTTGGCTCATCTGCAAAGAGAGAACAATTAGAAATAACAAAGCAATATATCACACATGGAAAATAGATAGCAAGGGATATAAACAAGTAGCACGAGGCAAGGGACAATAGGAAGAACCAGAAATATATTAGAAACAAACACAAGCGTAGGATAGATTTAGACCACTTGCTACATAGGGATGGTAAAATTGTTAGTGATAATGTGGAAAAGGCAAAAAGGGCAATAAATAGTCTGCAGGGAAAAAAGCAGACAATGGATACATATTACATGAAGCTGAGTCATATAACAGAGTTGTCAGGTGTTGTGTCAACATTTTTTGGCAGATATAGTATTAAAACTTTGAGAGTATGAAAAAAGGAGCCACAGAAACTATTTGAAGGCTTAGCTACCAGGGCTATTTGAYTACAAAATATTTTCTCCTTTTGCAGGCATTAAAATGATCTTTATTCTGGCAGAGAACAGTAAAATGTGAACCAATGGCTGGAAGCTGAGTCCAAAGTGTATATTTTTAACAGCAAGGGTAATTAACCATTGAGAGAACTAGAGAAAATCAGTGCCCCTCTGGAAGGCATGTTTTGGCCACAGCCATGTTTGCTAATTCAGTGCCTGYGGAATACTCACTTGTGATTTAATGCAAATAAAGGTTGTTTTGGGACTGGTGGGCRAAGGGAGCCTGCCAGGTCCCAGCAAAGTATCACGGAGGAAATAGCTTTCTCCAGTAGCAGAGGGAGGGTGGGTCATGGTGCTCGGGTGTGGGGGTGACCTAGGGGTCTCCCAGTGCCCAGAGCAGAGCTCCCAAAACTACAAGGTCTGTGAGGGCAAAGAGAAAAAACAGCTTTCCCGGAGAAACACAGGAGCTCAAAGCTGGAGGTAAATTGGAAGGGCATGAATACTTACTTTAAAAAGTGCATGTTTCTTTCACTAGCAGCTAGTGTACTAGACACTGAGAAGGGAAATGTTCATTTAAGGAGAAAAAAAAAAGTCCTGGCTGTGATGTAGCTAATTGTAAAACGCAGCGGGGAGCTGGCTGGGGACAGGTCAGTGCCAGAGCTCGCCTTGCACGCTCTGAAACCCCAGCCTTCCCCATCAAAGGCTTGACAATAGCAATACCTTTCTGGGTGTTCCTAGCTGGTTGTAGCCAGGTCTTAAAGATTTGGGCTTGGTTGATACCCAGTTTGGTTCAGTACAAAAAGGATGCCTACTCCCACTGCTCAACCAGCTAGGCATTAAAAACATTTCCTCCTTGATGAGCAAACAGGGCACAAATGAACTCCAGTCTTTAAATATTTGTCATCTCCAACGAGCGTATGTATTGAATAGGTGCATTATATGCTTACCATGATCCATTATGAAATGCGTTTTTTTATACCCCAGGCATATGAGCAGGCTATGACTACTGATCGCAGCCCTGCTCATGAGTTGGGTGGGGACAGCAGCAGCTCCGCTCTGGGCAGTGCTGTCAGCAACCTGCACCACCTGCACAATCCATAGGCCATGATCTTACAACAGCCACATCAAAATTAGGAAACAAACACACCGTCTATTTGCATTTTAGGGAAAGAAGAGGAGAAAGAGTCTGATCTAAATGACATTGATGTTACTGGGAGCTTTTCTAGTCAATTAAGTTGGAAGCAGATAAGGCACAAGAACAATCAGAGAATGCAAAATAAGAAGTCTTCAGCTGAATGAAAGGGAAAACCTGATAAGGAAAGGCAGAGGGTGAAGCATATTAAGTACTCTGCAGTGTGAAAAAAATAGGCTGCTAGTTAGCCAATGGGAGCATGAGAATTTTTTTGCTTTGTAATGGTATTTTGTTATTTTATATTGAAGTGTATTTTCACATGAAAGAAGCATTATATAACAATGTACAAATATATAAAAAATAAAGTGTCTACCACTTCTAAAACAGGAACCCAGCCTAGCAAATGACCCAGGAGCAGGACCAACAACTGCCTGTGTTTAGAGTGGATCCAGTCTGACTGGGGGTCTTGCACACAGAAATGTGAAAGCATGCCATTAGAAAATGTGCAGAATGGAATTATAATCTTTCCTCTCCTGCTCTCTGCAATGCTTAGGGAAGGAAGATGAAAACCTGTCATCAGTTTTGCATGCTTACAAAGACAGGCTTCTACTCAGGGTATTATTTGCTACAGCCTCTAGCTCTGATTTCTAAGGCAGAAAAGTTTTAGTGCCCTGACATTGAAAATGTTGCACAGGTTACAGCACAGCAGTGGATCAGAACGCTGCATAGCTTTGAAATGCAAAATGTCAACACAGTTCGTAATGTTTTCCTATATTAACTTTAACCAAAGAGTGCTTTGCAAACCTATATGGCCTGATTATTATTAGCAAATTATTAAAGCCCCTGCTTTACAGACGGGTTACTGACTCCTAGGAGAAGGAAGGCCACAGGTACAGAAACTAATAATCTGATGGTGACTTGCAGTCCTTTGTTCTGATTGCTGGATCATGGTTCCTACCGATGGGTGCAGTACAGTGGCTCGATGCAATCAATGGTCTTGTAATTAGGAAGACGTGCAATATCCTGGAAAATGGCTACACCTTCTCTGAAGAGATTTTTCTCAGGGGTGTCACTGAATTTAATTCACATCATCTGAAATCACCCTGAGCCCAGCCTGAATTTGAGCCCATGGATACCTTCATCTGCAGAGCCTTGGCAGTTACTCTCATCAGTCATTGCAGTAGGAGTTATGTCCATGCAAGGATGTCAACACTTGGTGTGTGATAAGATGCAGCAAGGAAGTAAAATGAGGTGCAGTTATTGGCTGATAATAGGGGTCTTGACAATACATAACTGTGGTGTGGCCAAATGAAATATGTTCTGTGAGAACGGGCTACTGTCCAGCACTTAATGTAAATGTTTTTGAAGTGCTGGTAGATCTGCTCTACAAAATACCCAAAGCCTGTGCAAGGAATGCTAATCCATACTGGCCTCCAGCAGAAAAAAAAAAGATATTTAAAGACTAAGAACATTTTATGAGTGTGGGAGGAAAAACATTTTTTTGCCAATGTTTTTTCATAGATTGAGAGTAGTCTGTGCTGCCTCCAGGGTTTTCCTCAAACTTTCAGACTTGACTGCTCCTTCTCAACACTGAATCTGACATCTCAGGTGAATCCAACATCCATCTTATCACCCTAAGCCCCATTTAAAAGGGCTCATCAGAGTGTGCTGGTGAATTATTTCCTTGTGCAAGGCTGTAATGCCTGCAGTAACCTCCCTCTGTTTTGTCAATGTGACTACTACAATGTGTGCATCCTGACACACATTAATAATGGTTCATGTTTAAACAAGTCACACCAGACCCCCCAAAAGAGTGTGTAGTTGCATATTCTTCATCAAGTTAAACCCATATGGAACGACAGATCACGGAGGCCATGAACTGCATGAAGATAGGCATGTTTGCTCTGGCAGGAGGGGGCTTTTCGCTGAGGACCAATGATCACATCCAAGAGTGTGAAGATTTTGTTTCTTCCAGCCTCTTCCAAATTAAATTAGTAAATTTGAAGTCAGGCTAGACAAGATTGCTAATACATTCAGACAGCTGCTTTCTTAGGAGTGGGATCACTGTCAGTGGAAAGAAGTCGAGGGAAGTTTTGGGTTTAGAATGCAAGATTTTGTTTCATAAAAAGGAATGGAAAAATGCAAAATTATTCCAAATATTGCAATTAAGCCACAAAATCTGTGTTTCTAAAAATGCATAGAATCTGCAATACCGTCAGTAATAGGAAGCTTCTTCYTCCAGCTAGGGTAAACTGAGAGACATGGAGTGCTAGTCTCTTCTGTATCTGTTACACTGGCATAGCTTCATTGACTGCAGCAATCATTCCTGATTGACGACTAAGTGGATTAGAAACGTGCGCTGCACATCTTAACTGCACATGAATTATTGCATTGTGCTAAGCAACAAACTTGGAAAGCATTTTTTTTTCACCCCATGGACCTTTTTGGTGTTTCTTGAGTGCCTTTAGACCATGAGCTGAATCTATAAAATCCCATACGTGATATCACATCAGCTGTTGTAGCGTGTAATTAGCTCTATTTCATATCTGAGACGTCTCACCATGTTTTCCGAGGAAGTGTCATCTAAGTGGATTTTGGTCATTTTTTTAAGCTTTTTTTTTTTACTTTCTGGATGCGTGCAACCCCTGTAAATATCTGAAAATGGACACTGTAGGCAGACAGTCACAATCCCGCAGTTGTGAACACCATGTGTTGTGGATCTCGTGAGTTCAGATGCTTACAGCTTTTTTCCTCTGGAACTGAGCACCGAGTCATACATGTCAGGCCAACTGCATGCCCATAAACCGTGTGTCCCTGTGTCTGTACAGAGAGGCTGGTGCCCCAGACAGGAATATGGCAACCCCATGTGGCAGCCACCTAGCAGCTGTAGTCTCCAGCACCGGCAGGTCTTGGCTGCAGAGCAGAGAGGCAGTCTGAGGTCTGAGGGGAGGAACCAGCTCTCCTAAACTGCAGTTAACTCAATGTTAGATGGAATGGTGGTCCTCTCTGGAGTCCATCCCCACACACCAGAGTCCCCCATCGGGCTGGGAAGGGGTTGCGAGCTCAAGTCAGCTGGCCAGTGGAGGCCCAGCCAAGCGCCTGCCGCTGGCAGTAGCCCCAGCATCCTGCTGTGGGACACTGATCCCCTCTTCCAGCCTGGCTGATAATGCTTCCTGGCATCCCACACTATCCCTTGTTTAAACATGAGGTTAACTCTCCAGGACAGACCTTGTGCCATCCTGGGAAACTCCTGCACCCAGGAAGCCTTGGTGGGGTGAGAGGGCCCCATTGCCAGGCTGTGAGAAGAGAGCCTGAGCTTGAGGTGGCATCTGTCCTACCACAGGTGCAGCACCAGGTGGTGCCAAGCTCCTCTGCCATCCCCACCACCACCCCATCTGCCTGCGCTGCTCCTTGCAGGAGGGCTGGCAAAGGTGGGGAAAACACTGTGCAGATGCAGGTGTTACACTTCTCCTCCGAGCACTTTTGGGTGGCCTTGCTAGCTTCTGCTACCCAGGATCCCTCAGGTTCAATCTGCTGTCATCCCATGTGCTGAGGTCCTGCTCAGCAGCTAGACTCCTTGGCCAGGATCTGAACTTTGCCGCTGTATAGGATGTCTTCTGTATTTCTCTTTTTGGTGAAATGAAAGGTGTTTCTTATCTTGCCATTTTGCACCCATACTTTATGATAGACCATAGACAGTTCGGCTGGGCCCTTAGGATGCCTGAAACCTTTATTGTAAAGAAAATAAATTGAACACATCAGACTGACCAGCGAGGACACTTAAAATTAGCCACAATGATTTGAAGAAATGTATTTAAACAACAAAATAATACTTAGCATATGGGATTTTTTTTTTCTTTTTTTTAACGTACATTCACCAAAAACATTTTTTAAGTATTGTGAATTTGGGACACGAAATCATTTTCTTTTTAAGTGGAGACTTAAAAAAAAAAAGCTGATACATTTCCTTTTGTTATTTTTAAATTAAAGATTCTGATGTTCATTCTGAAATATAGTTTTAATTTAAAAACTGATGCCATTTTTAAAGGATTAAGTCAAACAAGGATTAAATAGGCCAAGATGAAGCTTTTGCCCCATAACAAAAGTAAACAACACATTTCCAGTATAAATCAAGTAATTTTTTAAAATTTTACTTGACAAAAATCCCTGAACATTTTTCATACGCTATCAGCTGAATTTATTTTCCCCTCTTCCTTTTTGCATTTTCAGTGATGAAACTGAAAAATCAGCTATTTGCTGAGCTGTGCTGAACAGGGCAATGCATACATTGCTTTTTTTTTTCACACGTGTACCTAGCAGAAAGGCATGGATTAAACAAGGTCCCTTTCTCTAATTTTACGTAGTCCTCACTCATGCACAATCTTCATTGTTTCTGTAGGATGTTTGTCTGGGTTAGGAAAGTAGGAGTCTGCACAGCAAGACCAAGGGTAGAAGGAAGCTTTTGAAACTGAAAATGTTGACAGTGTTCTGGACCACTTTCAGACCTTCTTTCACAATGTGTCTGTGGAGCCATCATCTCACAAAGAGGGTTTTGTGGTTTATACCTAGAGGTGCCACTCGAATCAGTGACGCTACCCAGGGAGAAGTTGAGATGTTTTTAAAATGACGTAGATGTGTATTTTAATATGACCTACTTATAAAAGAGGAACTAAATGATGGAAGTGGCATGCTGAGAGGTCTTGTTCGAATGGAGTTTTCTCTCTTTGGGGAGAAACATTTAAGGTATTTACATCTTTAAGATCTTATGATGGGCAGTTCAGTTTGGGGAAACGTGCCAACCAACTTTGGTTTCTAAATCAAGTTTCAGTCCTTGTGACTTCAGCTCCGCAGATCTATGTCTGAGTAACAGGCCCCAACACACTGCACAACCCAAATGGAAATATATTCAAAGCTGACAGTTCCTGCTAGTTTACAGCCACAGGCTTGTCAGATTGAACTTGAAATCTGACCCAAGCATACTCAAAATTCATCCCAAGTTCTCCTAACACTGCCTGATGAATTTTGCCTGGCAGCAGGTTTTATTACAAGGGGATTTCTTAAAGTATGAGAAGTAGCTCCAAGCCATCTCAATAACAGTAATTATTTCAATGTTTCCTGGTTGCTAGATAGAACCCAGACCCTTGGAACTGTGCAAAAAATCAGTAATTTTGTGTCAAGTCAGCATGAAAATGCTTTGGATTTCTCACAGAAAGGAGCCTTGTGTAAAATATGTTTAAGACTCAATGAAACACTTTGTTCAGTCCAAACCAAAGTGTTTTGTTTCATGCGGGGGAGTTTTTATTCTTGCAAAACGAATGTGGGTCAGTCCTATTTAGCAAATCTTGTTTCAAAAGATGACAGAATAACTTCCCTTACTTTCCCAAACCTTATCATGGGAGGGGAAGGTGGGAGGTGTGTGTGAAACTTCAATAAATTTGACTTCATTTGTAAATAGCTTCCTTTCATCTGAAACTGTTTGTTTATTTTTTAGGTGAATAAACATTTCTACCAAACTGTTTCAGTCAGCTCTATTTGGAGTCAATATGAGGTATAAGCATTCATCATTCTGCCAGTTGCAATGACGCCCTGTGACTGGTGGCCCTGTGGGGTTAACCTGTGCTATCGATGATATGTATGTGGCAGATGTGCCGGAGGACTGCTAATTGCTTGACTAAAGCTATTTTCCTGAGGTTTGGGTTGAAATGAATGAGCAGGTCTGAAAGGCTCGTGGTGTAAGGAAAGAAGAGCAAGTTCTCTTAAGGCTTCCTCATACCCATCGCATGGACTCATAGACTCATTCCTACAGAGGCTGATGATAGGGGAATGAGTATCTAAGGAACGAAGGACGACTTCAGGCGTTGCTATTTTTGTTTTGCTTGCAATGGACTAGACCATATTTCAGGCTAAAATCTGGCCATGAGGAGCTCACTGTGTCAAGGTCAGAAGTAAACAACCACATGAGATTTCTCTGTCAAGTTTATAAAGTATCAGTGGCATTCCTTGGATGTTATTTAAACAGCTAGCTATCTTGTTATCAGATTAATTTAGCAAGGCACCTCCCACGTGGCAGAACTGCAGAAGAAAATACAAACCTGCCCTCCTTTCAAGCTGAAGGGGCCTTTGAAACAAATTTAGCTCAAGCAGCTGCACTTTGGTGGGGAATGAGGACAGGGTGTCGTGGACCACACCTCTCCTTGGGGCAGCACGGCTGGAGGCAGCTGACCGGGAGTCAGCTCATGGCCGGTGATCAAGTCCCCACCAAAGCCACACAATGTAAAAATGTCCCCACTCTCAGACATACCACTGAGGATCTTTAGTTTCACCCCACTGCATCGGGATGAGCTAAGCTAGGCAGCTGGTGCAAAGCAACACGTGTTCGGCTTTATTTTCTGATTTTGCTGACCTGCATCTTAACAAATTTATTTACATATAAAAATAATACTGATGCTCAGAAGAATCAGATGAAACTCTCTCAAAGGTTCATAGTAAACAACATTGCTACCTTTTTTCAAATGATTCATTAAGCACAGTTTCTGTAGCTTTTTAAGCATCCTGGAAGTCTCTGAGGTTGACAAGAGAAAGGGCTGAAAACCAATTCTACCAGAATCTGTTCTTGTCTTTCTCTAATGGCTTATAGATCTTGCTGTTTCCATAAATGCTCTTTGAAGGGAAACTATGTGCAATTTTAATGGCTTTTCGAGTTCATGTGGGGTGTCACTTGCTTTGATGTATGCCAGATACAAAACAACAGCATGACTGAAGGCAACAATCAATGGGTTTTAAGGTGAATGGCAAGCACTGTGTTTAGGAATACACCTATCTTGGGGTTATTGCACCCTGAACACAGCAGTAGCATTGAGCTACCACTCTTTTGTGTCTAAGGAAAGGTCTCTTTATTGCATTTTAGCGGGCATACTAAAGATGCATTATGCTTTTATAAGAAAGATATTTTTGCCCATTGGTGACACGTTACTTATTACCTCAAGCTTAAAAGGAGTGCTTGGGGACAGTGATTGTACTCAAATCTAACTTGCAGCCAGATTTTCACAAGCCTTTTGACAGGAAAAAGTCGTCTGGAGTTATCTGGCTAAGGGACAGGAAAGATCTAGCAAAGTGTTTTGCTGTTGCAATATTCAAGATAAACCTGAGTTGTAACACATGTGGGAGAAGCTGTAAGGCAAAATCATATTGGGAATGATTCTTGAAGAATATTCTGTGAGGAAATAATTGGGTTAAGGTTTCTCATTCAGCCTGCTTTCTGACAGTGAGGGATTTCAGCTGTTATTTGCAGCCTGTCCCTTTGCAGTATTCCACCAGCGACCATAGCCTACCCCGAGCCCAGCCCTACCCACTGCCCCACCAGGCACTGCTGCACCGTACACTCGCATCTTCCAGCCTAGATATGTCTACGTGTGTTCATGTCCCTGCACAAAAAGCATATGTTATTTAAACCTAGGCTTATTACTTCATTTTTGATATCACAGTTGTGGGCCCGGGCTTTGAGGACTGTGCAAAAAAGCAGTGCAAAACCAGCTGGTGCCTACGGTCTACAGAGAGCTGGATGTTTCAGCTCCCTGACACAGAAGGTGAAACTGTGGGAAAAATACTATCTCGCTAAAGTTACTATTTTCGTTGAAACATATCCTCCCCTATTAGGTTTCCATGTATCAGGAACATCCAGACAGCCTCAGTACTTTCAAAGTACCTGCAGTGGTTTTGTCTTTATCAAGGGGTTAGAAGTAATGAGATCAGAGGGTGTCTATCCCTAACAGGACAAACAGAACAAATGGGAGTGAGAGGGAGAGCACGGTTTTCAGCTGAATGTGCATAGCCAGGCTAGGCTTTAAAGGTGGGAGCAAGCAGCCACTGAGAAAGCAATTGTTGTAGTCTCAAATAGCAAATTTTCAAGTCCATTGTTGTGATTACTACTAAATGTAATTCCTTTACAAATGTAACAAATGGAGAAACCTATACAGACTGATACGCAGAAGTGTAAAATCAGATCAAATCACTGAGCCAAAACGAGGTTTTGCTACCCGTGTTGGAAGGGAAATATGCCTTATTGCTCTTGGATAGGAATCAATAAATGTTTTTTTTTACATGAGGTTTCTGACTGTAAGGGGTATACTGGGAAGAGGAATATCTGTAATTGGTTTTGGGCTACCTATAGAGACACTCCTGAAGTTCACTTTGACTAGCAAATTACCTGAATATTTAATCTTCATGGACCGTTGCTAAAAAAAAGAACACTGATCTTTTTGTATAGAGGAGAAAAAGTATTTTGACCCGTTTTGTGCAGGTGGCTCAGCTGTTACTGTGTCCATTGGAGGATGGAAAAATGCTGTTAACTGGGAGAATTAACTAAATTTGGGCTGTGATCGATGACTTCTGACAACGGTCCTAAACAAAGCTGACATGGCATATGACCAAGCTGAACTGACTGATCCATTAGTAACCCAGAACTCTTGACCCAGGGAAAAGAGCTGATTATATGGAGAAGAGACTAAAAGGTAGCCCAGTGATTTCATCAGTGCTGACATCCTTCCCAGCGCATCCTGAGAAGAGGTGAATTTTGTCATCTTTGCTTGATAGCTTTTTCATGCAGGTAGTGCTCAAAACATCCTCTTCCTGTTTACCTATTACAAGAGATGTCGCTGGATTCCTGCTGTATTATTTATTCTCAYGAGGCTCTGTACTGCCTGCTTGAATTTTAGTCACTGAAATGATTACTGGTCCTTGCTCTCTGCCAGAGCTGAGAATTGAATACTGCCAGGAAAAGTCAGCTCCGTATTTCATTTCCATTTCCATATTTCTTTTAATGTCCCTTGCATGCAGCCCATTCATAGTTTAATCATGCCACGGTGCTACTGGTTTCAGGGGAAGAGAGGAGAGAAGAGCAGCCTAGTTGTGAAGAGGTGATGAGCAGAAGACCCTTACAGGAAAGAAATGTCCTGCTTTTTGTCTGCGTTTTGTGACAGCTGTGTTGACTCTGAGCTTGGAGGATGTAGGTTGCTTTTTCCACACACACAACAGAGTATGTCTGAAGGCTCTGCACATGCCGGGCTTTGGGTGAGCTGTCCCAGTGGCTCGGCTCGCCGGAGCACCGGAGGAAAGCTGCAGGGTGAGGCCAGGCACGACAAGGCCTGTTCTCGTGTGGTATGACACAAATTCATTGCACAGGCCCAAACCTGTGTGGCTTTGACATCCAACTTCAGCTGGGAGACAGCGGAAGTCCTGTGAAGAGGCATGAGAAAAAAAGGAGTAAGCACTGGCTGCCGTGTTAAGGAGAAGAGCATTGGGGTGCCATTAGGAGTGTCCCCCCCTTACAAAAGGAAAATTTCCAAGAGCCAAAGCTGGGACCATGATGGGCTGAGACAGAGTTTGGAAACAGGGAGACCAGTCGCTGYGTTGCGGGGAGATGCTCGCAGACAGCGCTTGTCTCTGAAGGGTGCCGTTTACACAGGCAGCCTGGGACAGCAGAGTTGCTGAGCTGGAGCTGGCCAGTCAACGTCATACCACACAACTCCACGTGACTCTCGTGCCTGGATCCTCACAGCTGCAAGGAATAAGGGAATTGAAGCCTCTGTCCTCCTTCCTCAGCATCTGCAATACCTACTTGAGGATGACACCCAACCTGGGACAGGGCTGAGCAAAGCTGAACAGCTGCTGGGGAAAGCACATTACATTTGCCATTGGTATGTATCTTTAGAGAAGTACATTGGCTTGGACAACATCATTACTGAGGGAGAGTCTTTTTTGGTCCTTATTTATACCTTGTCCATAAGCAGCAGTTTGGCCTCGTGTTTGGAAAGTTTTCACTTTTTAATTTTCATGAAGTCCCACCCATACTTGGGAGCTCGCAAGGAGACTCTTGGGACGAATGGTGCAGATGGCCAGAAGAACCCGTACCCAAGATGGGAGGCGTTGGTCGAGCCCTACTGCCAGTATTTGTCCCTGCCTCCAGCTGTCTCCGCAGCAGGACCGGGCTGCAGCAGCAAGACCTGCACATGTGCTCTTCCACCACAAACATGTCCATTTTGTACCAGCGACAAAACATCCATCGAAGCATAACAGCATGTTGTCACTGTTGGTCACTGCAGCAAAGTTTAACTGATGGGCTGAGAGGGCAAAGGCTCCATCTTCTGCGCTCACAGGTGGGCTTAGCGCAGGCTATGGACAGGTCTGCGTCAGCTGCTGCAATGATACTTCATGTTGCAATGGCTCTGAAGAAACTCTGACAAAGATCCTGCAGATTAACTGCTCCTCCACAGGTGTTTGCTGCCGACGACCCATGTGCAGCATCAATCCCAGGTGCCAGCCGCCAGACAAAAGTGCAGATTTGTGAGACAGCTCCGTGGTGGATGGAGTCAGTATGAATTACTGACGCGCTCCACAAACTGATGTGGAGATGGGTGGATTTATTAGAAGCTCTAGAATAGAGACCAAGTGATCCCCTAATACAGAAGTTTCCCAACCCATCATTTAGGCAGGCCTCGGAGATTCTGCTGTCACCTCCTCTTGCTCCCTGCTCCGGTCCCCGCTCCTGGCAGCAACCTGCAGCCCCCGAAGCCCTGTGTCGGGGTGAGGTGGAGGGAGGAGATAGGCCATCACCTACATGGTGACACTGCACCTTTTGCTCCCTTACTCTTATCCCCACATCCCACAGCATTATTTGTGCCTCTCAGCACTACTTCTTTCATGAGAGGCGGCACTCTGAGCCCAGGCTCAAGGAATAGGAGATTGTGACAAACAGGGAAGAATCCCATTTGTTGTGCTTCTCCCCTCAGTACGAGTGAGGTGTGGAGGAGAAACAGCAGTACTGCTGCCTGGGGCGAGTAGTTTCCCCAGCCACATCCAGCGGTGATCCCCATCACCTCTGTACTCCCTATCCAAGGAAGGAGAGCATGCTTTCGGGGTGCTCTGAGATGATAGGAAAGCAGACAATCGCACTAGCTGCAGCTAGTGATTCTATATTAAATAAATGAGATGTGTTGTTGCAGGTGCTGGAAGTGATCCATGCTCACATGCTCTTCTCACAATGCAGATTATTATGGTTGTTGATGTTCTGTTTATTACTGTGGGGATTAGGAGCCCTGATCATGGCCTGGCCTTGCATTGTGCTATTTGCGGTATGGACCCGGAATGAAGACAGTCCCTGACACAAAGGGTCATCTGAAACTGGGGCAGGAGCACTTGGTTCAAACGTTTCAGGGATGGTCCTGTTGCCTCTGTGGCTGTGCTGCTGAGGAGCGGTGGGTCGGCCAGTGAGACCTGGGGCTGGGACTGCTCATAGGGACGGAGAACTGGGCTTTGCTGCGGGAGGTGGGCTTGCTCCTGCCCAAGGGTGGAAACTCAGCAGTGGTTCATTCTTTCCTTCCTCTCTCGTTGCCAAATGCAGACACCAAGCTCCTCTGGGGAGCTGTAAATGAGTATAATTTGATACAGGACCCTAAGTGAGCAGCAGCACACTTGGCTTACAGCTATCCCCGATACGGCCAGAGGCAGGCATCTGGGATCAGTGGATGGATGATCTGATCTTGTGTGGAAATCTCATCGTGCCCCAGCCACAGTGCTCCGCTTCGCTGTAATAAAAAGTAATTTGATTAAATATTTTTGCACATTATTCTTCTGTTAGAATAATTATTTGGTGTGTGCCAGCCGCAGGAGTCCTTGCACCTCTCCCTCTGCAGCAGCTGGGACTGGCTTCTCACAGTCGTCTTATTCTGGATACTGGAGAGGCTCCTGCACCGGCAACTGCTGTGTTTATGCAATAGGTAACAGAGGAGAGAAACATTCTCTTCTTTTTCAAGGTGCACATGAGTTAGTTAATTTATGTCTAAAACTTAAGACAGAGCATGTGCAAATGAAAGAAATCTGAAAATGGTTCTTCCACCTGTCCTTGTTCACTCTGGGGTACAGAATTCCCTCCGCTCATTTTATATTTAAACTCTGGGATTAATTAAATTAAACACAAGCAAAGTAACAAGTGAGGTGCAGCTACCTCACCATACTCTTCCCCAATGGTTTCATGAGGGGAAGACAAAACTATGCCTCACTTAAAATCACCATAAACACTTGTAATATTGCAGATGGATCTGATTTTTTAAAAAATTAATAATACACTACAACGCATCCATGTTGCGAAGGTGCAGAGTTTGGGCTCGCTGCTGTAGAATGCTTCTTAAATTAAGGTTTAGGTTTTTGCCTGCGGTCTTTCCTCCACCCACCCAAAGGGAGCGCACTCCCGAAAAAGGGTGGCCTATGGTGCAGAGTGATTGTTCCTAATTGCACGTTGATAGGCAAGGAGCACAAAATGTACCGCGTCCCTGCTCCTGCAGCTGGTCTCTATGAAACAAAAAGCTCGAGTTGCTTATTATTTCTTGGAGAAGTTTGCTCTTTTTCCCAGAGAGAAAATAATTTATGGTCTAACTGGTCTGAGCACTAAATCCAAGTAACAAGGATCCAGCCAGAGATTCCTATTAAAGGGTTAGTATCCATCATAATTGGCTGATGGGGTGTTTTGAAACGCCATTAATCACCGTGCTGGCAGCAAGCACATTAGAAACTCTGTGTTCTGCCGCTGACTTCCCATTTCACCGAGCAACTTAAATACAAAGCATGTGTTACTGGCATCAGCGATTTCAAAAGTGGGTGTTTCTCTGGATGTAAATGGTACTTAATAATGTTCCACCTTTGACTGAAACTAGGGCACGCCCTGCCATGAGGTTCTCATCGTCTAATTACACTTACTCAATCTGAACTCAGCGGTATCATGCAACTCGGGCTGGGTCTACCTGTCAGATTAACTCTTCGGCTTGTCTCGGCAGAAAAGCCGTACCCCAGAAAGCGGAGCCACTTGGCAGGGCACTGGGATAGTACGAGCTGAGCTGGCCACGCCGCCTGCCCCGTGGCTGCTGCCCTCTCGGCCGTGCCTCTCTGTTTTCCCACCCGTTACAGTTATTGTGAAGAAAGGGGGCTCAGTCACTTGCAGGAGCCCTGTGTTTCAAGCAGACCTGATAGGAGCAGCGCCACAGGGCCGATGCACGCATGATGCTGGTTTCTTGCAGTGACAGCCCTCGAGCGTCGTGTCTTCGGTTTATCCACAGAAGCAAAAGCAAAATGAGGTAAATCCTCTTGCCAGCTCTAGCAGGACATTAAGAGGCCAGCCTGTGCTCCAGCCACAGTCTCTGTGCTCAGGCCCTCAGCAGCTCTCTATACAAATAAACAACACTCCCCGGGGACCATTTTTGGACCCTGAGGCCAAGTGAGGTGCCACAGTTTGTTGCTCGCACGGCTAAATTTTCTCAGTCCCTAAAACAGGGTGGATCATCCCTGGCTTATGCTCTCCCTGGCTGTTGCCTGGCTGGGAGCTAGCTGGCATGGGCCAAAATCATGCCATTCAGCATGCTCAAAATGCGACGGTATGGACAGTCAGGGGCCAGAGCCAGTGCTTGTGCCCTGACTCTGCTTTGTCACCTGGTGTTGATGCAGTCAGTGGTGCCAGATGTGGCTGCGTTCTTCACCAGCCTCGGTACTCGCACAGCTGCGGTGATGCTTCCCCAAGGATGGGTGCGCACAGGAGGTGGGGGCAGAGGCAGTGCCCTCTCCCATGGTGTGGGATGAGACTCCGGTACTCAGCTTCACTTCGTTTTGCTTTTGTAACCGTAACCTAAAAACTCTCCAGGGTGAAGGTATGGAGAGGCACAGACATGGCTCTTCGCAGCTCCACCCCCAAATATTCAGGAGGTGCCTTGGGCATACTGCTTGGAGCTGCATTCCTGCCCGCGGACACTGGAAGAAGTGCTCCTAATCCACCTACTCCTACACATGCTGCTAACGGTCCTTCAAGAAAGTCCTGCTCTTGCTCTCAAGGTTTTTTTCCAGCAGTTTGGGATGCCAGAAAGGAGGGAGAAGCCCAAAAGGGAACAGTGCGTGTCTCATGACCATGGATGACATTTTAACTGATAAGGCCCTCTGCTCTGGTCTTCATCTTGTATTTGAGCTGTTATTTATGAAGCTAATGAAAACCGCAGTGCACGCAGTGAGCGGGCAGGTTCTTGGGGGATTTCCTTCCCTCTTAATGGTTCTCTGTGAGTAAATGACTTGTCACTGAAAGCCCCCATGTCCTGGCACACAGGCGGAGAGTGTCCCGCCTGCCGTGCGCAGCAGTGCTGCTGGCCACATATGAAATAAGGCAGCACACAGCAAGCTTACCCCCCGCTTCTGTTCCTATCCCCTAAGGAGGGAAAGATCTTGACAGAAAAGTGCAAGGCTGGAGAGCTGTCCCTCTTGGATCGTTTCAGTTTTAGCCACATAATCACCATAATAATGCTTTATAATTACATCTCGTATCTTTCATCTCTATATTTCAGCCGAAGTTATGAATGTTTAATTAAACAAGTCTCATAAATACCTTTTGGGGCAGGTTGGCATTCAGATGATATCATTTTTCATGAGGCATTTGCAGGGACGTATAATCGCAGGGAAAATCAGCCCTGCAGAGCGGTACAGGAGTAGCCCCAGCTAAGCCAAGGCAGTCTGGTCTGTGTACAGCCTCATCTACCCTGCAGAGCCTGAACCAGTGTAACTGTGTGCCCAATGCAGGAGGTGGCCTGCACCTCTCAAAGTGTCATCCCTCAAAGTAGGGACCAAACTCTGCTTCTCTCATGATACACCTCTGCTGCCACCCCGGTGTGCACTGATGCTGTCTGGCACTGGTGGGATTCCCAAATATGTAGGGAGAGGACTGTCAGGGACTCAATGCCATGCAAGTGATCTGCCAAGCTCGCTGTGCCTCTGAGGCTCATCGGAGTGCGTTGGCCAAGTATGACACTGAAGATGCCTCTCCTGCAGGATTAAGGCCCCCATCTTAAAAGGCAAACCATCCATCAGCCTTTCTTTTTTCCTGTCACGCACTTGTTTGCAGCAATTTTCAAGCCCTTATGACAGAGGACTCTCACTGCTGTCACTTTTGTGTCTCTCTTGTTTTTAACCTCTCAGTTGAAAAACAGTTGTTGCTATCCTCATTTCCACTGTCCGGGAAGGTACCATCACTTGTCCCAAGAAAAATCCTTTGCTTGGCATACACTGCGTCCACACTGGAGCAGAGTGGGGCAGCAGGCAGCAGGTCTGTGTCAGGATGGCTAAGCAAGATAGACAGGCATAATTTGTATCCTCTGGAGAGAGAAAGATCCAGTGTTGTTTTTTGGTTTATTTTTCCTGCAAGTTCATATGCATTACGAGAAAGGAGAGTTCATGTCAAATATTTGTTGACATTTTTAATATGAAAGAACTAATGAGCCCACTTTGCCATCTGCTCTGTAGTGCGCAGCGAGTGAAGAGAGAGTTGGCTGGCTCATTACACTGATCACTAGGGTGTAAAGGGCTCAGAGGAGATGGCAGGGCTGCCTTGCCTTCCTGGGCACAAGCAGAACCTTATTGGTGTGCACTGCAGAAGTGCCCGGGGCTTTATTTAAAACAGGAATGTACTGCATCCATTTCAGCAAGGGCCCAGCTGCAGCAGGTAGGCACTCGAACAAAGAAGGCACTTTTATTGCCATATGATGAACGTTAAGCTCCGATGCTAGCCGTGGGCTGGCAACCGTGACACGAAGAAACCTGCTGCAAAGAAACTGAGAACCTGCAGTGGTAGAAACCAATTTTACTTATACGGGTAAACATGTAATGCAGCGAGTACAGAGCAATGAAACAGAGCTAATGGTATGCAGAAGTCATGGGCAACGGTGACACAGAAGTCATTAATTGTGTGATTATGTGGATAGCAAGCAAGAGAGACAAAACATTCATTTTCAAAACTGAAAATTTATGATAAGGGATGTGCATAGGTGGGCAGCCTATTAGGAAAGAAATCCTACCTGAGAAAACTCAGAGACTAAGTTTCAGGCGAGATCTCAGGGCACCTGCAGGTGGAAGCTTCAGCACAGATGGACATCCATTCCTACAACCCCAATGTGAGCCAGAGCCCTCCCTATAATCTTCTTTCTTCCTATCTCATCGCTAATACAAAATTATTTTAATCTATCTGGGAAGTTCTGCTATTTTTAATTCCAAATAACATACAACTATAAAGGTAATCAATAATACTGCTCATATTAAATCATTTTGAACTGTAAAAAGTTACATTATCCTGTATGAGACAACAAATTTATCTACTGGCCGTTTGTGATAAGGCAATCTTGCTAAACACTGCCCACAGAAAACCCAGGGCTTACTTCTTAATCTTCTCACCTCCAATGTTTTTTGGTCACCTTATTTCCTACATCATAGCTAAAGCTAAGGTGGGAAAATATTGTCTATATATTTATTCCAGTTTTGCTAAACCACAGTTTACATAAAGCTTCTAAAGCCATCTTTCATTATATTTAGTAAACAAGTATCTTAACAGGTTTAATCTGTCTTGTGTATTTAATATCCTATAGCCTACTGCAACGGTTAAGATTAAATCATGTTTGTACGCAGCAACAGAAAACATTTCCTTGCTAGAGTCGAAACCACGGGTAGGAGAGAAGTCAGAGCTGGGCTCCTGGCAGCAATGCCATTTTACAGGCTAACTCGGAGGTACTGGCTGTGCTCTGTACTCTGAAAAAGCAGTATCTCAAGCAGCCGTGCCCCACTGCCAGCTGCCTCTTAAACAATAGGAGGCCTTGCAGGCTGATTGCCTGGGGGGACATGCCTGAAGGTGCCTTGCTCTGGTAGGCAGGCGCTTATGTCCAGGGTCCCACGGGCTCCCAAGGGCCTGCTGCAATGCCCAAGCCAACATTTTTACTACTGTACTGGCAGTTTTGAGATCTGCTACAACATCCAGTGCTTTCCTCTTTCCAAACCTACCTCTGAACGTTCATTTTTCATGCAAACACACAGTAACAGTCAAGCCCAGAAAATGTAGCAGGAAGCATTTGTGCTGACATTCTGCTCTCTGTTTTACCAATGCATGAAAATGGCATTTCTGAGATTTGTCCTTATAGTCTGAACCAAGATTACACTGAGCAATGGCTGGGGTCTCTAGTCATAAGAGCAATGCTTGTTTCCTTCTCTTTCAATACGAACACGCACATTTTAAGAAGGAAGGTAAACCCCCTACAACATGCTTTGTTCTTAGTGCCTTTTCAGTTACTCCTACGCTATGGCGTCTACGTCATGCCTCTGTTAGCTGGTAGTGCAGGGCAATGAGTGGATCTGCTGGCCTGAATTGCTGATGCTGAGGATCCAGTGATCACATTAGACATGCCTTTATGTTAGATTAGGCAGGGACCCGTTAGACATTGGCAGTGGGAGTGCATCTTACTGCTTAGTTTCATCTGAAAGAGGTCTCCTGTGCCCTGAGACCTCTTTGCAATGTAAACCAAAGAGCAGGCAGTGGCCACGATCAGGAGATTTGCTTCAAAAGCACACGCCTGACCTGGATTAAAACATTTAGGAGGACACATCTGTAGATTTAGTCTAAAGCTAACCTGGAAACCAGGTCTGGATCTAAACCTGGACTTGGGCCCATCTCCAATTTCAGTGTTGAGAGAGCTGGAGCAAGAAGAAGGCATCAGAAACTGTCTGACTAGTGTTTTTAGCGTACTCGTGAAATTTACTGAAAAATGATTGTCAGGACCTTTTCAATAATTTTAGCAAAAAATACCAGCTCTGTTCTTATTTGTGGACCTACAACATAGACTTGCTACCTGTTCCCTTCAGTATGAATAGCTGGGCTCTGAGTTCAGTTCAACCACTTCATGGAGCTAGCCCAGACCTGTGTTTAGTGGGCAGAGAGGTTCAGTCAGAGCTCCTTGTATGACTGGCATGAGCACTCTTACAGATTCTTTGCTTTCCACCAGAACATGGGGTAATTTGACAGATTTTATGGATCCCCAGCATTTCTGTTATTGTCCTTTTAATGGAATCCAGCTATTAATTTGAAATTGAATCTGCCTCATCTTAACTCTACTCGTATACATTTTAAGTATACTTCAAAGTTCATTAATGAGCTTCAGTAGCCTTAATAAACCCAGGCTGTGCCATAATTACAAATGTCTAAATCACTCACTCTTGAGTAGTTCAGACCTTTGCATTCAAGTGCAGATACTCAAAGGCATACTGCTGTGTATGGATGCAACCACACACATTCATGCTCATTTCTAGGGCTGCTCTCACAGTACTTATGGACAGAACGAACTCTGAGCCATGGAGTTGTTTTAGTGGAAACACAGATGAAATCATCTTTCACCTCCAGGTCACCAGTGTGATTCCATCAGAAAAGAGCACTGCTGACTGAAAGTTTTCGGTTGGACACTGAGAGCTTAAGAAACCCCATGATCTCAGCACAGCTGTTAATAGAAAGTAAACCTAGCAGTAACTCATGTCACTTTTGGCAGCCACAGCAGAAAGGCCAAACTCTCAAATCAGCATGGGGGCTGCACGGCTCTTTTAGCCCGGAGGTGGCTCCACAGTGGGCAGTGCATTATCCTGGCGGGGTGGAGACTGGAAAAACTTGTATGGCAACCCTTTGGACTTTCCCTGTCCCTGCGTTAAGAGGAGGTCACTTTTCATCTCATTCCATAGGCTCCCTATTTATAGGAAAGGAAAAATATAGGAAAAAGTGGCCAAATGAGCCACTTGCAACTTTTATTGCATGTATTAGAACAAGCCGAATTCTGAAATAAGGGTTTGAACCTCCTGGGGCTGGATCTGAAACTTATTCGTTTCATTCAATCTGTGTTCAGGTAGAAACTCCCAGTGACCTGACTAGGAACTGTGTCTCTGCAAGAGCTAAGGACTTACAAAAGTCCTCAGAGTTTGGACCCCTCGCAGCAAAGTTTGCCTTCACATTTCACTAATAAGGTGCCTGAGGCACTTCCTCTCATTCATTCTGCTGATGTGCAAAAAATATTCCTCTTCTTTGGACAAATCCATCCACACTCTTTTGCTTGAAAATCAGGGCAAAAATTAAATGACCATTCGTCTGCTTACCAGCGTTGTGCAGAAGGAGAAGAGAGATTGAATGCTTCTGCTGCTCACAGAAGTGTAAAGATGTAAAGCTACCAATTTGTAATGATGATGCAGGTACAAGGAGCATGAATTTGCAATTCTGGCCTCTCCAAGAGTCTGCACAAGGTGTAGGTGCCAGCAGTTTTCTTCAGCTGGCTGAATGGAAAGGTGAAAACAAATGTGACAACCTTTCCCTGCCAAGGGAGGGAAGGTAAGGGTTAGAGAGATGCATTATTCAACAGTGAGTTTATTTTCATGCCACATTCAGATCCAGGCACCTAGTTATCACAAAGTTGACAAAACAAAGGGCACTGGCACTGGGAAGAAAAGAGCCTGCAAAGAAGTCAGTGAGAAGGACTAGAAAAGCTAAATCTACAGAGTTAGAGAGTAGGATGGGAGTCAATGTCTGTAAGAACTCAAACAAGAATTTTTTGAGCGCCAGAATGAGGAAGGACTGATCTCTTACAGATGTGCAGCCCAAGGCTAGTGATACCCTTGGGTAGCTAACATGCAAGCCACTGAATAGCTTTGGTTCTGAAAGAAATTTTTCAGCATTTATAAGGGTCCTTTCTAAAGTGTAGTCACTGATAGCTACTAGGGAGTGAGCTCACACTGCAGCTTTGACTCAGGACTCTTGTCTTTTTCTCAGAAGTCTGTTTCCATAAAACCTGTGAAAACTTAGTATTTCGACCTGCTAAATGTGGTTGAAACTGGCCGATCAGTTCAAAAGTCTGTAGGGACACACACACATACACACAAAACAAGGCACAGCCTAAGCCTTGTTTCCAAAGAAAATGAGGTTAAAAAAACTTCAGGATGTGAAAATCAAAATTCTAAGTCATGAAGCAATCAAGGTCTTTGATTTCCCTGTTGGGACATAGGATTTGAGACATCTTGGCCATGCCCTGAGACATGCCAGCTTTTTGGTTGCTTCATTCCTTGGCCCAGCACAGCCCTCACTCAGGCAGTAGTGGCTAGTAACATGCAGCTGAGTTTATTTAAGCTTCATACCTTAAAGGAAGGTCTTTTACATCTTAAGAGAGGTAGAGACTTTGTCTGTGTGTGAAGCTAGAAGAGTGAAGGGGTTGCTTAATAGCTAACCTGTTTGATCTATGTGAGTTGTACCATGAGCACATTGTTTGGGGAACTCTTGTGGAGGGAATGCTGCAAACAACTTATAGAAGACTGGGCTTTAATGTGGGTTAAGTCCTCTGTAAGAGGGAGGGGTTGGTATTCATGGGTGAGCCTGTAATGAATGTGCCTGTCTGATGCTGGCCTTGTTGAAGGCCAATTCAGAAGATGAATAACTTTTGTTAAAGTGAATAGCAATGTAATTGCTTCCTGAGGAAAAGTGTTTGTGTGGGTGGTGGGAAGGGTGGAGGTGATGATCTCAAATAGGGCAAGTAAATGGTAGCTCTGCTCTGTTGTCCAATCCAACAGGCTTGCAATGAAGTTAAGGAAAGGAGTGATTGGGCTGGCTCCTGTTTTGAAGCTTCCCAACAGTTAGAGACAATATATTAAAGTAAGTAGGTAATCTTCAAATGTGGTGGTTAGTCTCCAGTGCTCAGGCCCCCTGCAGCTGCAGAAAGGTTGGGAGATGGCAGGGCGAGGGGAAGAAGTGCATGACATCTTAGGGCAGCTGATTTACTAGGGCTCATGCAGCTTTGCCTGTTCGCCAACCACAGGTACTCAGTGTTCATTGACTCATCTGAGAGAAGCGTTAGCAATATGTGGCAGGCAAAGCAGTAACATCATGCTGCAGTTGGGTCCCCTTTTGTCTGTGTGGTCCCCTGGTGACCCCAGGCAGCCGGAACAAGTCACTAGTATGCTTTCTTTATTGGGTTTTTGTGTTGACTTGGACTGGAGTAGTTAAAGTCATAGTAGCAGCTTCACACTTGAATGTGTGCCTTTCTTATTAGTACATGTATAAATGGGGCACAAGAACTACAGGATTATTCTTGGCTGCTTCTCTCAGCAAACTGGCTCTTCCAACCCAATATTACTTCCTCCTGCACCTCCTTCTCTGCATTCTTTGTTCTCGCTACCCCATCTAGATCATTTTAAAGCTATATTCAAGCCCTGCTAAGATGAAGGAAAGGTGTTCAAGTGGCCATCCATGGGAAGGGAATTTTATGGAAGAGTTACCTTATGCAATACTGGGTTTGGGGTTTTTTTTAGCTTCCTCCATGGGTGACTATCAAGGGCAAATGAAAGATACTTTCCCTGCAATGAGATGTTCCCCTTGTCTACCATTCTGAGTGGGTTTTGTTCACCTCTGCTGTCAGTCACTTCTGGGCTTGGGTGCTCCTTGCTGCCTGCCAGGAAATCCTTCAAATACTGTAACACAGGCATTGGTGATGCACAAACTGCCTCTTAAAAACCTGGAGAGGGGGAAACTCACACAGGAAAAGAAAAATAGGTAGTAACTGGGTCTTTACTGGGGTCTTTTCTCACCTACAGTTGAAGAAATTGGATCTGAATAAGTGATCTTTGTCTAGCAATTCAAGAGAAGCTGAAAGTGAATCCAAGGCCCCTGTATGCTCTGCTGGTGGCTCTCATATCAATCACTTGACCAGCCTCTATAAAAGCATTGTGCTTGCCTCTGCCTTCGGTAGACGTCATGCCTTAAGGCTGCACTGCTGGAAGAACATGCGCCTTCCTCATGCAAGCAAAGCTCTGGCCTTAACTCCCACAGACATACATGGATATATATTGTGCTTTCAGACAGGGAAACACATTCCTGGCTTCAGGCACCCAGGGGTACCAAATTGCTGACAGGGTGACTCAGCCCACAAGATACTCGACCAGAAAGCCCAGCTGGGCCCAGCACATATGATAAAGTGTGCAAGATTCCTGCCTGTCACGTCAGTATTTCTTTGGGACTGTTTTCTTCTCTGCCAGTTTGGGAAAAATGCTAAGTAAATAGGCCTCAAGCAGAGTCCAGCTCACGCAAGGGCTGGCAGCTCTGATAACCGTGCTTGCTCTCGCAACTCATACACAGAAAGCCTGTCTCTACATGTTGTACAGTCATTTCCACTGCAGCCACGGGAGAATAAAGTCTCCGCTGTGTTAGCCTGCTGGTGTTTGATAGGCATCTTGCACTGAAGTATATGTCGAATGTGTGATTGCGAGGGCGATGCTGGGTGATAGGACTAAGAAAGTTGGAAGACATTTTGAGGAAGCCCCATACAAAATAGAGGGTAGTGGCGTTGCTGCAGCTCCTGGGAATGGAAAACTCCTCTCTGTGTACCGCAGTCTGGGCAGGGCAGGGAAGGTATGTCCGCACCATGCACTGCTGCTCCAGAGCCGCAAGCAGCAGAGCCGTCCATGGTGATGCTTCACCCACGCTGCTGAGGTCTGTGGAGCAAGAAACCCTTATGTGGCTGCATTGCTCCCAGCACCCAGGCTGCTGTCTGCATCCCACACTTCGCACTCACACTGCAGGCATGCTCTTGAAAAGGTAGTATCAGGAAGGCTCAGTCAGCTCTGGTGTCCTCAGAAGCCTCAACTCATCACAATGAAAACAAAAGGTGGTGGAGCGTTCACCTGTTCATCCTCTTTTCTCCAGTGATAACAGCTCTTTCAAAATATGCATGAAACTCCAGTGAAAGCCTGCAGTAGCCCACAGTATAGTGGTGTTTGGAGAGGGGTGGAAGCATGGCTGGCAAAAAAGTCCCTAGGTAGTCTCCACCAACGAGACATTTCAGGAGGCTCAGAAGAAGCAAGAGGAGGGTCTGCTTCATATGATGCCTTGGTAAAGTGCATAACACTGCCACGTGTTGTAAACCTTTAACATCTAGTACGTGAGCCCAAAAAACAATTGGAGAAACACAGGGGGAAGGGATGATGGGGGGAACCCAAATACAAAAAGATTACTTTGGGTTCTGGAAATCCCAGAGCCCCAAGCTGAATTTGAGAGAATATGCACAGAAAGTATCTCTGCTTGTCTTGTTTCTACCTAGGTATCTGCAATTGCTGTGTAAGATATTGGCTGGATGGACATTTGGCTATTCTTATGTTACGTTTTTATGTAAATACAGCTGCCTTTGAATGGCAAAATCCACAAAAAGAAGGTGACAGCCTAAATACAGTGGGTTGTTTCTATTTTCCCAAGGTATTGAGAATTTGAGCCAGAGGAGAGAGAAAAGCTGAGCTTTCCTTTGCCCTGCATATGTAATTACTAGGTATAGTAACCTAATGAAAAGAACCAGTGCAGGAGTTTAAAAGGATTAGCAACCTTAAATGCCACTTACAGCGAACCACGAAATGCTGAAAACTCTGCACAATCTCACCAGAACAGCATGTCTCTGGCTCTCCTGGAGAAAACCTCCTGGCCTGTCTGAGAGCAAATCCTGGAAATTCCTGTGTGCTTAACAAACAGGTCTGCTCACAACGTGCCATCCTGCTTGTTCAGAGGGTGTTGGAGATAGGGAGTGGTAGATACTGAAGACATTGGGGTGAAACAACGTGCCTGGCATTCGCGGGGGGCTGATGCTGCAGCCACTCCCCTTTCCCCAAGCATCCAGGTGAGGGGCGAGCCATGGTCCAGCCCAGATACACTATGCAGCTGGTCTGGCAGCCTGTGTTGGTGGACTTTTGTGGCCCTGACGAGCATGTGGCAGGGCTGCCAGGCTCGCACCCAGGTCCTGGGAAAGCTACCATCACATGGCTGAAGCAGTCTTGGACCCTCCTCTCATAAATACCAAAGCAGCATGTGTAGAGAGATTGGGACATGCATGGTCTATGCTACATACTAAGCTTCAAATTTGCCTTAGTTTAATGGAAGTTTGAGACATGAGAGTAAGGGTCAAATCCAGAAAAGTATGTTTAGAAATGTAACTGCACCATTTTTTTCAAAGTTGTAATCTGCTAATTTCAGAGTGGAGCCATGCCTGAAGATATCCAGCCTTCTGAACTGAGGGCTAGTGTTAGGCTGGGCATATAGCGTTAGGCTGATACATCCCTCCCCATCTGTTGCGCGCTCTGCTGCCTTCGAGGGGTGGCTAGGGAAATTGGCAGAAGTCCTCCAAACTGTAAGAAAGAAGAGCTTAAAATGAAGGCACAGAGCAAGAAGTTGCTTTATTTGTACCATGTTTGTAATCTCTAGGTAATCCCATCACTGCTTGCACAAAAGCAGCAGGCTGACGTGCCACGTTACCACCGTAGAGGTGTGGGAGCTGCAGCATCAGCTGTCACAGCAGAATTATTTTGTGGTTTCTCTGAGACCACAGGCTCTTCAGTGCTCCCTCTGGTTGTTTGTGGGGCCTGAATAAGTAGTCCTAATACATCCTCAGGTGAAGTAAGGAGATGGAGGAAAGGGAGCAATATGATGGGACAAGCAAGATCAAAACCAGCTCTGAAACCTGCCCCCTGCCTCAGAGAAGACCAATTATCCAAGCTGATGGGAGCACGTCCTCAGGAGCCTGGAGGAGAGGTCACGGCAGCTCACAGCTGGAGCCTGAGTCATCTCAGAACCAATTCCTTCATCTGTTACCTCATTTACAGATAATGCAACTATCTCGTACAAGGCTTGTACAACATGCTGGGGTTTGTGGTAATCGGCTATGGGGCACATCTCATGCTGCATTTAAAGACTAATTTTAACAATAATGCATCTCATTAAATCAGTTGGCATATTCTGTGTTTTGTAGGACATTTGCTGCCGTACAGCCATAATATATTTATCAGAAGGGATCATACTGTTTGTGTAGCTTTTCTTCTACACTATAGCACTGTTCCTGACACTTAGTGCYTAAACCCATTCTGTATGCATCAAAATTCTCAGTGATTAATTTCTCTGCAACCCATAGAGGAGCCAGGACATAAAGCACCAGGCTGTGGAGGCTGCTAAAATGGAGCTGTGYAAGAAGAGCTCCTGCAGTGAGGTTCCTTCAGGGTTTTTACTTGGACATTGCAACTGGAGGAAGAGGCGTTGAATGTTTTGCTTRTGCTCTCCAGACTAGGTATTCTGAAGTCTAGCCCTATCTCATGGGGCTGCTTGAAGACCAGCTGCTTAATCTTTGGAAGAAGCTTTGTAAAAATGTTAAGGTCTTTTGACTAAAGGCCCTGGAGGTATAAGGTATTACTATGATGCTATGTACTCATAGAGATTTAATTGAAGGTATTTAACTGCAGAGGCTGTAAAACAATTGAAATCATACTTGACCTCCTCTTTGGAGCAATGCTTTTAGACAGATTAATAAGGTAGGTAATGCTTAAATTCTTTGTGCCTTTCCTGAGGTTTTCTCCAATACACTTAATAGGGTTTTCACAATGCAGCCAGATTGGCAGGTATAAGGAATTCTAGTAATTATGCCCCCTAAATTCCTTGTACTTCTTTCCAACTGAGTATCTCTAGGATCAAAGTAAACATGATAAAAACTGTCTGTAAATTACATTCTCTGGAATGACATACAGAGAATCTGGCCTGAAAAAAAAAAATCAAAGAATAAGTGGTTTTCCCAGTAAATCAGGGCCAAGACAGAGTCCCAATAGACTCTTACTGACAAACCCCTGCATGTGCATGCTTACAGATTACTACTCAGTCACAGGTGTAGAAATTCATGTGGTCTCCCAACTTAAGAATTAATAACAGGCCAACCAAAGAAGCTTGTTAATTTAGTCTAGATGCTAATCTGAACTTCGGTTGAACTTACTTGCTCAAGTAATCTACCCAGCAATCTCCAGAAGAGACTTTTTCTAATGTAGAGCCAGCCTAACAAAAATGTAAGCTAACCTCTAACTGAGATGGTTATGGAGAAGAAGTTTTCCCTGTGGGCAATTTCTGTGGGCATGTGTAGAGGAGCAAGCAGGCACCTCAACAGTGTCTCTTTATTCGGGGAGTTCCTTGTCCGGTCCCTTGTGTCATGGGACGGGCAGCTGGAAGCACATCCCACAGCAGATGGGGGTGCCAAGGTACGTCCTTCCTCCTGGTCAATGCACTTCTGCTTGTGCACTTCAGCTTCTCTTGGGTTAGACAGTAACCAAGTGGGAATTTATGCTTAGACCACCTGTGCCTCGCTCGGTCTCAATGAGGTGCCTTTTAATGGATCTGACTTAGTTCCAGTGATCCACAGTGATCTGGAAACACCTCCCTGTCTGAGGACAAATTGCATTAGTGACAGAAGTGCTGGGCTGGCCCAGTCCTTGTGCCCCAAACCTTCCTTCTCTGACGGTCACAGTGCTCCTCCTTGAGCAGTGGGCAAAGCTGGGAAGTGTTTGTGGGGCTTGCCCGGTGTCATGCAGGAGATGTGGCCAAAGCCTCTGTCAGACCAGACTCCCGGCCCTGCATGTCTCCCATGGGAACATTATTCCCTTGCTGTACAAATAATAAACTGAGTTCTTGTGGTGTAGTCCTGTGGGTTACATCTCCCAATGATGGCAGTAAGACTCACAAGGCAGGATAAGAACCAACTACTTGACTTTAAGAGTTGGTCATAGACAATATGGGAGGTGTTGCTCCTTCCTGGTGTTAAGGGTGGTGGAGTAATCTGCTGATACATTCTTGGAATAGTTTTGATGAATTTTGCAAAGACCTGTTTAAATAAAACATTAGATACACTTTTCCTTAAGGTTTGCAGAGGGGTCATGATTATTTTTACTCTCAGTTATAAGTCTAAGAATAATCCCTTATTCCATCATCCTTGGCAGGAAGGGAAGCAATATACTGGCTTCAGAGGCTAGAGAGTTACCTGTTTATTTTGAAATAAATGTTTATCTGTGCTATTCCTGACAGAGCATCAGCTTTCCTGTTCCGCCCTTACCATTTAATGTAGGAGGGTCATGCACTTTCGTCCTAGTTAACTCAAGTCCTGCAACCATGTAAGTTTGTGACATTTTATTTCGTATTTTTTTAGGTCAGACCAGCCTCATGTGACTGTTTCAGTATGCGGTTGACCGAAAGCCACTCACCTTCATGTACAGCAGGCATGTGAGGCAATGGGAGTTGTTCAGTTGTTTGCCCAGTATTTCTTGTGAAGTCATTATTGCTTTTCTCCCGCCATCCACACTCGGGGCCAAACATTGCCTTGTTCCTGACTTGCAAAATGAAAGGAAACAGAGGACAGTATGGGCAGGGGAATGAGTCTTTCCTCATTCCTCTGGCGCGGAGCCACAGCACAGGCTTTCTGCTGTATCACGGTTACGCACAAGGAAGACGGGAATCGACTCTATTCCTGGCCCTGTCACAGGCTCTGGGGACCTATTTCCCGGCTGCCTGGAAACTTATGGGTTCACTGTCACCTTTCTCTAGTGGAGGTAGCAATGGTAATGTCCCGAGGTGCCATTTCACTGCATGCTCTATGTGAGTGATGTTCCCATGAAAAGAAGGCACCGAGCTCCCCTTTCTGGCACCACGCGCTCCCAGAGAGTGGCTTGCAGGCTGCACCGCTGTGTTTACGGCCTCTTGCACTGTGCAATTTCCAAGTCTGCTGGTATTTTTTTGCATCCTCTGCTGGAAAGGACTTTTATCTGATAAAACTATAGACAGAGCCTGAACAAATATGTGTACTTTAAAGGTACATGCATGAGCAGATGGCAAATCGTCAGGGAAGGAGAAGCTACTTGGTTAGATTCAATTTGATGACTTCTAAATTTTGCTCCCCTTACGATGGTTAACAGCAATGGTCTAAATGTTTCTTTCTTCCTCTACCTTTTCCTGCCTGAGGCTTTTTCTCCCTCCACTCTAGCAACTCACTGCTGAACTCAGTGCCACTTTCCGGGCACGAAGCAGTCGGTGAGCATTTCTTCAGCACGACAGTGTTTCTGCCTCACTCCTACCCTGCTTCTGCGTCTGCTTGCTGGCACCTCAACATGTGAGCGACATTTATACTCTCCCATCTGCTGAGAGAGTGGTGGCAAGCCGCTCTGTGGGACCCTGCACAAGCAAGGGGCTGTGCCCAATGTCATTTCCCACCACACGAGAGCCAGGCGAGAAACATGTCCTTCTTCTGGCAAAAGAGCAAGAGTCCAGAAGTGTTCCCTCCTTCTGCTTGGGATGAAATGAAAAGGTCTCCAGGTATCTTCCCTTCCTGGAACGAGGCAGGAGCCTGCTGGCTAGGGCATTAACTGGGGACGTGGGAGACGCATGCACAAATCATCTGCGTATGTGATTCAGTCATGGGCTGGAGCTTGGCTTTCCCACATCTAAGACGAGTGCCCTAAACACTGAATCTCTTCTGCAGTGGCTGAATTTTGTTTTGACCTTCTTGCATCCTTGTTGAATCTCCCATCAGAGATCTCTCGTTTTGATGACTCCTATTAAACAAACCTTACTGATTTTCCTGATCAGTGCTTTCTGCTCTCAGCTTTGCACCAAATACATTTGCCCAGCTGGAGAATTTCATCCCATTACCAGCTCGTATGTGGTTACCTAGGGCATCAGTATTTGCTAGGCTCTTCACGGCACTTTGCTCTTGACCAGAGTGCCACATTGAGAAGCTTTCATCATCCGATCCTCCCCTCTGCTGGTAATGGCCAGGCAGGCTGCCCCGTGCAGCCGTCTTTGCTTTCAACATGATATTGCACCACCCAAAGCATAAGACATTCAGGTAAAGTTCGGGCGTTTGAGTTTTGCGTCACTAATCTTTGCAATAGGCTTTTGTGCTAGGCCCTGCACGGCGTTCAGTTCCTGACTGCGGCTTAGCACACCGCAGTCAGCTCTCATCTGGCCCACGAGCAACTGGGATTGGTGGCCCCGCGACGGCCCACAGTCTGTCATCTACCACATCTTTTATCATCTTTGCTCTTCACCTCTCTTGAGTAAAAGGCAGCAGGAAGTAGCCTCTTTCTTAAAAGTTGTAGTATATAAAGCAATAAGAAGTGCCAAACCTGCTGATGTTTAACTAATCAGGGAGCATAGTTTTTTTGGGGGGGGTTTTTTGTGTGGGTTTTTTTTTTTTAATACAAAGAACTTTAACAAATCCCTGCTCCAGCTGTGACTGAAATTCAAGTGTATGCAGTAGGTCAATGGCTTTTCTAGAAACAATTACCCATATCAGTTAGTGTCTGTGCTAGCTTTAACTGAATTGCCTGAAATAGCCCTCCCATCATCTAAATTTAGACTTTAAAATACAGCTAAAGAATGCTTGGTGGCCTAATGAATAGCTAGCCAGTCCTCCTACAGGATCCTGTCTCTGAAAAGTAAATTGCATATGAGCACTAATACCCCATCTCAAAAACTCATTCAACTGCAAGCTTGGTCAGCTTTAATCTGGCTTAAATTGGCTTTGGCTATTTTGTTTCCCTGGTCTATTTGTGTCTGAGGCCTTTTTTATGCTGTAAAATATAACAAGATATTTTGATGTGAAGTGATACTTAGTTTTGGCTTAGGTAATGACAGCTATACATCCTGAGACATGATAGTATTATGTAAAAACGAGCATATAAATTATTTGGCAAGGAAAAAAAAAATATTTAACCATCTTTCTGTCTCTTCCTTCCCAACTTAAATTCTAATACGTCCTCCATATAAATTCCTTTACAGCAATAAAGAACCAGCTACAGAAAAGAGAAGCATATGTTGATATATACAGTAAGATTTCTTTCTTTCCCTGATGATTGTGGGAATACACTKAAGCATAGAGTAGAAATCAGAGGTGTATATTGGAAGCAACATGACACTCACCTCTGCAGAAATTCAACAGCTAAAACCAAAATGAAAGGGAATAGACCTACCAGCTGCTTAGATTCAGCAGTTTCATTCCTTACATGCTCTTCAGTAAGTTTCCAAAGAAGTGTGGGCTTGGATTTCTGTGAAATTTATCTTGCTAAGATTATGCAGGAGGTTGGAAAGGAAGGAAGGATGAAAATCAGAGTTAGCCCGCAAAATAACTCTCCTTCCCCACACACACACCACACAGCAACATGAGATATCAGTGGCAGAAGGTCATGCAGATAATTGCAATAATATTATATCTGCTGTGTCTCGGGAACTTGGCTCCTCTCAGACGGAGGGTGATAAATTAGACCTCGTCAAAATTCCATTCATGGAAAACTCCAACATTGCTAAATCTGGAACCAGGGCAGTAAACTCCAGAATTTCCCAGAGAAAATAAGTTCTGGAATTTAAGTTTTTCCAAAGTGAAATGCTTCTCCCTGGCTGAATTCTGCATGTTGTTTGTTTGGGATTTTTTTCCCCTTAAAAAATCAACCTGAACAACAACTTTTGCCCAGTTCCTGCATGCCTGGGAACCTGAAACTCTGAAATCCCTGGCCTGAGCTGGCTCTGCAAGTTTCCAGGCTCCCTAAAGTGCAGCTGTGAGTCTGAAATTCCTGAGTGAGACATTTCTGTGGTGGGGCCGCCATGAAACCTGGTAGTCTGGAAGCATGGCTTCTCCATCAGCCTGCCCCATGGACTAGCAGGAAACCTAACTGAGCAGCATTTTGTCAACAGAAGTTCCTCAAAACTGAGCAACTACTACAAAACCTTTTTAGTTTGATTAGTCAGATTGGAAAATTTCTGACCAGATATAGTTTAGATCTTTCCGTGACTTCTGCTCAGTCCATCGAGTTCAATTCACATGGCCAGGACTTAGATGTTGTCTCTATCCCAGCCGAAACCAGGACAGATGTCTTTTGGGTTCTTGATGTCCTTCTCAGTGGGTTTTGCCTCTTTCATGTATTAAGTCCTACTTCACACATTCCACCTCCATGCTAGAAATGTGGATTTACAGCATGGACCACTTCTTTTTGGCAGGCTTTGGCTGCCAATGTCTAGGTAACAATAGTGGAGCTCAACGCAATGGTTCTTGGTACCTGCATTCACAGCCCACTGAACCAAATGGACTTCATTTCTCTCTGAATATTTGCAGCCCGCTGTACGTAGTGTCAGGCAGTCCCGGCTGCATTGTTCCTGCCAGGTCACATTGGAAAGTTTAGTCTGCAATCTGTGGCACAACTGTTAAGACATCATGGATCCAGGGGTAAAAGTTCATGCCTTGCTCGAGAGTTTCTCTGAAAACCATTCCCAGTTAGTAATAGCTAGTGACTTTGAGGCAGACAGACATGGTGTTAGCAGCCTCAATCCTCTATAGAAATTTGTGTGCTCTAGCAAAGAAAAAAAGTCAGCCTTGGTGGATTAACAACTGTGGCATAGCTTACAACAAAGTATGTTTGTTTTGAATTAAAGATCTCTGTTTCATTACATGTGGACACTTCCTAGTCTAGGCATACCCTGTGGAACTAGAGATTGCCTATTAGAGGAGGACAAGCTGTGTACCTATTTCCCAGCCAAATGAATGCTGGTTTTCAGTGGTAAAAAGATAGATAAATAATACATTTATCATCAAAACATAAGGCTGGAAATGCAGAGAAGTTCCTTGCTGTGATATAGATTCTCCTATTTGGCATTACCTGAGAAACTGAGGCTCCGGATGTGTATGAGAGAGGGATAACGTGGTTATTTCAGTGGATGGTTGGGAGGGCTTAAAATCCATTGGTGCCTTTGATTAGGTGAAGTGTAAATGTCAGTAGCACTGGCAATTCCTGCTTCTACCAAGAAGTCAGCTGTTCCTTCTCCATTTACTCTCAGGATCTATACCAAGYGCTGCCCAACATTACAGTGCTCCAGAGCACCGTGCCTTAATGTGTCCTTCCTGAAATGCCAGTAAACTGAAGAACGCTATTTGTGTTAATTACATTTTTTTTTTCCCTAAATCAACTAGCAAGGTATCACCATAATAGAAAAATGATACAGCACTTCTTGGACTAGGGCCCAGATGCTTTCTGCAACGGTAAATCAATTGAAACGCATCAATGCTGAAATTACAGTGGGAAACATCTCTAAATTCTTTGTGTGATACTGAAGCATATTCCCGTAAATTAGCCCCATTGGCAGTCATTTTGCCAATTCAGTTTTAAAGGTCAGAATCAAAATGTTGCACTAGACAGTGATATTTGGAAGGCAGGATCCCCGGAAGCAGGTTTTTTAGACATATTCAACAAATAAGCAGGCAACGGCTTCTAGATCCACATTAAAAGAGAGGGGCCTTTTCTTGTAAAAAAGTGTTCCTGTTTAAATGGTGACATGAAATGCAGTGAGTTACATTAGTTGTCCCAGCCAGCTTTCCTTAATGATCTACATTTAACTTCTGTCCATATGAAATACAGCTTTATACTTGTGACATCTTCATAAGCCACTTAAAAGTTTGCTTAAAATCCCATGACATTCAGGAAGACATATGCCAGGTCCCGGAATGACAGAAGGAGAGAATAAAAAAAAAGGTGTTTCAACTCTGCCAGCTGAGAGGTGGTGGCTTGAGTGCAACAAATGGTGTCCAGCCCCTCAGAGCCCGCATGGACAAGCCCCAGGAGCAAGGATTCAAGGAGAGGGGTGGTGCTAGGCCACGCGGCACCATCTTGGAGAGCAGCGTACGGGCAGCTGGGGACACAGCGGTGGCCCCCCGTCCCTTGACGGATGATGGGGTGCTCACGTGCTGCCTCTTTGCAGAAGGTGCGAGCGGTTCAGCTCGGGGCAGGTCTCCCCAGGGCTGCTCTGCCCGCGCCTGCCCGACCAAGGCAAAATCCCCAGGAGCACTCACATTCTTCTCCCAGTCACTGCAGCTTTGCACGCTCAGCCCTCACCCTCTTCCTTCAACAAAAGGCTGTATTTACCCCCACCGCTCCCATCTGGCCTTCAGCAATTAATCTCTGTGCCTCTAACTGCAGCACATTGTGTGATAATTCGTTACGTTAATCCCATGTGTCAGCGAGCCACTTAAAGGTTTCCTGGGACGCAGTCCCCTGCTTCTTTTTTGGAATAAAACCTGGGTTTTCCAATGATGCATATAAAGAAACAACCACATTCTCTGACTTTCAGATACACAAGGCTAAAGTTTGGTTGCTCCTGTGCCTATAGCACTGTGTTCTTACCTAGTTTCAAATTTTGGAATAATAGAATTAAGGGGACCTAACTACACATTTGAATCTGCAAGCTCCCCTTCCTCTTTTAAATGCAAATCTCTAGGGCAGAGGCAGTAAGGAATTAAACATATTTACACTACTGCAAGCTACTCTGTGAGCAGCAGAGCTAATGAAGCCTGGTTTTGTCCTGTCTGCACCCAGCTGCTTAGTCTGATGAATCTTTCAGGAACACCTCCGAGACCATTACTGCCTTCGGTGGTGTTTAAGATCATCCAGCAGGCTAAAATGTTGCTGGAGGGCGGGATGGATGACAGACAGGCAGAAGGGGAGGCAGTGAAATCAGTGACACATCCTTTTCTCGTGAAAGCAAGCTGGAACCCCTCTCACTAGGCACAGCAAATTCAGTCACCTTGCATTATCAAACTTGGATTCAGCTCCTCTTCCCCCTCCTTTATCACTTAATGGGGTTGTAGTGAGGATGGGGGCAGTTTATAAGACGGTGTGTTCTGGTTGTGGGGGTCAGAGAGATCTAGGACAGATAAACCAGTATGGTCTGAAATAGGGCTGTGTTTTCCTGGCACTGATGGAAAGAGCTTGTTGCTGCTCTTGGCACACGTCCCACGCAGGCAACTCCTGTCGAGTCACAGCAGATGAAAAGAGCATGGCAGTGCTGACCCCCCTCGTGAGCACACACTTTGGATTTAAAGAAGGAGGGGAGGGAGGGGGTTCTGAACGTGTATAGAGAACAGTTTGTACTTGGTCGCTGCAGCCAGTGCCTCCAGGCTGGAGATACACAGCCTGAGAGGGAAGCAGCTTGAGCTGCCACTGACTCTGGTGTCCTATGGCCACCAAGGACCGCTGCAGATCCTGGGGCATTTTTCCCAAGCGCTCCACTCCTCAGAAGTTCTTCAGCTGGGCTTCAACAGCTCTTAGTTGCCTGAGTATGGCTGAGGACCTGGAGTGAAACGCACACAGCGCCTCTCCCAGAGCTAAAACAGGCTCTCCTGAAGCCTGCAGCAAGTCATGGATGCCTTTCAGCTGGGTCACGGCAGCTTTAGGTCACAACTAACAGTGGTTTTCTTTGGGTTCTCCGGGCAGCTGAATCCCACCCCCCTCAGGTCTGTGACTGAATGCAAAAAATGGAGAAAAATGATGAAGCTAATCCAGGCTATTTTATTTCTTTTTTTTAGGTTTTTCTCTCTCTGCTTTCAAAATTTCAGCTGAGCTACAATTCATTTTAAAACAAATTGGGAATGTTTGAATGCTGAAATGATAGTTCAATTTTTCTCCTTTTCTTTCCAACTAGATTAGTTGGGCCATGTTCTGCCCGAACTGACAAATGTTTTCAAGTGCCCCAAACTTGCTCTTTTTCTTCTTTTTAACTGAATGAAATATTTCTCTGGCATAGTGTTATCTGAATCCAGCTAAGCAATACAACAGCACGTTTCGCTTGCTTCAGCTAGCCATTGGCATAAAGACACAGTTAAGGATCTCTGTGCAACCGTCTCAGTGTTTTTGTTTTTAAATTAAGGTTTTCTCCTTAGGGCTATTGCAGTATTGATATTCCACAGACGAGGAAGAATTGCATGCAGGGCTACAAATACCTGAGAAATTGCAAGAGGAGCTGTGGGCTGAATAATATGCTCCAAATATGCTCTGTAATATCATAAGAGTAGCATGTTTCCGGCTCAGAATGAGGAATGGGTTTTCCAAAAGCACTAAGCTTGGGCCCAAAAGCTGAACTCCAGACAAAATTAAAATAACAAGGCTCCAAGCTTTCCTGCAATCAACTCTTGCTGCTTTTAGCTTAATGTCAAGCTTCCCTACCAAGTGTTTACATGTGACTCTGCTAATCAGGCAAACACAGAGCCTGCAAATGAAAGAGCAGCATCCCTGCCATCAGTGTCTAGCACAATAAATCCGGTCTGTCCACTTCAAATGGCCCTAGGTCTGCTTTCCCGGCCTTCCTCCTCGCCTCTTCTCAGAGGCTTCTCAATCTTAATGCAAAAGCAATAACGGCCTATTCCTTGAGGCCTGCTTCCTTAGCATATCATCCCTCCCAACCAAAGCACCGCTTCCCTGGCTTTGTTTTTAAACCAGCAATAAAGGAGGGAACAGAAGGGCTCGTTAATCCCGGGGAGAGGCTGTGTGCCCAGCAGGGACACAGAGCAAGCTCGGCGGCTCCCCGGCCAGCCTCGCCGGGAGGCATCAGAGACCAAGAGTCCACTGACACAAGCAGGGGTCCCTCTGCGCCCGGGGGTCAGCTGGAAACGTTGCTTGAAGGCCTTGCTGCCTGAGAGGGCTCAGCTGCCTACGATGGCAGATGGGGAAAGAAGGACCTGAGAGAGAAGCTTACTCAGGACCACTGAAGCACAAGGTGCAAGCAGGCTTCATGAAACACTGTGCTCCCTCTGAGCCCTTTCATGTTAAACTAAGGCGGCTGATGAAGCAGAAGGGGAAGACAAAGGGAACTGAGAGCACTTACCCGTGCTTCCCTGAGCATGTCTAAATGCGCAGGCAAGCACAGCTTTCCATCCAGTCCTGGCTGAGGCTCTTCCCACCACCTTCTGAGGTGGCACCAAGGCTGGCAGTGGTGCCAATGCCAGGCTGGGCACTCCTCAGGGTCTTCCAGAGGGAACCAGCAGGGACGGGGCTCAGCCTGCTGCTGCCTCAACCCCGAGCACCCATCCATCCTAAGCCAGGTTTTGTACCTCTGCTCTGAATGGCTATGGTGGCGTGCACCTTGTTGCAAGAGTGGTGCTGGCTTCTGCCAAGGGGCAGCAATGCCCAGAGGGTGAATGCAGACCATCGGCACTATGCTCACATCTGGGCCTGAGCTGTGCGGCAGGGCTGAGCAGAAAGATTGGTTAGTTGGGTTTAATAATCATTAATGAAAACCATGGACTTGGTGATGAGCTGAAAAGAGACTTTTCTTACGTTTTTTGCAAGAAAAAGAAGTCACCAAGACATTTCAGTACACGTTGTAAAAGGACCGGTACAAACCCGCTGTGGGTTTCTTGGTGTCCAGCTTTTGTAAACACTGCTGGCAATGCATCATCTGATTTATGAAGAAAGCCAAGATCAGCTGTTTTTGGCATTCTGAATACTATCTAGACTTTTCTGGCTTTCGTGCATGAGAAATTGAAGGCTTGGATCACAACTTAAAGAGGTCGGCAAAAAGCCATAAACCTACACACATCAATAGATGGGAATGAAGTCATAACTTGTAATGATGCTGAGTATTGCACGATCTTCCAATCAACAGCTAAAAGAGCATACTGGGAGGAAGAGATGGTATGGGGATGAATCCTGAGATGGAAACACGGACAAAAATGTGATTTCTAGGGGCATGAAAATGTTTGTCTGCCGAGGACTCAGTCCTGACTGACCTTTCCTGTTTGCTTTTTCTCCCATATCATGATTTTATTGCTTTTATGGAGCAGATTTCAGAGGAGTCTGACACTACCTCATTGGGAAAGCAGGAAAATTTATGCTGAGCTTATTGCAGGCAGCGATTATGATTTCATTATAGAACACTACAATTGTAATTTCATGTGCTTACACAGAATGTTTAATGCACACATTAAGCTAGATGCATTTTATTTCAGTTTGTATAGCAGCCTAAATGGCATAACAGTATGATACGCTTGTTTATTTGGCATTAAAGCTCGAATTCAGTGCTTAAGCATCTTGCTGAATTGGGGGGCCATGCTGTGATTTAATGGTTCAAATGAGAGACTTGTTAGTGATCAAAACTCCTGGATCTGTAAACTCAGAAGATTTTCAGACTGGTGGGAAATAATACTGTACCAGCATGGTAACCTTGCTGACCTTTCCAACCCAAAAGACAGTAACTTTAATGAGGCCTGTAGATACTATCACAGTTTTCACGTCAGGTCAGTCTACAGACTGATAATGTGAAGGTTACAGGGTGAATTGTACAATTTTGAGGGTGGAGTTTACTGTCGCAAACATAAAATGCTTCAGAAAACTGAGATTTCTCTTACTAGTTTTGTGAACATTTTTTTTTTTTCCCCTTCATATTACTTGAAGGTGTATTCCTCCCCATTTAAAATTGATTTGCTGTGAAAAGTAGATATTGAAACTGTTATTTCATTCCAAAGCTTACTAAGATACCTGAGCTGATGTGGGTTTGAAAATAGTAGGATTTTATCGCTCTAGTTATTAATAACACAGCTACTATTTGGGCTCAGGAAATACAGCTGTTTAAGCACACAGAAAAGATTCAGCTTTTGATAGCTTATATTTTCACAACCCATTAGTGTAAGATGTGATGTGGTATATTTCATAATGTTGAGTTTGTATCTAAAAAGGATCCTTGCATTAGGAAGACTTCAGTTTTAAGAAAATGAGTTAATCTAGTATTATGGGAAAAAGCATATAACAGGCAAAGTAGATTCTTGCTGTGCACTGGCTGTGTGTTCAAACACCAAGGTTACTGAAATCCCCCAGCTGAAGGCTCAGCTCTCTTCCCTTCCCCCTAGCTATGCAGTGGTAAAGGACACTACTGACTGCAATAAATTAAAATTTAAAAAGGCTGGACAAGGGATCCCTCTACCCTTTCTCCTTCAGACTAGCTGCCCTGAAGGAGCAGTAGAAAATTCAGCATCTGAGGACTACAGAAATTTAACTATTTAATGGAAAGAACTATTTCAATTTGATGACCCCAGCAGGATCAAACTGATTTAGCAGAAAAAAAATATGAGTTTTAGCAATAGGCAAGGTTTCTTTTTCCCCTATGTCAGTTGTATTGCGAACAATTGTTGACAACTGGTTCTCCCTGAAGTACATACCCCAGGACATAATGGAGGTGCCTCTTCTAGCTTCAAGGCCCATGGTTTATCTAAGACTTAACTGTTCTTTCAGCTGCTTCAGAAAGGCGTGTTTCCTTATTTAAATAATAAGGTTGGCGTTATTTAAATATCTTGCATGTATATATTTCCCTTGCTTACCTTTAGGCCGATATTGCCATCACTGAAAATCTTGCTGTGACTAATGCTCAGCAGCCACCTGTAAGATGCAGAGAGTTACCCACTTACCAGGGACTTTGCGATTTGGTTTAAAATCTAGGCACTGGTTATTTAGGCTGCGAGACACTTCCAGACCTGTAAAACCTTACCTGATAGCTCTTTGTAGACTACTCACTCTTCTTGTCCAAGCTATGCTCACCTCGCAGGACAGCTTTGTGTCTGCCAAGGGCTGTTGTTGGCACAGTTACTTCTGCCTTGCTGTGACCTATGGCACTCCCATCCAGACCTATTTTTTTGGTGGCCTGAAACTTGAAGGAATGGTTGCATATCTCCCTCAACAGCAGTAGAAGTGCTGGGAAAATACTCAGGATCCCCAAAGCATTCTTCCCTATTCAACCCTGTTCTGCATGGGGAGGGAGGGGAGGTGCAACCTGTTCTGCAGAACATTCCTACTCTGCTGTCAGGAGATGCCTGCCGGGTTTTCCCCTCTGGACAAGATCAGGATAGAATGATTTAGATGACATTACTGATTTGATAATCAGTTTTCTTACTTCCCCGCCACCCCSTTCCCCCTTTTGTGTGAAGAGTGGCGTTCAGCCCAGCTGACACTACCTAGTGGTCTCATTCCCAGGGCAAACACCTCGCAGTGGGGCTTGTCACCTTATTAGAGTACAGGCTGCTTATAAGAGGACAGACTTCCAGCCTACCCATCCCCACTGCTTCACTTGCCCCTCGCCCCTCAGCTGGCCAGCTCAGGAAATGGAGGCTGTGCATATGCAGATGGTAGATGGTACCTAAGGGCATGCACGTCATGCAATTTAAGGAGGATGTCAGGATGTCATCTGTGCCCAGAGCTCAGCTTCCTCACCTGCTCCTGAGCCTGGACCGTGACAGCAATGTGGGTTTTCTCCTGTGATTCAAACTATGACTTACGGCTTCTCAGTGGTTTCAGCTCCCTAAGCTCCTATTATATTATGCAGCATATATGGCTCTTACCTTAATGTAATGAAGTTACTGGGTAACTATTTATTTTTGCGATTAGCTTTTACACCTGCTGACAAGCTTTTAATTACTGAATTCCCGACATAGTTCTTTAATTCAATTTGTTTTGACCTTTCAGTTAGTGGGGAAATAAAAGAAAGGTGAAATCTGTGTTATGCCACTATATTCTGGCATTTAGAGCTGGGGAGGAGGCCTTGGCAGCCGTGAGCCAGGGCACACGGGCTGAGCTGGGAGAGTGTAGCAGGACAAGARCATTGATTCCCATGAAGAAGACAGAGTATTTTATCTTCTCAGAGGAGAAGGCTTTGACACCCCTGCTGCCTRCCCAGTGAAATACATCTCTTAGCCCTAGAGACCCTTTGTTTGCATTTTTTTCCCAGAAAGCAGAGGATTGACACTGAAGCTTTTGCTATCCCCCCGCCCCACTGCCACCACAGGCAGCTCTAACTGTGCTCTAACTGCGAACATGTGCCCCGTAAGCACGGTGCCGTGCAAACCTGCCGTACCAGTCAGAGCTGTGGAGCAAGGGACCACAGAAAAAATAGGCCCCTGAGACATGGAGAACAAGGAGAGGTTGCTGATGTTATACAACAACCATCCCCAGCTGTTTGGGGAGCTAATAGTTGGCTTCCCCTTGAGGACAGCCGACGTGCCGGTCCAGCGATGTCTGTGCTGGCGGATGTTTGGGATTCCACAAGGAATATTTGATCCTTCTCCAGCCAACCCGGATGGCTATGCATCTACTTGGAGTATTTGCACTGCAAGGTGCCAGATTAATGATTAGAGAGATTAAAATCTATAGGTGCCAGTGAAATCTCCAGCTGGCTCTGCCAGCGGACCTGAACATGAGTCCAAAGGGCCATATCTAAGGGTCAAGCGAGTCCAGAGGGCCGTATCTAAGGATCGAGCTGCTGGCTGGCCTGTAGGTTGTTCAGCGCTTGGCTTTTCTGCTGAGATTGCCAACAAGATAACACTCATTGCGGGTTGGATGGCTGACCTTAGGGATCAGTCCTACACCTGACTGGTTATGCCAATTTAACTTTCATAGATTCTTGATGCAGGGTGCCAGAAAAACCCTGGGGAGGACACCAGCAGCTGCAAGAGGAGAGTTTGGCTTTTTGTGCAAGTCCATCATGTGAAAACAAAACCAGCCAAACAGCCTTGGTTTTATTACATGAAAATTTTCCAAGCTTCGGCAAAGGGCGGATGGACAGAGGACAGGCCAAGAGTAATTGCCCTCTAAGGGTAAGTTAGAAGACACAGCTCGACCATTGTCACAACCTTTGGTGACAACGGTGGGGAACTGGATGTATAGTCGGTCATGACTACTCAGTGAGGTGAGGATCATTTGCTGCCTGGTTCTGCTGGGACCTTGTTTGCTTTGCACCGGTGATTCACCAGAAAGCAATTGCAATGAGTCTGATAATGAGGCCAACGGGCACTGATAGGAGCAGAGGAGCTATTACCATGATTCCTAAGGAGATTTTCTGAAATTAGTCATTTAAACAGGAATGGACAGCATTCATGTGGGTATGCTTCATTTCAGGTCAGTAGGGATTGACATGAATTCTTCCCTTGTCATACAAGGACCCCCTATTGTTAACAAGATTTTGTATGTTATTTCTTTCCTAAGAAATTCAAACCCAGTAAGTTGCTTTAAATGGGTTTGGGTCTGGTGATGTCAGATCCATTTTAAATAAATGGGTCTAGACCATAAAGTTTCAGTAAAAATCTGTCTTTAAACAGGAATCATTCTGTTTTCCAGATTGTACTATCACGGTCTAAACTCATTTCAGTTCTTCCTTAGTATTCTTATGAATTCTGAACATCTGAAATAGTTTCAATACATACTATAACTTAATTCTTTTTTTATACAGGCATACAACATATGAATAATGAATTGAAAGAATTGGAAAGAAAGATTCTTAAAATTAATATTAACTCTGGTTTCTCAAATATTGTCCTAAGTCCTCCCCTAAGAAACAGAGAAAATATTCCAACTCCACATGACGGAAAAGCTTTAATGCAGAGAACTCTCCACAGGACTGTTTTCATTTTGTAGTGTATTTTAAACATATGGACAGGGCAGACTGTTAATTATTTCTTCTCCTTTTGGCTCAGTTCCATGTACAACTCAGCAAAAGCAGAGCTCTACAGACTATTCAATGGACAATAAATGGCTCTGCATTTGCTGAGTGCTGAATAAAAATGATGAAAGGGTGTTGTGACTAGCTCTCAAGGCACTTGTTGGCCCACAAAGAAACATCCTTGCCCCTTCTTACCCCAGCTGCTGCATCTTGCTCCTTCCATGTTCGTTCAGAGGGGAAACATTTTGAGAAGAGACAGTTTAATAATCCTACACATGATGTCGGGAAAGGTTATTCAATAGGGTGAGGGGAAAGACCTTGCAGCTAGTGGGACCATGTCCTTAAATGCTGCTGGATGCAACCAGAGTGCAACGTGATGTGACCAGAAGGGCATCCACAGCTTCTGGGGGACATACATAGGAAGATCTAGTTGCAAGAGTTTGAGACATTGTGGCCCATGGCTGTGTGCACTGTCGGCTCTCGAGCCCATGGGTCAGTTGCCTCTCACAAAGGAGCAGAGTTTGTGCCCGTCTTTCCCAGCTTGTCCTCCCCACGGTGTCTCTCTGGCAATCACTTTTACACTCTCTGTTTCTAATCTCCCAGCAGGGCATGGTGTGTGCTGCAGCAGACTGGTGCTTATCTTTGTGTCTGGGGACCAACTAATGCATCTACTCTTACCACTGGGTCCTAAAATTCGATGAATACTTAATTACTACAGTGTTTGTTCTGTTAGCAACACTTTTATTCTGTTGCAAACATTTTTCAAATGTAGTGGAGATAAGGTCTCTGCCTGATATTGTTTGTAGTCTGAACATGTAGCTATACCTGGAGAAAAAAAATGAACAGAAATAAAGTATTAGAGTGATAGTTTTAAGACAACATAAAGGAATGCTTGGGGGTTTTTGTGCTTGTGACTGGGATGAGAACATTTCAAGAAGGAGGGGAAAGCCACAGATTATGGAGCTATTACTCATTATTAATTATATATTTTGCACCATTACAACCACTCTGAGATCTAAATGTATCTTGCAACCAATAACAAATTCAGCTGCACGATGGCCCTTTGATGTTAATCGTGGAAGACCAAGGATTATGTACCCCTGGATAGACTTTGGTTTGCTTTCGGAAAAGTGTGGGGAAGGTTAACACCAAGTTTAACTTTATTGTCCAAACTAGATGCATTACCAGGATGGTGATAAGCATAAGTCACAGCGCTTAGATCTGCCTCACGGATACCCTCCCTTCTCTCTCCTGTGTTTCAAGACAGAAAGAAGAGGTAGCCAAGTCAGCTTCAAATCTTTCACTGTATCCGGGGCTCCAAAAAATATTCTCTGTGGGTTTCCTTGCCAAGAAACTAAATGCAACCTTAAATAGAGCAGATGGAGGCCCTTCCCTGTCCTCCTTTCAGCTGCCTTAGTCATTTTTTTCTAGACTGAGCCCCTGCTGATGTGCCAGTACCCTCTGCTGCTGCCTTCCAGGTACCCTGGCACACTAATAGCAGGTTTCCAAGGATCTCCCAGTGCCCAGGGAGGCAGGACTGTGTCTGGTAGCAGTGGGCACCCCAAGCCCCTCCTGCCACCCCCCTGACCGCATTGGCCATGACGAGCTGGCACCATGACCCACTGGGAGCAAAGGGCCAAGCCCCAGGACGATCCCAAGCCTGCAGAGAGGGAAAGAGCAACTTCTCTGGAGCGGTGCCAGTCACAGCCCTGGGGCCCTCTCTTGATGCAGCTTACTGGCTGCTGACAAAACGGCATGAGAAAAACAGCGAAAAATTATTTAAAGTGCAAAGACCCCAGTCCTACAGCCACATTGAGGAGTCTCCTGTACCCTGCCTTGGCAGCAGCCTGCTCACCTYGGTGGGGTGACGGACATGTGTCTCACGCATACCTGCAAATGCCCAGTATTTCCATGCCTAACTAACTGGAAAGCTTCTACAGTGGCAGCTTTAAGAAAGGTTCACATGTCTATTCTGCTTTGCCTCTGAGTCAGATACAACTCCTGAATGCACGAGAGGGTGGATCCCATTCAGTCCCCGGGGATGCGCTCAGGCTGTTTCCCCCCACCACCACCGGGCAGAAGGAGCAGGCTGGCTTCAGCTGCACTGAATCACCCACTTTCCCTTTAGAAACAAATCCCTTGCTTTTTGCCCAGGGATCTTGGAGAACACACAAGGTATTTCCCAACTGGGATTGCAATGATGCTAATGGGATTTACTGAACGTGTCAATCTTCCCTCCCCTTCCTTTTCCTGCAGGATTTCAGTGTGAAGCAGCAAATAAGCGGGGTTTAGGACTGTATCCCCCTTCCCCTCCCTGCCAGGGCTGGCTGCAAGGCAGGCTGTGGCCTCCCTGAGCCAGGTAGGTCACGGCTCAGCTTGGTACCACACGGCACCGCACGGCACAGCTGGGGTGCCTGCCAGAGGGGGACGCAGATGGGGAATCAGCGTCATGCAGCATCATGCCCTCAAATCATTACAGCCAGACAGACTGGTGATTTGCAGTCCGGTTCTTCACTGCGCTTTAGCATCTCACCCCTCTTGAGATTTCAAAAGAAAATAAAAATCCAAAGCTGGAGCGCTGGCAAGCGAGGCTGGCAGCACTGAGCAGCTGCCCAGCAGTCTGCAGCGCAGTCCCTTCCCCCAGCCGCCCCAAGCTGATGTGCCAGTCTTATTTTGATGTAGCCTATGTTCTGATTCCGCCTTTATTTTCCCCCAGTTTTTTACCCAGAGGCAAAATTCAGCTCTCACACCCGCACGGCGCTTTGCTCCCCTCCTCCCAGCGCCCAGAGCTCCCACTGACAGGGTGCAGCAGTCAGCCCCGGGACGGCTGTCACCACCCCTGCCGAGGAACGAGGAGCAAAGTGACTTCCAGATATGCAGAGCAAGAGATTTGGATCAGCAACAAAAATGTATAAATGCAAGACTGCACACATATTAGTTTGGAATACTGATTAGATCCAGAAATAAAGGGATAGAGTAGCCAAATGTTTTGGGAAGCCAGCATTCTGTATCATTTATTATTCCTCAGCTAGCTTGAGTTGGAATCGGAACTGACCGAATGCTTGAGTATCACGTTGTCGCATACTGGTACTGTTTGTGTCAGAGGTTTTGGCTTAGGATCTACAAATTATTTGGCAAGTAACCCGGCTGGCTAAATCTGACCTTTTTCTAAAGGAGGGGCCAGGGAGTACCACTAAAGGGATCCCAGTATGTGTAAGGGAAGCTGTTCCTGTTTCTCTACAGTGCTTCGGCTCCACAGACCTGACATTTTGTTTAAAGATATTTCTACAGTTGTTAGGCYGGGCCAGCGCAAAAGCATCAGTGAAAAAGGAGCATTGAGAGACCTCCACAAAAGGCTTCTGTAAGTTTAAGATGGGGAGACTTAAATAGAAGACTCAAACAGGAGACTCTAGTCCAGCAAAGGGAATACCCAGGTAGAGGAGCCCCCATTCAAGGTACACCCCATAAACTCATTGGGAGGGAGGAGTTGCTGGAGAGCCGGCGTGCCTGATGCAGACGGGTAGGCAAGGGCTCCAGAGCCAGAGAGAGAGGCTGGAGGCGGAGGAGAGCAGTAACAGCGCATGCACAGAAGTACCCAGAGCCAACTGCAAGGAAAGACCCCCCGCTCCTACCCTGTAGGACTCTGAACTCCAAACGCTCACCTGCCAGTATAACGTTGGGTCAGGAAAGAGGTCGAGGTCTATGGAGGAAGCTCTCCATGGAAAGATTTCTCTGCTAAAAAAGTGGTACATGTAAAGGCAATGTCTGAAAAGGCCTGGTCTTGATGAAAGATTGCTGCATGGTTGACCTCTCCCTGGGCTTTGCCTTTCCCCTCCCTCCTCGCACAGCTCCCTGCACAGACTCCATTGCTCGCTGGGTCTTTCTGAGGGTTATCTTTTCTCTGCCTGTCTGCCAGCTTCTGCAGAGCCCACCCAGAGCAAGGCTGACTTGTCGGTTATTATTATCGCCCACTGGAAGCAAGGGGTGTRGGGGACTTTGCTATTTATATCCAGAGTTTCTCGCTCTGCAAACAGCTTCCTCACCTCTCATGAAAGTGTTGTTGGATGAGCACCAGTATCACTGTGACACCGGGCCATTTCAGCGTGTCAGTCCCAAACTCTTAGGACRTCCTGGTGAGAAAAAAGGGTGATTGCAACTGAGCTGTGCCTGGTTTGTGGTCCTATGGTGTAAGACACTGGAGACAAAACTAGTCTTAGTTTCATTTTCAATTTCTTTTCTCTAAGAAAGGAAAGATGTTGGTGAACAGCAAGAGCAAACTATTCACAGATTGAAGAAAAGGAAGGTGATGCCATCTGTATAATGCACTCTGGGATGTAATTATTTATGTGATATTAACTTGAGTAGTTTCTGTCCTCTGTAAGACTCAGTTTCCAGTTAACTGGAAGAAAATCCGTCAAAGTCCATCCAAATAAATTAGTGGTTTTGTGTGTTATGATGTATGTGCACTGCAGTACACTTACGGGGGCTAGCGTCCCAGTCTGTACTTCACTAGACACTCACGTAACTAAACCATCACCTTTACTTCAGAAAGTTTCAGGTGTAAGGTCCCAGCCTTGCAAACTTCAGGATGGTCATTTTCCAGCCAAGGCTGGGAGGAGGGCAGTGGGGCCTGTCAGAAGTCCATCCTGAACACAGTTGTTACACTGTGAGACTTAAATGATACCGCTAGCATCCCATCCCGCTGCCTCTGACTTCTCCAGATCAGAGGAATAGCTGTTGGATAGAGCAAACTGAAGGGGACACCTGAGTAAGAGGGGAAGACAGCAGGGAAAGGAAGCAGCAGGGCCCCTGGCTGCGTGTGACGGCAAGGCAAGAAATGAGTTCTGCAACCTGTGCTATGGTCATTATAACAGCACATGCATTTCATTTACTGTATTTAGAATAGTTTGACGTTTTACTCTCATCCAGTTGGCTGTAACAATATAGTACTGGTGCATAAGACAGGTCAGAAGAGTGCAGGGAAAAGAAATGTTTCTCCTGGCATCCTTGACAAATACTGTGCTTAGCAGAGAAGGCAGAGTGCCACAGAAGAGATTCTAGCATCATTATCTACCTAAGTCTTCCAGCAGCACATGAAAATTGTTTCACTGATCTTTAGGTTATGCCAATGTGGTACCAATATTTATCATCACAGATTATTAATTCCATTCTGTGTAGAAGAAGAATTGCTTTTGACAGTACGCATTAGCTAAAAGGGTGTAAAATCAATCTTAAGAAGAGATTTTTATCAGTATATTCTTAATGATACAGAAGACACTTAATGATACACTTGTGGACTGGGTGTTTAAAACAGCATGTGCAGGCATCTTGCATTACAACACTCTGGAAGAGGGATTGAGGCAAGTGGGATGCATAGATATATCTTCTTTAGATTCCTTTTCCAGGCAGCTGGACCGGCCTAGAACAGGACTTTCAAACTCTGCAATCATATCTACATCTTTCATTCCTACAGAAGGCTGACAGATTAAGGGATGCGATATAGACTCTTCTGTCATAATAGAAAAGGGTTTATATGGGTTTTGCAATGAAGATATGATAAAGATTTAAGAGGGTTGTACAATTTTATGCTAATCCTTGGCAAGCAGATCAATATCAAGGTAAAAGGCATAATGTTTTTGCAAAAGGAGGGATCAGCACGGGTGTACTCAGATGAGAGGCAAGGCTACAATCAAGTTGCCAGGTGATGCTTGTAGTACAAAATCAAATAAGGAAAGATTTCTTTTTGCAGGCATGGTAAGCTTGTTTCTGTTCTTCAGGAACCATAAATGTTAAAGCTGGACCAGTCACATTTGATCATCTGACCTATCTGAATTGTTTAGCACTTCAGGTCTCTGAGTAGCTTATTGCTCAGTGTCGCTGCATGGAAATTTATATTCCCTGGAGAACACTCATATACACTTACGGACATCACTAAAAAATTAAATAACATTTAATCATGTATCTCACATAGAATTCATCAGTGACAGTGGATATTTCACTGAGTAGGTTTTCCCCTGCTGTAAATCAGTACACAGCAGTAGAATAAAATATAAGATGAGAATGGGTATCTAATTTGGAAGCAGCACAGCAATCAAAAATGATGGTTTCTCGACTAAAAACAATTGGATTTTTCAGACATGCCCAGAATCTGTTATGTATTTGTGTCCTTGAAAAATATATGGGTGGGATTACTGACTAGTCACAGCTCGTAAATTAAGAATATTTCTGATCTATTTCACAGGGAAAAGGAGGGAGCGGAAAGGGGGTCTACAGGTAGGACCTGGTGCAGTGGAGGCACTCCATGTGTTGTGTGATTGCATAGCCTAGCTCAACGAACACAGCGACGAGAAGAACAGGGGCATAGTTTAATATTGGCCTTGACACAACAGATTAATTTTGTAGACACAGCAGATTATTTTTCTGTAGCCCTGGGCTACTCTTCTCCCTCCCTCCAATTAGTCCTGCCCAGGCTGCCTGCAGTCACCGACCTGCATGCGAGAAATTGCCAAGAGAAATGTGGGGAGCAGAGGGCACAGAGCAGCCGGTCGGGCTGGGAGGAGGAGGAGGAGGGGGAGGAGGAGGAGGACCAGGGTGAGCAGGTGCGCTGGGTGCGGGAAGGCGGCAGCAGGACCTCGGAGCTGGGCCTTGGGCAGGAGGGAAGGGGAGCTGTGGCCATCTCTGCCCCTGGGGTACGGCAGGGCTGCGTGCTCACTGTCTGCCCTGCATTCCCACACCAACCCTGCTCGCTTGACAAGTCAAAAGCCACCTCTTAAAATCTCCCCAAACTGTCACAGCCCTGCAAACCCTGCAAGGTCGCTGAATGTGAAGCAGGTAATACAGCCATCTCCATCACTGTCAGGGCTGAGACAAGTCTGAAGCGCTGTTTTTCTCAAGTTCGCCCTGCTGAGCCACGCCAGCCAAAGGGAGTGGGCTGGGTGCTGCTCCTTTTGTTYCTGAGCAAACACTTCCAAGATCCCGTCAGATACACATCTGCAAACACAATTACACATCCATCACCAGCAACTTAATTTGAAGAGAGCAGCACAGGTGTGTGAGAGAAGCACCTGTAGCCTGCACAATATTTTTTTACTACCTTCAGCAAATACAATTCTCCATTCTCCATGGGAGCAGCTGCGTCAAGTACTAAAATGTCTTCCTGCCTATACAAGCACTTTCAGGAGAGTTAAATACTTTGAATTCAGGGCCCAATAAGTCTGGGTTTATGTGAGCATGCCCTCTTTTTCAGCATACAAATTTTGTTCAAATGAGGAAAAAAAAAGGAATTTGGACTTTTTCCAGATTTTGCAGATGTCAAATAAATTTTGCCTCATCAGACGGCTTCACACTGAGTCCAAAGTCATGGTATACACGCACACATACACTCTTACACCAACTATGCACAAGGCAGAGCTTCTGAGGCTGTGCTGCCCAACCGACCTCCACTTACTCAGCAAGTCCCACRTGTTGCGGACACCTCTGATTTACTGCAATTAGCTGTACAGCACACATGCTATAGGCTCAGTTTATCCCAGACTCTGCAGAGATATTATATATTGGTGCAGGATAAGTGCTAGAGGTCTGAGATACCTAACAGACTCTGCACATGTATTTTGTACCCTCTTTTCCATCCAGGACTCCCTACCTGGAGATATAGGGGCCATTAATAAATAGCCTGATGAAATTATGAGCACGACTGACACGCTACACATCCTGTTCAATGCAGCCCCAGTTTAGCTGGGGGCAAGTGCAATCCCACAGCCTCCGCTGGCTCACGCACCCCGCAGCCCACGCCAGGCGCAGGGGCACTGCAGGGGACTCCAGGCAAATCCGCAGCTCGTATTGCCAGTTGTCGCCCAGCACCCTCATTTCCCGAGGTCTGTGAACTGGAGATGGTAACTGCTAATAAACGGAGTGCTTACTTAATTTCCTCCACCCTTTCAGTTAAAAAGCAAAGGCAAAAGCAAAACAAATGGTGCTAAGTGTATTATGATGGGGTTAGCTGATTGAGCTCTTTGGCAACTTCAGAGGTACGCAACTGCACAGCCTTGGTGGTGGCACGTAATCACATATTTTTACAACAGCGTGACGCAGCAGAAAGCTACCCAGATCGGAATTTAGTTACGGGTCTCATTCCATCAGTGAGAAACTTGTTTGGTAATCCCTCATAACCCCAGGATTTTAAATAATGTCTCCCAACCTCATTCTTCTTTCCAAGGAGGCCTGTTTCTGACACCACCAGTGTGCTTTTCAGGGAGGCTTTGCCCCCAAAAGTCCTCGGACAGTTGCTGCATTCGCAAGCAAAAAACCTGGGCTGCATTGTGCCTGCTGCTCAGTAATGACTGGGCTAAATTAGGCCCTGGGTTGGTAACTGCCCCAGCACAGCTGGACCCCTAAGGCTCTGTAAAGACCACAGAATCATTGGCRTGAGTGGGGCTTCCAAATCCAACAACTCACCTACTAACCTCACAAGAAAACCCAAGTCCCCTGATAAAAGAAAAATGTGCTTTGCATGTTCCTTCTTCTAGCAACTCGGAAAGCAGCTGAATGAAGTTCTTGTGACGCTGTCCCCCAGACCTGCCCTGCTGGCTGCAAATTTCCACGCTCAGCTTTTAGGAGGAGGACATATTTTACCCCAGAGACTAATGGGTGAGCAAAACCAAGATGCTTATGAGGAAGTGCACGTTGCCATTTTAAATATGAGGCCTAACGTGGGTGAAAGCTATCAATTAGGTTTACAACAGAAACAAAGTTTGTACAGGCCAGAGATGCCAAATTCTGGTACTTGACAATAAAAACCTCTTACTATAGGGGGATCCAGCGTCCCCCCTAGTGAAGCGGTGTTCAAAATCTGAGCCATCCCTTGATCTCGTCTTCGAAAGTAGCCGCTATTTGCATCGTTGACTGAAGAATGTGGATCTGAACAGCACTGAACACCGGAAAGTCCAGATGTCAGGGTTAACATCAAGATTTCTGCTAGCCTGAAGTCTTAATGTGTCACCGTTCTCAAGCTCCTTGAGCAGCCTGAGAATTGCCATGGCCTCGTTGATCTTTCGCTGTTGACCCTGTTTTGGGAAAACAACAGTAATAGCTGGGTTTCAGAACCACTTTTCCCCTAAGCATTCAATCTGCCTTTGCCCTTCACACAGGGTGTACAGGGCACGCGTTGTTTTATTATTGTTATTTCTAAATTAGCTCTTCTAGGTGTGTCTCCTGCCTTTTGTAAATGGGAGCGTTACGTCTTGCAACTGAGCAGCTATCTAGATTTTAGGATTTTTTTCTGGTTGCTCATGCCCGTGGCATGTCAGCCTGAGCATGAGGCTCCGCCAGAGAGAATGAACTCCCTGCTGTTCATTCCCCCCGCAATGCCTCCAGTGGGTCTGAAGATAGTGAAAAAATGGTAAATGTAGGATGAATATGTGGGGAATGGATAAAACTGGAACTGAGGAGCAGAAGCTAATGTAGAAGATAAAGGAGAACAGGTTCAGAAAAGGCCACGCTCACTTTTGAGGCTGTGAGGGACTGGGTTTTTTAGTCTGTCTCCGGCTTCTGAAAGATAAATGGCTTTTCATCAGCGTGGGCAGGATCCCCCACGAGGAGAGCCCGTCCTGGCTGCCCTCTGGGGAGGCTGCTGCTCTCCTGGCCGGGACAGGAGAGACAACGTCCCAGCACGCCTTGTGACTCTCAGCCTGTTGTCATCCATATGGGTGCTGAGAGACTCGCTCGGCGAGTTCGGCAGCTCATACTGCTTCCCATAAGATACTAGATAATTGCTGCTGGATTGTTGTGCGATGAGTAGGTTAGATAACAAGACTATTAAGCACTGTTTCATCACCACCCCCAAACCAGTATACCAGATACTTCCTCTAAAAATACTGTTTCATCCCAAATCTAATAAACGTATCTATTCTAAACTCCATCTGCTGTTACAGTGTTTAATTAATGGGAAAAATGGTCAGTGTTCGATTTGATAGCTCAGGTGTAAGTTATCATGTAGTAGGATGTGTTAATTACCTGAAAAAAAAGTAAGAGGTAAACACTTCCTTTGTATTTTCAGTCTGGTCAGATACACGATGATTTTTCCAAGCCTTCAAGCCAATTTCCTTAATGTTTTCCCCATAATGCCTTAAGACTCCCATTCAGCAAGAAACGTAAACACATGCATAATCCCAGTGTAACAATCGGCAGCTGCTTGTATTAACTGTAAGATTAATACCTTGCTGAAAGAGGGCCTGAGGGACCTAGGAGCAGTGATGCTCAGTAGACTCATCTTGGCAAGGGGAAGCAGTGGCAGGTCCCTCCTCGCAGCGTGCTGCTTCGGACTGCAGGTGAAATCCCACCTACCGAGGTCGGTGGGCAGCTTTAGGGTATGTCGTGTGGTCCGGAGGGCCTGCTCCCCACTCTGCAGCTCCGGTGTGTCCCTGCCATCATCCCTCTCGCGCTGAGCATAACAGGAGCTAGAAATCACCATTGCAAAGCCAGTTTTCAGCTACAATCCCCGGCACCCTTCTGTGGCTTTTGGAAGGTCAAACCATATCCTGCCTCAGAGGAAACAAGAGGGAGACACAGGGCACAGGGAGGTCACGTCAGCGGCAGCCAGGAGATCAGCGCCAGGATCTGCCGGCCGCTCGCCCTGGCCTGGGGCCAGCTGCTCAGGGCCAGCAGCTCCATGTTTCCCCTTGCTCTGCCACCGTGCAGCATCCAGGGCAGGACTTACCGGGAGTGATCATGAGGGTGCAGCCCCGCCGTGCCGCAAATAGGTCTCGTACAGGGTGGGGGTCGTGTTAGGCAACGCAGAAAAGGCTGTGCTGCTGCGTGGTACCCTCATTGCCACGGCGGTTGCACCCAGCTGCAATACCTGGGCACAAGGAGCATTTTGGCAGCGTACTCTGCCACTCTCTGTTGTCTCCCAAATTGCTGGCAAGGTGACGAAGGGATTATTATGGGCTTAGATAAAATACATAGGCCACCAAGATCATCGCCTTTGATTAGACCATACACTCTGCCAAAAACATCCTCATAGCACAGCTAGCCAAAAGACTGGAAAGCCATAGTTTCACTTGTGGAAAACCTTCAGAAACATCTGGGACCTGGTCCATCGTTGAGTTTTGCCAGCAGTGTGGAAAGTCTGCAGAGCAAACCGCTGCAGCTCTGTTAGCTGATGCCCTGTGGCACTTCGCTAAGGGGAAAGTACTTTTGTTGATATGGTTCATTTCATTTCAGGACTTGCAAGAGAGTTTTTTTGCTACATGTCCCTAGGTTAGACTGTGCAAAAAAGCCAGCGTCCACCTTTCAAGGACAAAAATGATTCCACGAGACATTTTAATTTCAGTATAGGTCTGCTGGATTATTATCACTTATAATCAGTTCTCTACATGCTGTGACATTCCCTGCTGGCAACCTCTTTTTCATCTGTAAAAATATTGAAGAGCTGTAAGAAGCAGGAGGGCTTGCCAAGACATCTGTATCAAGGTTGCTAGTGTAGACAAGGAATATGTGTCCCACCTGGGAGGTTTGCTGTGTTTAAGCCAGACCCATTCTATCTGTATTATATCCTCTCCAGGGGTACGGCTATGGCAGTAGTATGGTGTTCTGTTTCAGCAGGAGCTCTAACTCTTTTTTTTTTGATGATAATATAATTATTTTGAACCCTAATGCATTTTTCACCCAGAGTTGGTGAAACAATTAACTAACAGAGAAAAAGTGCTTTGAATTCAGTCCTGCAAGTAATTTTCATTTTTAGTGGTTTGCCCTGCTTCTCTTTATACACATCTAAACACCCTCTGAGTCTGGACCAGTTTGTTGCTTCCTGTGTCCTAACACCCAGCACATCAGTTATACTGAGCATTTTGTACCAGTTGAGCCTAACAGCAAACACAGGCACCACGCTGAACCAGCTGAATTTAGATGTTATGATAAACAAGTTGACGTATGAACGCCACCACTTGCCAAATACCCCACTAGCCTGGGGGAAAGCTTGCTGGGCTGCAAAAGGGGAGCGCAGAGTCTGAGAGCTGTTTAAACTCCTGCGCAGTTCTTCACTCACATTACTGACTGACGCCACACACCTCACCAAGAGGAAAGCTTGAGAAGAACCACGTTCTTTACTTTAGCAATGGTCTTGGTGGTGGTAAGGTCAATTGCGTCCCCAGAGGCACAGAAGCTGACAGGACCGCATGCTGACTTGCAGATATGCACAAGCACATGATGGGGTCACTCTTAAGGCTTCGAAATAGAAGACAAGTTTTTCTGAGTTTGGGGGTGAGCTCTCATTTTTATTATCTGGCAGAGAGGAGTGCATGTCTTATGAAATGCTGGAAGATGGGGTGGGACTTTGCTCTCCACTATTTCTTCCCATCCTTTCACTGGTTTGGATGACCAGAGTATGTCCTGCCTCACACTTAGCTGCCATGAACTATTTGTTCTGTCGCCTAAGACAGAAATTAAACTAAACTAACATTAGCTACCTTTTCCTGTTAGTTTAAATAGCAGCCCACCTCCTTCTAATGCAGAATATGTTTTCCTCCCTCTTTGCTGCTCCCTGAAGGCAGTGGTCACGTTCTACCTACACAGTGGTTCTGCTGCTACAAGGATCAGCCTGGACCTGCTGAGATATCCTTACACGTTTCTAATGGCATATGCATGAAACTTGCCCCCTTTTAATCAGACTTACGCAGAAAAGCACACTTTTCAATGGCAGAGTGAATTCTCCAAGGCATTTAATGTCAAGACAGGTCAGTCAGACTAGTATTAGCGCTAATTGCCACTCTAACAGTTCTTATATTCCTCACCTGCATCCCCTTTCTTGCCTGAGACAGTATCAATAATAAAAGTGTTTTCTATCTCATCACATCAGTTCATTGAGTAGGATAAGGGGGTACATTCAGCAGCAGCAGTAATGCATGGGTTTGGAGTGCAGAGCTTGACCCAGGTATTGTTCACCGAGGCTGTGATTCAACATTCATTAATACCAGCTCTGTATCTACCAGATCATCTGGCAGTACAAGTTTAATCCAGATCAGAAGCAAGCCCTCAACTGCATTTCTCTCAGGTTAGTAATTGTGTACTTCAGGGATTCTGGGCCAGCTTGCTCCATGATCATGACCTGTCAGCCCTGGTATTCCATTTGCCCTCTTTTTTCGGTTGCCTTTGCGTAACTGAAGAATGTTGTCCCAATTGCATTGAGAGGATGTTTGGAGGTGACACCCCAAGGGACCAGCCTTCCAATTTTAAGGACAGCTCACATGTGTTTCCAATGGGGTCCTGCAAAAGGTGTTCAGGGGAAGCTCAGCACTATGGCCAGCAAGGTATTTCCAAATCACATTAAGTAGCAGGATTAATCCACACCTAGCTGCATCCTTACACCTGGCAGAGCTGATTCACATAGATCCTGTTGTTTAAGTTAAATTTCCTGATCCCTTGCCTGTTGATGAATAGGGTCAGCCTAAGTATTAAGGAAACAGTTATCCACCACACACTGCCACTCTGCTTTGGTGTGGAAACTAGACATCCAGCAAGATAACTTTGGAGCTGATTTATGCTACCCAGAAGAGTCTCAGTTCACACTGTCTGCCAGGGACGAGCACAAATGGACAGTGTGGCAGGCCTTGCTGGTATGGGTGTGTGTCTCCAGCGTTGGGACCCTTGAGAAGAGGCAGATGCCCACCCTTTGTGTCTCTCTGTCCTTCTCCATTCTGTGCCAAGAACTTGTGGATCACCATGGATGGCAATTGCTAGTTTGTTCTTCTGGCCTGGCAGGCTGCACAACACCTTGGTTTCCACAACTCTTGCCTGTCCAAAGCATGCAAAACCAGCAAGTGCGCTCCTGTTACAGAGAGCAGTGAGGTAAATGGAGACAGTGTACTGCTGGTGGTCCTTCATGCTCTTGCCTCCCCTTCCTTTTCAGAAGAGATCAACTGCCTCCAAACAAACAGGGTAAGAGATGCGCCCACAAAACATCACTGTCCTATTCAAGGGCTGTGCTTATGTCCCCACTTGTAATGCAGTCCAACTCCTTTGCCCCAAGAGGAGCAAAACACTTAGTAGTACACATTATTGTTGTTGGCTTTTTGTAGGGCCATCTGAGCAAGTTAATCCAAAAGGCCTACACAAGGTGCTGAAATAATCATGTAGGATGGTATGACAGACTGTACTATTCCATAGGTTTCCAGTGACAGACAAGTGCATGGACATGTCTCTTGACATGTCCATGCCAGTACCTGTACTTGGGTCCAGTTAGGATCCAGTTAGGACGCGTGGAAGGTAGATTCTGCCTCTGCAGGTGTAGACAGAGCAGTGGAGCCACTCTGCTAATGCTGTGCATGAGTGAGTCCAGGCACTAACAGGACTGGAAACTGAGGCACATTGGTAGCAGGCAAGGAGAAGTCTGAGTACAGTTCATGCCTGATGAGCATGCAAATAGAAGAGGAAGTCCCTGGGTCCAAACCTGCTTACAGAGCAGCACAGCAATAGCCAGAGACCATGCCCTTGGTGTGTAGGTGGCAAGAAAAGACTATGGGAGGTCCAATCAAAGGCCTATAGACAATAAGCCTTGCAGATCTGCTGGGAAAATGTTATCAAACATTAGCATATCTATCTGAATCAGTAGAGTCTCTTTAGACTGATAAACGGATTAATGTCCTGTGGCTGTCACGTTTTTGACACAGTGCCAGGTACCCAAAATTTAATTTCTGGACTCATGGAACCATGGCCCAGGGGCAATCCAAAATAACTGATCTGGACCCTTTGCATGTAAGTAAACTTCTGTTTTACAAGGAGAGATCAGACACTCCACTCCCCCAAAAGTCCAAAACATAAGCAAAATGCAGTAATATAAATGTTAACTGTGAAACAGATAATTAGTCTAAATGCTAAGAGTAGGGGATTTAATGTTAATATGGAAACTTAGAAAAGGCTAGGAGGTAAAAAGTTGCTACAGTTGATTAATAGGAAGAACCAAGTGTCTTCTCATCATCCTTTTTATTTTGGGTGTTTTTCAGAAATAACTAATCAGATCATGTATTTAAATGTCAGAAGAAGGCTTCACATCATTCCTCCCACCTCATAAAAAGAAAGAAAATGGACAAGGAAGGAAGATGCTGGTAGGATTTGCAAGTCCGTCCCTGAGCTGCTGCAGTATAGTTTCTCCATTGTGCTGATTACTGAAGGCTGAATCACTGATAAGTAAATGGCCCTTGCCAAGAACTGCAAATGTTCCAGCCACCACAACAACAAAAGTATGCAACAAAAGCTCACGTCCAACTCTTTGGGTAACGATGCCTTGAGTCGGGGAAAGGGGGCTTAAGAAGTGATTTTTCTTCCATGGATTTTCCACTGAGTATTATTAAATACAAATGCACCTCCTCTTTCTCACAGAAACCCAGAGTCAGAAATCACTGGAAGCTGGGGAAGTATTCCAAGAAAATATCACTGTATGCAAGCCCTGTTCCTGCATTCTCCCTAGGCACCTGCCACTGACTCCTGTCCAAGGCAACGTGTCGGGCTACAGTGACCCCTGATCTGATCCAGTGTGGCTGCTCTTCTCTTCTTGAAGCACGGAAATCCAATTAATTTCAATTTGAGTTATTTTTCATTACCTTTATCCTATTAGGGAGTCTGGGTCTCATTTACTGTCTCTGAAACAATGGAGACACTTCGTACTTCAGCCTTGCATGTAGCCTAAAGCCTGGCAGAAATCAAGAATATTTGTGCTAGTCAGCAACGTGTGGGGTTTTCCAACTCAGTCCAGAATAAATCAGCCTTTTTCACATTGACATTAGCCCATACATTTCTGGGTATTCTTTGCTGGTTTGATTATCCCCCAAAATTTAGGTTATCTTTACTTTGCTATGAACCTTTCCTCAATCATTGCCCTTCCATTTCACTCCACTCCTCGCACACTTGCACAAAAGATGGAGTCAGGCTGCTGCTGCGAGGCTGCCATCTTCCCAGCTACAGAAGGTTTTAGGAGCATAAAATCAACTGGCACACCTGGCATGAAAGTGTCAGAAACTTCTGCAGTATTTAATTAAACAGATGGACTAGAAGTGTGCCCTTAAAAAAACCCAGAATACCAAAAAACCCACCTAAGCAAATTGGGCAAGCTGGTATTGAATAATAAAACCAAGCCATCCTCCAGAAAAACAAGTGTTCAGAAATCTAAGTGATTATTCCATTCAGGGAATGAGGACATTGAAATGATGAAACCAGTCAACTTTCAAGCTAATAAGACAGAGGTAAGAAAGAATTCAAAAATAAAAAGCATAACRAAAGGGAGAAGAGGGACAGCTTGCCAGCATCCAGTTAGGCCAGCCTGTCTTATTGGCTATATCTGAAAAAATTTAGCAGGCCATCTAGAGCTAAAAGGCTGGTATTTGCCGTTTTGGGAGGTGGGAGTTGGCAGTCTTATTCTACTTCAAATGGGCTTCTGTTGGAGATTTATATATACTTCTCCTCAGAGCTTTCTCCAAGGTAGCTCTCCTCCACCTACCTTTTACCTTCACTATCAACGCTCTAATCAGCACTTAGGTAATTCTTGCCCTGCCTATTTTAGTATATTTAAGCTAGAAAGGTGTTAACACACCAGGTCTTTCAAATCATCTCCATTTTTTCTGACAATTGTAAAAGGTATGTCTCAGCCAAGTCAACAAAAAATGGCATCCTGTAGATCAAACCACGAGCAAGACATAATACGCCAAGAACATTAGGGTTTAAAACCTGGAAAAGGGACATTTCAAAACTGAGTCCCTCTCTTTAAAATGCCATAGGTGGATTGCTGCCTGGTGTCTTTCAAGATCACTCCTTGGGATGGGATGTACCAGCTGAGATTTTGACTGGGAACCATTTTCTTTTTGGAGAAGTTGTAAGATAGAAAACTGGCCTAAAACCTAACTTTAACTACAGAGTGGCTCCTGCTACTCTATAACATTTAGGCCATTTATCTTACAGCAAGCAGTAAAGCAGCTGCTGGAAGCAAACAGCAAAGCAGGTCAGTGAATCAAGTTATAGTCACTTTCTTTTGCAAATTGTTTCCTCTTTTTTTCTTCCTTATCCACCTGTCCAAGAGTTAATTCTGAAATCTCTGGATTTTTTTTTAGAAAAGATTCCCACAACTACCTAAGAAATACTCATTTCAGAAGACACCTTGGTGGCCAGCTCAATGGCACTATAATGTCCCCTGGAATGTCTTTCATGTTCCCATGCAAAGCTTGGTTTTGAAGTAACTTTTATATAGATATTCATATATATAAAAAAAGTACTATTTATATTGTGTGTGTGTGTGTATGTATATGTATATATATTCAAAAAAGAGTTTATAGTTTAGCACCCTTTGGTCTGCTTACAAAACTTCATCACTGACAAATTTTGCAGCATGGTTCTGCCCTCTGGTTCTGCAAAGGCTGTGCCTGATCAGAGAGGACAGGGGCTAAGAGAATTAAAAAATGCAAAATGTCCTCAGGGGCTCACTCCCAGCCATAATTCATGCAGTTTGCTGTAAGTAGAGATGTGAGTAACATTTCCCATCTTGGCTCCACCCCAGAGAGTAATGACTTTCAGTTTTCATTCTGTCCTGACCTAGGTTTCGGACACTGGGAAAGCTGAGAGGAAGGTTTCATTTAATTAGTTCCCTGGTCATGGAATGATTTTGGAAAACAGTCTCTTCACCAAAAAATATGTTTTTTTTCTAAGCTGGCTAGCCCAAACTTGGGTGCAACACTAAGTTTGAGTCATTTCACATCCTTTCTTAGAGCATGTATTTTCTGTCTTCATTTAACGACTTACAAAGTTAATAAATATTCTGAGGAAGAGTAGATGACACTGCTACTGCCCTGTGCATTTACACGTGTGTGTATATACACATGCACATATATGTGCACTATGTAGATATACATATGTGTGTGTGTGTGTACTCATACATATATATATATACACACAAAACCCCCTAAGGTAAGTAGTAAGTGTGGCAGTATACGTGAGAGTATATAAAACTCTAGCTCTTTTACATTGGAAACATAAACATAACAAAGCCAAGTTTGCAATAGTAATTTATATCAGAGAGTACAATTTAAAATAATATTTGCTTCCAATCTATTATAAGAGACTTTCGTTAGTAAAAAGGATTAAAAAATAGCATTTCATTGCCCACACCTCAATCTTTATATATTTGTTAGCCATAAGGTAATATTGGCAAAACAAAACAAATCAAAAGGCGTATCTTCTGGAGAAGACTCAAAGGTGAACACAGTTCTGCAGTCAAGCAAAACTGCCTGCACAGGCTTCTCCGTCGTTCCCAAAAGAAGTGAGGTGTCAGTAAAATTCCAGTTCACGCAAGGTCATAATGATTTCTCCCTCCACAAATTACACCGCAATTTTAAAAGAGGGAAAATAACCCGAGTCCCCCTCTTGACGGTGCCTGCCGTAGTAAGAGGGCGCTGCACGTGATGGTCTCCCAGCACGCAGACCATCGCAGGCGGTAAGCAGGTTTTCCCTGGCTCGTTCGAACAGCCAGAGTTCATACCACAGAAAGTCAAACCGAGGATTGTGTGAAGACCTAAGGAAAATAACCAGCTAGCCCATCTAAAATTGATCCTGCAGCCTGGATAATTGTAGTGCTATAATAAATAGGCTGCTTTGTTTTCTCATGCAGACTTTGTGCCCAGTGCAAGCTTTCTTGAGCTTTCTGCTATTACAACTTACAAGATTTGCTATCCCACTGGCCCCATTTGCTTTATTCCTTTGTATGCAGCAAACTGTCTGTAAAATATTAATACACTGACTGTAGAAAATGCGYGAAATGCAAATAGGTGCAGGTGAGACCGCCTTGATAATTGCATATCATAGTGAAGACCCAGTATAATTTAATTTAATGTGATAAGCACGTAAGTCCCAATTTTCCTGACAGTTGCTTATCCAGTGTTTCAATTTTTCTTTTCTTCTTTTAATATTCTTTTAGGCAAAAAAGTTATTTCTATCAGATTCACAGTGGGTGGATAAGATCAATAAAATATACATACCATTCACAAAAGTGCCAGGCTTTACTTTCACTGAAAAACGTAGTAGTGATGTGTAATAAAAAGCATTCTCCCTTTGTGGAGGTGGAGAACAGCTAGTAATGTTCCAGAAGGCCTCTTTTTTCTGTACTCCTCCTGCATTTTAAGAAGAGCTCACATACATTCTCGCTTGCTTTTCAGTTTTGATTGACGCCAACAGACACAGGCAAGAATTTAAACCTGCATAAATCTGACTCTGCATTGCAAGGTTTGTGTACCTCCTCGGCTTCCCACTAAGGTATGGGAGCTGACCCTGAATACAGAGTTGGTCTCCTAAGTAGTCACTGTCAATACAGCTGCTTTGCACATATTAATTGTGTTTTATTTACTGGATCCTCTTTATTGTGATTGTTTGGGTTTTTTTTTTTAATCCTATAAAATATGCTAGTCATATAGCACCATCACATAAACGTTCCCAAAATGATCTTGCCTTTTGGAAGCTCCTAATTCTGCAGTGCCAGCCCCATTACCTTAGCACTATTTTTCACCAGTCTTTTCCATTTTAACTAAACCATCAGTGGCTCTATCTGGCCCTGGAACCAAGCCCTCTGAGGTCTCTCCACACCAGGCGGCACCTGGAGCCACAGGTTTCCATACCCAATAACCTGCCGCTATACATGAATCTCCTTCATGTGCTAATGAGGACTCATCCCTATCCGCCCCTGTGGCGCGGGAGCGTGTCGGGGTGATGCGGTGATGTTTGATTTCGAGCGCATACCATCTGGCTGTGCTCCGGTTGCACTTGCTGAGCTCAGGGTCCCTCTCCCTGCACCGCAAAACCCCCCAAAACCACACCTCCGGGGGCTCTCTGCAACCGTTCTCGCCCAAATATCTCTTATTTGGCAGAATTCTTAAAGGCGCGTCCAGGAAACATCATCTTTAAGCCAAAAAACACTGATGAAACAAGGAAATTGAGGAGAYGAGAGTCTGAAATGAACGGCCTGTCAGTATAACCACTCTTGGCCCCTGCCCTTTCCTAGCCTCGGCGCAGGCAAGCCTCCCTGTTTTATTTGCATAGACGGTGAAAAGTGCTTCTGTGCCAGGGGTCAGCACAGAGCCTATAGATCATTTAAGACCTTGGGCTGGCCTTCTGGGCAGGGGCAAATTTTGCTTAGCCAACATCTTTATTATCTTGAAGTCATCTCCAACATCTTGGGTTAGGTGCCATGTGGAAAAATACCTCTGCTGGGAGAAAAAACCCTCCCTGTTTATTTGAAAGGCCTAGACTGGATGGAATTTTCTTTTTCCCTTAAAATTATCCAGATGATATATGTTGCATTGTAATTTTGATCTATGTCTGTTAAGGTTATACTTCTGCTCCCACCAGAGTCTGAGGCTAACACTCCCTTGATTGTAGGGAAAGCAAGCCCTCGAGCTGGAGGGAGTTAGACCTCCATGGAAAGAAAATCAATTATAAGAAAATTCTAACTTCATATCTGTGGTAATAAAAGAGAACAGCTCAGATAAAAATGAATTAAAGGAACATGAAAGCTTCAGGTCTGTAGGCAGTTTATGGAGAATTAACACGTTGTGTCTTTAACACTCTCTGTTTTAAATGTTAGACTAGGAAATCAAAGTTTGATCCAATAATAAATCAGCTGGTTTGCACAAAATCTGATGCTTTTAAAATCTGGCTTCATAAAAATGTCATTCATTGATTCTGTATTGAGAGACTGCCGAGTCTGTCAAACACCTTCAAGTAGGTCATCTTTTAGGGATTAGTCTAAGTTGCTATCTGTTGACATTTCACATGTGACATCATAAGCTTCTTAAAATGAATGAAATTCTGTTTCTTTTTTTTTTTTAAGGCAAATGATAGCTGAAATCTTGCAAGGCAGAAAGATCTGCAAAACTGGCCAGTGATTTTGGCTGCCTTGTATTTGGAGTATCCACTTTAACAGAATCTAAAGAGACTGTTTGTCAGGAAGAGAGTGCTTATTTTTTTCTGAAAATTGGACCTTCTCTCTCAAACTGGAACTCGAAACATGGAACATTGTAGGAATGAATAGCGTACTCTGAAAATCCCTAGCCATCATCTTCCAGTTAATGATGTATTGCTCTACTATTTGTCAGAAAAAGACCAGTTAGGAAGATGGATGTGAGTTTGACCCTCTAACTTTCAGTATCAGTTCTGCTACCGATTTCTTGTGTGCCCTTGAGCAAGTCACCTGTGTCGGGCTTCTCAGAGGTGCTCATTGCTGGCCTCACCCCTTGGGCATTACAGTCCACTTTGAAATGGTCTGTGAAGCTTTCTGTGCCTCAGCATTACTGTCTGCACAACTGAGGCTCCTATTGCAGAGGAGCACCGTGAGCACAATGACTGTGAGTACGGCACCATCCACATGTAAAACAGAGCAGTGAGACCTACACAGCAGGACTACAGGGCATTATAATACACAGATGTTTCTTTTCCAGATTATATTTTGATAACCGGATAAAATAACAGGAATGTCTCCAAGCGGGGCTTCCTCACGGAACGGCAGAAAAGCATGGAGGGGYTGCAGCTTCTTTTGGTTGCTCCTTTCCTGTTTGCCTCCGCAGTAGCCATGGGCTCTGGTGTTGAGGACAGTGAGAGAAGCAGAACTACACTGCGAACTGAGGTTGCTCCTTGCTGTTAGTAAGAGGAAAACAGGAAAAATTATTGGCATATCATGAATGAGACTAATAACTCATCCAAATGCATTAAATTAAAATGAGAGACATTACATGAGCATGTTTATTTTTACTGTAGTGAAGCAGCACACACATTTTATTGTGTGCTCTAACTACTTAAAGCCGTTGTGTTGGCCATCTTGAATACACTTAAGGAAAATAACCTTATGGAATGATTTTCTTTTAAACATTAACTGGAGAAGAAAGCAAGTATGAATAACGGTACACTAAGTATACTATTTATAAATGTCATTTGTTTATACATCCTTTGTATATTTGTGTATTCATTGAGACCTTAATTTCTCAAGAAACTTATCTCTGTATCTTATTTACTTGTCTGGAGTGGCTTCCCCTTTCGTACCAGTAAACTAAACATATAATTGTTTAGAAACTCTATGGACTTGCCAAAATATGAACTCATGCGCATGGAAGGGGGCAGAAGTTCAGATTTCAATCTGGCCATGTAGGGCGGCACGTGCTGTCCTAAGCTGCTCTGGTGAAGTTGTTCATCTTAGTTGCTCTCCAGAGGCTCTTTTATTGGGAGAGAAAAAAGATCTGACTGCCAAGAAGGAGGACGATGCTGTCTGCAGAGATGTATCAAGGCTCTAATAGGGAAAACAGAGTATTTATTTCTTCTTCTTTCTCCCCCTGTTCTGAGGGACTCTGGAAGAGAATATAATCCAAAAAATGGTAACTCTCTGCAGGGCCATATTTTCCACTCAGGGCCATGCTCCAGCCTTTCAACTCACTGTGCTGGGCCACTGACCGCCCCTTTCTGTTTTCTCTCTTTGCCACTAATTCCTGGGCCACAGCCTTCTCCTTTTCTTCTGTGCTCCTGCAGTGTCTCATCCACCAAGCAGCTGTAACCAGGATCGCAGTCTGCTTTACTGACATACAAGTATTTTCTTGCACCTTAGACATAACTCATGAGCAATATACCATCACACAGCTCCACAGCGGAACAGGACACGAAACTCCAATTCCTTTTCCTTGGGCACACATTCAAAGGGCTAGTCACCAACAGAATAAACTATGGATTCAAGGAGAAATAATTTTTTTCCCAAAAGCAAGAAAAACATTTGTTATCAGCTGTATGGAGCAGAAAAAAAGGATCTGCTCCTTTTGGTTGTAATTACTCACAAACTGCGTGAAATCCAAATGGCTAGAGAGCACCGTATAGCTCTCCCATGCCATTCAGTGCTTGGGAGGACCAGGCTTTTGGCAGCCTGGGAGCACCCAGAGGTGGAGACCACATTATCTCCTTTGCTGTCACAGCTTCTAGGGTTATTCCTTAGGGTGCTAAATGGTACAGGTGCTGGGAGCTTCCAGGTCTGCCATGTAACATGGGACCAATGTCCCTTCAGGTGACTTAACCCTGTGGTGTAGTGGCAAATAAAAAGGTGGCTCCACTTTTCCTGTCAGGTACACCTTGTATTGTCCCAGTTGGCACCTGTGGTTAGCAGCAGCTATGCTGCCGACTCGTGCAGCATCATTTCAGGCTTTCTGTTTTGATCAACTTGCTCAGTGTAAAATGCCAAAGCATGTTGCTGACCCAGAGTCAGCCAGAGCCAGTGGTGAGGCAGAAACGCTGTGGCTCCTGTGAGCCAGGGTCTTGAGAAGCTGTTCAGCAGCAGCTGTTTTGTGCAGCTTCAAGGGCATGTCACGATAAAGAGCATTACGGCATCCTAGAGCCTGACAGCGCAGCTTCTTTGCCACAGAGAGCTCAGCACTCAGGCAGCATTTCTCAGCACTTCAGAAGGCAAAAAACTAAAGACAAGCACTCCTGTGAGCATGCACAAGATGGAAAGGAGCCATGCAATGTGAATGGCACACGAGAAAAGCTCAAGCTAGCCTTCACTCACCCCGTCATCTGGATGAGCTGGAATAGGTCATTGCAAGGAAAGCACGCTGTGAGAAGACTGCTGCTGCTCCCTTCTGCAGAGGTTTGCTCTTCCCCAGGACACAGCCATGTGTTATGGCTCATATGGCAAATTGCTCATCGGATTGAATTTTCTTCCTCTTCTTGGATAACGTATCCCGTCCCTTCTTCATTCGTTATGGGGCATGGTACATCTGGCAAGGCTCAGTGCACAGAGGTGTGGGAGGAGGTGGGYGCGCTGTGCTCAGGTGCCTGCCTCTGGGCCGGCACGCTCGTGAAGGCAGCAGGCAGACCCCACAGCATGAAAGCGCCGGCTGGGAGGAGGACAGGATGGCATAGGGTGCAGGGTTGCTATTGGCATGTTCTGTAAAATATGTGTCTTTTTGACACATTTTGGGAGATGGCGCAACAGACACGCATATGCCACCTAGCACACTTCTGGGAGCATGGCAGGAATCCACTGGAGTTACAGATTAAAGCTAAAATGGGATAGGATGTCATTGCTCATTTCAAAGATGTGTATCAGGTACTCAGGTCAGGCCCTCTGGGTAAAATTTGTGACTAAAAAAATTTCTGCAGACGATTTTGTAATTTTTCTTGTATTAATGATGACCTGTATTTTATCTTGATCAGCAGATGTTTCATCTCAGGCTAATTATGTCCTCCCTGTGTGCTACAAGGGACTCTTAGGTCCAAACTCAGGAGGAGTCCTGGAGAAGGMATGCCAGCACTTTTATGGAAGAGGTGGGGGGATAATGCGGTTACAGGGAAATCTAAGCTGTGCTTTCTTGGCTGGTGTCAGTTTGAGTGATTTTATATGGAAGATCTGAACATTTTTTTGTGGGCAAGAGTAGTAAAAAAGGTAGTTGCAATTCTCTGCAGATGTATTGGGGGGGTGGAGGAGAGTCTAAATTTCAGCCACAATCCAGCCATTTATCAGAGCTACCCCTTTGCCACAGAGCACTCCAGCCTCTCACCTGCCAATATCTTCCAGAGGGAGAAAACTGTATGGGCTGCTCTCTGACTTCCTCCTCAAGGCGTGGCACGAATTCAAAGCGCATCTGAAATCTGATAGAGAATCTCTATGAGGATTCTGACAGCCATTCTGTTTTTACACCTCTTTGATGTGCAGAAGTACTCCATCAGCACGCTTCCTCTCCTTGTGCGTCTGTGACTTCCAGACACATGCAGGTCTATGGTTCTTCTAGGAGCATCCCACCAAGAGGGCAATGCATGTGTTATCTGTCTGCTATTAGTATTATTCCTCATCTTCCAATTCTGCATTGCTATTGATTGATTGTGTGCTGGCTGGCTGACTCTAATAGATAGCTTGTTCAATGCCTTTAATTGATTGCAAGTTCATCATCCTTTGCCCAGTACCCTGAGCAGATTGCTATTAATTGCCATTTACTTATTTATTTCACATTACTATTTATTGCTATCTTCCTTCTCATCAGCTTCTCTCTTTCCCTCTCCTGTCCTTTTTGCCTCCCCTTTGCCCCCTCCATCTGCCAGTGTCCCTCCTTTTCCTCCTGTTACCTCCCTGCTCTCCTACATCATGAACCTGTTTTTCGCCATGGTCTTGGTGAAACTTGTGCCTGCCACAACCTCCTGTCTCGCTGCCACCGGTCTTTGCCCTCTCTGTCCTCGGTTCTGGGGAGGCCTCTCCTCACCCCCTGCCCCTCCTGCCCTCAGCAGCTCCCAGGAGGAGGAACAGCCGGGCTGGTGCTGAGCACAGCCCAGGGGACTGGAAGGACCTGAGCCCGTGCCTGAGCGATGCGCAGTCCTGAGCCCTTCCTCGGGGGCTGCTCAGGAGATGTGCAAGTCATGGTGCTCCAGATGAAGGAGATGCGAGTGAGAAAAGGCAAGAGTTAAAAGCAGGCTTTCCTACAGTACAAGGAATAAGACAGCCAGTGTCTGTGCTTTGGAGTGGGAGTGTTTTCAACAACCCTTTGAAGATCTGCACTGTGGCTACCAGTGTAGGGACACAAGCCTCAGTGAAAGTTTCTTGTAGGGAAAACTGCAAATGAGCAGACATCTTGTCTGTTGGGTAGTGACCCTCTTGCTGGTGTGTGTGAACAGTCTTCTGCATGGCGATGGTGCACGCGTGTAACCTCAGTGGGTGACAGCCAGTGGGACCGTGGGCAGCGGCATGCTGGTGGACACCCATTATACCTGCTGACWGCGGTAAGTCTTTAGTATGTCCTGCCACACTTGACACGAGTCTAGCCAGAGTGCAGCGCAAAAACAGGCACATCTGCCTTCAGCACTGCTCATCAGCATGTGGAAAGAGGAACCTCCGCACAGCAGGGTACGACTACTGAGAGCCGAAGCCTGAGAGAGGGACGCTGGGGACAGCGTGTTCAAACACGACCCAGAACTTTATGCATTTCATGGATCAGCGCCGGGGAGGTTTGTGCGCGTTCTTGCCTGCCTTCCCTCTCCCAGGTGTGCTCGGTCCCTCCTGTCCCCTCCCCTCCCCTCCTGTCCCCTCCCCAGGCAGTGGCCGGCACCACAGCAACGTGCTGCGTGGACATTATTTCACAGGCAGGAGGAAAGGGCACAGGCAACTGGCTGAGATACCCTCGGTGCTCCCCTTTGGCTCCTGCCCAGGCCCAGCCACATTACAGACCTCAAAGGAAGGCTACCAGGGACACTCAGAATGCTTGACCAAAATAATTTTTAAAAGGCTCACTTTAATAACTCCAAGCCTTGTACTCTTGTATGTCTTAGAAGGAGCTCTATTGCTCTCCAGTCTGAACCTTTAAAAATAGTCTGTGTTTTGAAATCATCATAGTGCAGATCATCCTTTACTGGAGGCTTGATAGCAAGGTGTGAAAAAAAAGAGCAGACAAGGATCTGGAATCAAAGGCAGGGAAGCACTTTGAGACATGTTGATAAGAAGTGCTATATGGATGCCACATTAAAAGGACTGGCAGATTCCTATCTAAGCTGTTCCTCCTCCTGGACGCATTCATCTTTCAGCACAGCGCTTCTTCATCCATACCATCCCTGTGACTGTGATGGCACCTTTCCAGAAGACCGTGTTCTGACCAGAGGTACGCAGATCTAGCCACCTTCCCTGTTCATATGCCCTTCTCTGAACCCAGCAAGGTCAGGTCTTTGGTCCCTGACCTGTGCAGCGTGGCGATGGTGCAGACGGTATGCGGAGTGCCTCTAGCTCAAGCCCATGCACATTTGACTCCTCCTTTTGATCCATGATGAAAGTAGACCAGATCGAGATTCACTTCTCTTGCAGAAGCTTAAAGATGTCAGTTCCAGGCGAGGCAACAAATTCACAGGCCTCAAGCAAGTATCTGCGGCCAACGAGACAGCCGAGAGCTTTCCTCTGGCTGTGGGCGCTGCACGTGCTAACACACAGCTGCAAGACAATGCTTCAGTCATATTTTTAGATGGAAAAAGCTGTTCCTCCCCACCTAGCACATGCCAGAAAAAGCACAAATGAACAGTGCTACTTTCAGTTCATTCGCTAGACAAATTATGTCTAAGCAAGAAATGGCATGGGGAGGCTGTTGAAATGAAGGGTGTACAGAAAGGAAAACTGTGAGAGACGCCAGGGCAGATGCTGAGGTGATCTGTGAGCAGCAGGGGAAGAGCAAAACCTCCCTGGACTAACCCCCGCGTCTCCCTGGTGCACAGGGGCTCCCGGCACAGGAGGGGATGGCGTGGTACCCGAAGGGCTGCTCAGGTCGGGCAGGTCCCACTGGTTCGAGTGGAGGGGCCGATGCGGGTGGCTGCTGGCCGGGGACCCGCTGCGGCTTGCTGGCACTGCTGAGCGGACCCAGTGGGCGCCGGTGCGTTGCTGATGAATTTGGCCGTCATCCCTCTGTGAGCAGCAGGCAAAGGGTAATAAGGGAACCGAAACCTCACCTTTGAAATGGAGCTCAGAAGATACCATGACACAAAGTTCAGTTTCAGACTCTCAGTTCTGACAAATTAGTCTTGATCAAAACATGATTCATCATTCCTATTATTTAACGTTAGGGGGGAGATGCAAAATTCTCCAGAGAGCAAAGACATATGGCCAAGTTCAGGTGTGATACAAAGGTGCTTTAAATTACTCTTCCTTTATCTTCGTTTTTATCTTCCTTTAACTGAAAAAGATCATGACTTTTTTTTTTTTAATCAAACTGGCAGAATTTAGGCTTTGAACAGGAGAGAAGACATGTCCGCCATAAACAAAAGATGGTTTGTGGATGTTTGTATTTGACAGCTGTCTTCCAACAGGTAATCAGATGAAATAAATGTTGTGCCAGCTACTCACTATAAGAGAGCTAACAATTACATACCAGAAGATGTGACACAGTTGGTTTGATGGTTTCCCCTGTGGTTTTTACTTCTCCTTTTGGTGAAAGTGATGCAACTGTGATTTCTCTCATTTCCACCCTCTTCAGAATTTGTGAAAGTATCCTGTCTGTGTTTCTTTTTATATCAGCATCTTCATTTTGCTGTCAATTCAGAAGCAAATCCAGTTGTTCAAACGGATTAAGGCTAAAATGAACATAGCTGGAAAACAGCATTTCTCTCAACCAGTGTTTTATGCATAAAATCACCGAGTCACAGAATCACYGAACAGTCGAGGCTGGAAGGAACCTCTAGGAACCTTCTAGTCCCCTGCTGCTGCTCAAAGCATCTAACATATGGGGACCAAAAAATAGGAGTGTGCTCTGCCTGTCACTTCAGTGAAATGCATGCAACAATTTCTGTAGAATACTAACACTTTCTTAGTGTATCTAATGAACAGTCCATGTTCAGATATTTTGGAATACAGATGGTATTCAGAATTCATAAAGCGGGCCAGAAGCACTCCCCTAGTCTTCATCCCAGAAATTAGTAACAAAGATATAAAATCAAATGAATACTTGTATACTCACGCCCCAAATTACAAGTTTTTGACATAACAGCATGCCAATGCAAAAGTACTCAGCAATTTTCCTTTAAGCAGAATGTAGTGCATTGCTTTTGTTCTTGCAAGCCCTTGGCTGTGTGAAGACTTCTGTCTTTTCATAGTTTCCTTAACCACTAATTTATTATACACATAGGAGATGCATGCTCTCCATCAATGTCTACATACAAGGAGCAAGCACAGTGATGTTTTTCAAAGAATGTGCAAAGGCAGCTGCATCCCATGTTTCTCTATGGGGACACTTGGCAGCAGCACAGTGACGTTGGGCACCACCTCGTTCAGCATGCAGTCTGTTTGCATCCTGTTCTGAGTCACTGACCCTTTTCCATGCTCTCTCTAGGCAACCAAGTCCCTAAACTTTGGTTTATATGCAAGGAAACATGCAACACCCTGGTTTTAGCCACCTGAACTCTGTTGGATCTAGCTCTTCATGTCTTGTCCTGTACTACACCACAGTGTAGGAGTTGAGGCCACCAAACACACATGGGCTTGTGCTCACACATGACTCTGCCTGAGCGAGCAAGGGGAAGATGTCCAAGCTCATTCACTTTAGGGGACAGCTGGTCTGCAGCAAGGCTCCCCCTCCATACAGGGTCTTTCTCGTTTAATCCAGCAGCTGCAGACTTACCTGCAGACTCTTTCTTCAGGTTAAGATTCATTGAGGTCTTTGGTTCATGTTCACCTCACAATTCACTGGGAGAGTTTCTTATCCTCTGTTTCTTGCCACCTCTCTGCCAGCCGTCACCATTCCCACAGCAGAGTCGGGACAACGGGCCTCAGCCTCTGGTTTATGGGTGGACTGCCCTGAGGAATGATGCCTGACACAGTGATGCTCTAGATGTCTTCCCCATGCCTGCCATACATGTCCCTGTGCTACTCATGAATCAGGTCTGAGCTTCTGTGATTTCCAGTTGAGCAGTGGAAAGCAAACCCTCACCGATTTTGGTTTGCTCAAGACATTCCATTGTGAATGGCGGCAGCGGAGGGACTGCTGCACGAGCAGCTCAGGCATTTGCATGGCAAACAGGACAGCAGAAGCAGTGAGGAAGAAACTTTGTGAGTCACGCCAAGGTAAGCAGCTAAGCCAACACCCTCCATCCATGCTGGTCCCCAGTGATTTCACTGCCATGTCAATGGACACATAAACGGGCAGCTGGGACGCTACCTTCAACCACTGGTGGGTTTGGCACATCTTGTCTCTCCGCAGCTTAGGTTCAGTTTCAGTCTGTTCCTGAGTGCTTTAGGCAAACTTCAGCATAATGCAGAACATTTTAAATTTAAATATTTTAAATCAGAGCTTTTTGCTGTTCTTAATCGGCTTTAAAACGACAACTAAGTTCAACCAGCACAACTCAGTAGGTGGGGAAGTCCTAGGAAATTGGATGGGGATCAGGAAAGCCAGTCAGATGTTTAGGTTGACCGGCTGACAGCCTCATAGGTCCTGAGTGTTGCAAGAAATGAAACTCAGTATCTACTCTATTCATTAATTCAAACACTTTAACAAATGATAAAATTAAATATTGTTATAATCTGACTAATATAATTAATTTAGAATGAATTACAACTGTCATACCAAAGTCAGATGCGCCTCAGTATTATACAGGAATTTAGTCAAATTACTTCAAAAATAATCAGTCCTTACACATTTTAAAAATAATCTAAGAAGAGGGATGTCCTCTGTTTAGAAAGTACAGCTCAAGAATTTTACCAAAACCTGTCAAGTTGTGACTGAAAATGTTAACCTTCTTTGTGCTGAAATAAAACTACTGTCTGACACTCTGATTGTCTCAGGGACGATTATTAAAGCTTTCTTCTTAAAATTATGTTGCTGAATAGTTGAGTACTTAAACAGACAGCCTGCTCTGGTGCTTTTGAAAATCATATTGGCAACCTTGAAAATCTAGTTGTTACCTTTCCCTGCCTCCACCCTCAGAGATGTTTATCAATTTGATAGGAAGTCTGAAAACTTTATTTACCAAGGATTGTAGATAAATGATTCTTTTCAGACTTTTAAATGTACGATACACTCTAAAAAACAATTTTATAAAATAATATTTGAACAGTAAAGCCTCCTCTAGATCGACTCTATGTGTGCTCATATGCATGCATTCAATATGCCTGCTTTCACGCATAAGATTAAGGAACATAAAAAGACCACGGCATTTCATAGCATAGAAGAATAGGGGAGAAAAAAGAATAAYACATTTCTGAAGATAGCTGGAGTCTGAAAATGTATCAGGTCTTTCAGGCTTCTGGATTTGTACAAAGTAAAACCTAGGATTGCAGCCAATAAGCCAGATGGTGATCTGCTGGACATCACATCTCTTGAGCAGACTTTTGCTCCGTTCAAGATGCCTAGTCACATATTGGTAGGGGGTACTTTTTAGTGCTGTGACTTTTCTCTACCCAAGGTGGATAGTCACAGAGATTTTAGAACATTAATTTTCCCTCTGTTTTTTAGGACTGTTCTTTTTGCTTTCCAGAGCATCTGTCCAAAGTCTTTGGACAAATCCGGTATAAGGCCTATCTCGATGTTACACAAGTTACCAAAAACTTTCAGGTCAACTCCCTAACTAACATCAACTTTTAAGAATTCTACTTTAAAAAGTAATTTAAATACAGTTGGTGTTTTGCTTCCCACAGTGCCTCCCTACCCCAAATATATACAAAATCCATAGACAGAAGACCATTTTTGAGGAAACTGGCATGGTCTTATCTGGCTGAAAGGTCTTGAGATAACATTGTGTCACCAATTTAAAGAAAGTTCAGCATAAAAATAGAAGGCATTACTTAAAAAGGAACCATGATAAACACTAATCACCAAGCATTTGCCCATCAGCGATTTTTTGCATGGTTATTCTAAAAGATAAGTTTCACTATGGTGATTTTTTTCTCAGAAACAGCTGACATACAATATTTTCCTAGCACACAAATGGGCTCCAAGTCAAGCTGTTTGTCAACTGGAAATTTCATCTTGCAAGGGAAAAACTATTTTAAAGACATTCAGGAGTGAAATTCATGTAAAGCACTAAACTGTATATATCAAATTTGCATTCCTTAAACTGCTCTTCCCATGCAGGAAATCTGGGCTTCACAGCTCCCCGTTGTTCATCGCAGAGAATGGCTGAAATACATAGCAAATGCTGTAGAAGTTTCTTCCATTGTGTTATTTCCACTGGGAACTGCATTCATGAGAATGTTACCGTCTCCCAATACCATTGTCAGTAGAAGGTATCATTATTTACATGAATTCACGTAGACGTTTACATCATTCTCTCCTAGAGATACTGCCTTTGCATGCCATAGCAAGCCACCTTTTGTCCAAGTCAGAACAAACAGAAGAAAATAAACGTTGTGTTGGTGAAGGTGATTAACAAGACATAAAACATTACACCTGTGATGACTCCTGGAAGGGAATAGAAGCATAAATGCCAACTARTTCTTTGTATGTCCTGAAAAACAGAGCTAATCCATGCTGCTGGCAGCACTACTGTGCCACAGGTACTCTTATAGGGAAACTGTTCCTGTGACTGACTCTCTACAGGGCACATTTTGTCCTTTATCCACAATAAGAAGAGAAGAGCAAACAGAAAAACCCATTCACAAACTGCCAAAACTGAGAAGGACCAACTCTGCAGGCTGCAGAGGTAGATTATCAGAGAGGCACCGTTGAGAGCTACAACTCAGAGATGGTTTCAAAGCTGCGATACCTGGATTTGGGTGGAAACCTTCCCCTACAATCGCTTAGAAACCATTCTTATTTCTTTGGTCTCTGCCCTGGCACAGTTTTATCATCACCTCTATCTCTGCCCATGCCTCTTTGGTTCTTTTTCTTTTTACATGCTTTACTTTGCATCTCTTGCCTGCACTAATGCTTGTCCTTCCATACCACACTTTTAATTCTTTATTCTTTACATTTATGTTTCTTCTTCCTCTCACCTTTTGCAGCTCCAGAAGGCTTGGGGATGGGGTATTTGATACTCCAGGGGTCTGGTACCCCAGGAGGCTCTGCCAAGGGCTGTTACCATGCTCACAACGGAGGGAAGCCTAGGCTGATGGACAGCCACCGGAGCTGGTGTTCATATCTATGTGAGCTTCCACACCTGGCTGAGCTACAATTCCCATAACAATACAGAGAGAACATGAGTATTGTATAAGGACCCACCTTTACCTACAGATGCAGTGGCACCAGGAGTGGCACTCATAAGGAATGAGTGGACTTTGGGTCACTCAGCTGTATTCCCTTACGTTAATCCTGTGACAAACACTGGGGAGTAAAATGTGTATTCATACATTTTTAGTTACATAGCCACATACATATGTGTTACAGCCAACTATTGAAATTCTTACGTATCCATGATTTCACACTGACTTTGCACTGTATTTATATCACTACAAAAGAGGCTTTAAAAAATTCACCAGATTTTCAGCAAGTGTAAATCAGYGTAGCTCCACTGAAGTGTGTTGCCTTGTCTCTGGTGTGAATGTAATTCAGACCTGAATCACTGAAGGTGCACTGACTTGTGCCAGCTAAAAATCTGAATGAAAAAAACCTCATAAAACAACTAATATATTTATCTCCTTGTATCAAAACAAGCTTGGGTGAAAGCAAGCCAATGAATCTATCTGTATATATACTACTTTCCATGGGACCGTCAAAAATTTTTTGTTTAGGAGATGTGACTGACATATGAAATTCTCCATGGGAATCAAACAAGGAACTGTTAAAATTGCCTCTCTGCTGCTAACGACTTCTTCCAGTTCTCATCCATATGACTAAGGTTTTGCTTATCCAATAGCTAGAGTCAGGGTACTATTATGTATTTGTGAAGTAATTACTTTTATTGAACTTAGTAACAAAATAACAGGCTGATTTCTTCCTGTCTAAAGGACAGGTCAATTTGTATCAAGTTTGCATTGTTTTTCTTTAAAGCTCTTTAAGAAAATGCATTCTTTTTGTAGAGAGCTATAAAGTGGATTTAAGCTGATACCCACTGCCACAATGTAGAAGGCAAATTGCCAGCACTGCTGACATACATGAGTATATAACCTGAGTAACCCTTAAAACTCTCTCTGAGTCCTGCAATCTATTCTTGCCGGCACATTGGCATTGTGGACTTTGCTACTAGCTCCTCTTCCAGACATCTTTCAGCACTCATGCCTCAGGTGTAGCCTGAACTTCTAGGATCTCATCTCTGCTTGGTGCCTAAATCGGAGATTTTCTTCTTTGATTGTAATACAACTTTTACTGAGTAAGTCACAACAGAGTGGTGGAGTCCTGCCTTCGAATGGTTGATCTGAGAAGGGTGCAAGCGGAGCCTCCGCTGCTGAGATTCAAACACAGTCTCGTTGACCTCTCTCTGTAAYAAAACTCTTCACCTGCGAGTAGTACGCCTCAGGAAGAGCCTGTGAGTGGGAAGGTCCTCATGCACAGTCCATTTTGGGAGAATCTGACGACAGACAGGCAGGTGGCATGCTGAGGCTGCTGCTATTGCTGCCGAGTATGGAAAATGCACTTGCACCTCCCCTGCACCCTCTCCACAGTCCCTAAGGCATGGGGGCCATTTGGACCAGCACTTGCCTAGGTCCCTGGACGTATCTAGGGTACTTGACAGATATTCAGCCCAGGGTGGCGTCCATGGCCTCTGACCAGGGACAGCTAAGAATAGCTGCGTTTACTAACACCTCTCACAAATGACAGCCAAGAGCAGCATGACAGGTACCTACGGGAGGCATAGTGGGTGAGCCGGTAGGGAGGAGAAGGAGGAGTCAGGAGCCTGCCTCCTCTTTCTGCTTCATCGATTCACTCGGCATCTGCTTTCTTCTCTGTAAAATGGGAGTTTCTAAGTTCACTCCCAATTTTGATAGCTGGATGAAAAGAGGCGATGCACATTATGATTAATTTTCATACCCTAATTTTCATAAGCAGCTATTAGGCTTGCTCATGATTTTGAAAAGCTCTGTCAAAGAGAAAGTCAGACTGAGATCATGATCTGACTCCTTCCCCAGCTCCGGAAAGACTCAGTAGTCAGTGGATACCGAACCTTCTCATGCGGCAGGTTTATACCCCGTTCTTTGAGGTATGGCAGTTTCAAAAACGTAGGCAAACTCACCGGTTGGGCATGTCAGAGGAAAGGAGCTTTCCCACAAGGGAATTTGTCTGCCTGACTTGGATATTCAAATTTTGTCAGACAGGATCTCCCTCTGCAGTAGGCGAATTTCCTTCTGCCCTAAGAAGCAGCGCAGGCATTTGTTCAGGAGAATGGCATCATTAGGTACTTAAGCGTAGGAACAAGGTGGGTGCCAAAGCAAGGGCAGACTGGAGCACAGCCATGAAAACGCCAAGTGATGGAGGATCCACCACAGCACAACGTGAGTCTCCGGTACACACAGCTGTGTCTTCTCCCCTTTCTCATTGCTCATGTATGTGTGCGCCGTGCTTATCCTAAAAGAAAACAGAGTATGATAAAAGTGATGGACTTGTCAACTTCAGCTTTTACCCAGCACTCTCTCCTCAGGAAGAGCCACTGAAGGGATATTTGCTGCAGCTGACGTTAGTGTGGGGGAGCGGGTGTCCCTCAGCTCCCGGGGCTGTGGTAGCAGTGAGCCTGAGGCACATCACCTGTCCCCCTGCCCTGCCCCGGGCTCCTCTGCCCACTCCTGCCCTGCAGCCCCGTGGAGCCCAGAGACAGGCACCGCGTGAACAGCAGAAATGGTGACCCAAGCCCCTCACTCCAGGGCTGGCGTGGGAGTTTCCACACACRGGGCGCGGGGTCTGGCACAGGATGAGACATGAGGCACACAGTACAGAAAGGATTTCCTACCGTTGCTCCAAAATTAAGGAAGAGAAGCATTTCCAGGGGTTGATTCAGAACAGCAAGGTGATGATCCTGCCCTCCACGAGAGCCTCTCTTTTTAATGGCAGAGGAGACGCAGTGAGCATGGCTTTTCCGTGGTAAAGGCAGCCTCTGTGAGCATCTTGTTATCAGCTGGAGAAATCCTTGAAGATCCTAATTAAGGCCTGATTTCACCTAAATATCTGTAGTCAGGAAAGATATGTAAGCATATGCATAACTTAGCATGAGCTGAGTTACATTCTTAGTAAAGAGGAACTCAGCAAATATATAACTGCCTTCTAGAATGGGCAAGGCAAGGCAAAGAAAGGCAAGGAAAAGAAAGGAAAGGAAAGAAAAGCAAAGGAAGAAGGAAGGAAGGAGGAAAACAGAACAGCAAAAATGGAAATGGTAGAGTGGGAAGGGGGACTTTCTTCTAAAATGGACAACCTTTTATTTTATTCTACTCTTGTCCCTTCTCTGTGTATCTATTACACRTTCAATGTTGCTTTTGTTTTATCACTGTGCATTAAGTGTGCCAAATCCCTTTGCAAAAAGTCTTGAACCACAAATGAGCCTCAATTTTGTTTTTGCTATAGTCAATAGCAAATCCATTTACATCAGTGGCTAAGGATCATGGCTTTGCTTGAAAAACATTAAATCGGTAGCGAGAAGGTAATTTTAATGTGTTAGGCTGAGTTCTTAACTACTTAATTCAGTTTGGGTCTGGTGTAATTTTATTTTTCCAGCACTAGTGCGAAACCTGGAATAACCCTTTTAAATCTCCTGTACAGTTAATCCAGCACGCTGCTGTACAGATATCACAGCACGGCCAGGCAGTTGCAGTTTCTTCAAGACGTTCCTCAAGGAAAATAATTATATTTAAAAGGAATAATAATTTCTGAAGGCTTTTTTTTTTCTCTGCTTAGTCTAATGGAGCCCTTTGAGCTCAAGACTTTATTTGTATATGACAGTATTAAAGCATTATTTTCTTTAAATCTGTTTCAATTTCTTACCCTTGCTGAAAGGCTGAGGGCTGTAACACTGGCATATGTGCTTTCCAGGGACAAATGCAAGTAACTAGGACTTTGGAAGATCTTGTAAATATTTCTGAAAGCCCATTTCATATCCCTGCATATTTTCTCTCCTTCTGGAAGTGTATGTGCTGTAGATTGTTCTGAGACAGAAACCCCAAAACTGGCCGTGGAGCAAAGCTAAGGATCACAGGAATTTTTACCAATGACAGTCCTCTCTCACCTGCAGTAACGCCCCTACTGTGTTTAACAAGTAATAGAACAGTCTATAATCCTTAACAAAAGAAGAGTTATCATACATACACAGTCTTCAGAGCCATGGCAAGCAATCTGTGATTCACTGAAAACAACCACCACTGCTTTCCTTAAGGATGTCTTAGCATTTTGTCTATAAGCAACCCATCAGATCATTAGGACTGAGCTTTAGACCATCCCTGATGTAACTTAACATATCATTTCTTGGCCTAAAAGCATGACATGGGAAAAAAAAGAAGTATTGACTACATATATTTATTTCCATTTAGAGAGATTTGTAGTGTTTAGAAGCTCCTTTGCACTTCCAGACATCAAAAAGCCTGGTTTTAAGGAATGAAATTAGTTGTATTAGCACGGATAGAATTTAAATAGTTCCTCCTTAAAATATTTTATGTTTGTTAAAAAGATGTATGGCTAGAAAGAATGCTACTGTGCACATGAAGGAATGTTGTCTTAATACGTACTTTTTTTTTATTAATCTGGTAATGCTCTGTACTGTCAACTGAAACAATACAATACGGCCCAAAGATTCAGGAAGAACTTGATACGAGAAGTACGGCCTGATTTATGCAGAGCTAACCTTTGTGCCAGGAGGCTCCAAAGGACTCGGTGAGTGCTCCAACTCCTACAGCCAGAAAGACGAATTGTTGTTTTGCTGGACGCTAGTATCCCTTTTCAGAAAAGTCAAGATACACCTGCAAGTACAGTGAACAGCCTTAGAGCTTACTTCCAAGCTAGAAAAAGTGTGTTACAGTGAGAGAGAGAGGGTTATCTGTTTAGTCAGTTAAAAAGAAGAAGATAAAGTGGTATCTTCATAAACCAGCAGGTAAGATATGAGCGTCTTAAAAGGGAGAAAATAGGAAGTACCAAAGGGCTATTGAACAAAACAGAGAAGTGTGACAAGAGCTAGTGCCTGTAAGTTGAATTTGGACGCATTTAATACGACACACCTTTTAGCGGCGAGGATGATTAACAGCCGGAACAAACCCCGTGAGGTTCTTTATCCTCTGTCTCTTGCCATCTTCAGTTCAAGTCTTCATGAAAGATAGGACTTCACCAAATGTAAGTCACTGAATTAATCCAAAGACCGGCTGAATTAAATTCTACAGTTTGTATTAAACAAGCCAGAACAGACCTGCTGCTCATTCCGCCTCATAACCTACTGGAGTATAGATGAGTCTTTCCATTGCTCCCTCTGCACTGGGGCACTTGTGTCACAGCTCATGCCTACAGCAGGGCATTTTATATTGTCTCCTTAGAGGATGATGTTTTCTTAGCCCTGTCAATCAAAAGTTACAGTGGGAAGGAGCTGTAATCTCACCACGCTGCCTTCTCACATGATGGTAATTCTGATGGTCAGATTAGGGTCAATAACTGCAAGGAAATCCAGCATAGGCTGGGGATTTCAAAACACCCTACTCAAGCTGAAGTGCCTGTGTCTTGGGATGACTACCCTGCCCTAGCTTTAAAATGCTGCTAGCAGTATAACCCTGAGAGCAGAGGGGCCCACCAGACTGACCCCTTGACTCAGCAGCGTGCTTGCTGAGGTTTGCTGAGCTCCCTGCTGCCATGACATGCTTGCTAGCAATACCCAAAGCGGCCAGTGCAGCCCCACATAAATACATTGCAGCAAGCGCAACGTAGATGGGCCCAGAGTGGCTGGTCTCCACCGAGCGCCAGCGCCAGGGCTGAGCAGGCAGAGCCCCTGGCAGGGAAAACCCTCAGCCTGGCAGCACGCCCCAGCTTTGGAGCAGCACCTCCAGACTCCGGTGATTTGTTACATTAAGCAGTTTACATCCATCTGCCATAAACACGTTGGGTGAAGTTTTTTTGCGGAGCCTTTCTGTCGAATTCCCATATTYGGATACGTGCTATTGGAAGGCAACGGACACATTTTTCATGCCTTGTGGTCTAAATTTGTAAGTGAAGATTCAAAGGTGCCTTTGACGGCTGGGAATTTACAGCATTTTGGAAAACAGGTCATTAATCTAGGTGCCTATTTCTGTGCATGTGTTTCTAACTTTAGTCAGAAAGTGAAAGCGGTGATCTTCCAGTTTTGAAATGTAGAAGTAATGTGATTCAGGAGATCCTTCACCCAGCGAGCTATACTCCTCCATAATCTTCGTCTACAACGATCTTTTAATTCTGGGTTTCTCATTTGATTGGCCTGCAGTGCTGGATATGGACAACCTTCTGTCCTGGTTTCAGCTGGGATGATAGAGTTAGTTTTCTTCCTAACTCTATAACCTGGCCCAAAGGGACCAGGGGTGGAGATTGTAATGGATATACCTTTAAATTGTTGTAACCCATGATTCGAGTTGCATGTTATAGGAATTACTGTAGCAGGAACCACCTGAGCCAATGGAGGACAAGCCTTACAAGAAGCAGTGCAAGTGCAGCAATGACCCGACCTGAGCTGGCTTTGGTGCCTAATAACTCCACGCAACACACCACCTCTCCTGACCTGAGTGACCACCGTAACAGATGGAGCCCAAAGTCATGGACTAAATGGWCTCARTGGACATTTTGTGGAGATTTATGGACATTTTACAGACATTTCACAGGGGTGGTCCATAGACTAAGGGAATAATATCTGTGTATTATATCAAAGGATGGGAAGCAGGGTGGTAGTTAATGAGAATGTATTGCATAGTGTGGGACCTGAGCATGACGTAAATGGTATGGAATAAGGGGTGGATATTGTCCTGGTTTCAGCTGGGATAGACTTAGTTTTCTTCCTAGCAGTTGATACAGTGCTACGTTTTGGATTTAGTATGAGAATGATGTTGATAACACACTGATGTTTTAGTTGTTGCTAAGTAATGTTTACACTAGTCAAGGACTTTTCAGCTTCCCATGCTCTGCCAGGTGCACAAGAAGCTGGGAGGGAGCACAGCCAGGACAGCTAACCCAACTGGCCAATGGGGTATTCCATACCATGTGATGTCATGCTCAGCGTATAAAGCTGGGGGAAGAAGGAAGGGGGGACATTCGGAGTGATGGCGTTTGTCTTCCCAAGTAACCGTTACGCGTGATGGAGCCCTCCTTTCCTGGAGATGGCTGAACACCTGCCTGCCGATAGGAAGCAGTGAATGAATTCCTTGTTTTGCTTTGCTTGCGTGCGCGGCTTTTGCTTTCCCTATTAAACTGTCTTTATCTCAACCCACGAGTTTTCTCACTTTTACCCTTCCGATTCTCTCCCCCATCCCACCCAGGGGGAGCAAGCAAGCGGCTGTGTGGGGCTTAGTTGCTGGCTGGGGTTAAACCACAACACCTTCCTTGGGATATATGCCTTGGAAACTGTACTTTGTTTATGTCAGATCTACTCCCAAACTGTTTATGGTTTGGTAACATCTAAATGCACTTTTACAATGTGAAAACAACGCAAGGACAAATTTTGCACTTAGAAAACCTGTATACGGGAAAGTTTGTCTGGGAGGTGTTGGCCCTGAAGGTGCTTACAAGGTAGAGTATGCTGTCTTTAGGATCTGCTTAAATAGATCCCACAGTGCCTTGCTGGGTAACATTACGTAAGGACACTTCTTACACATTTCTTAAATTACCTATGAGGCTGTATATTGTGCATGACAGGGTCATTAACAACAAGCTCTAGCTGCCATCGTGTCAGCCTGCCCATACTGCCAGGAGATGGTCTGGTTTTTCCATTCCCTGTTGTTGTACAAAACTGCACTCACGGGAGGAGTCAAGGATACAAAATGCTGATGATTATTGTACCAGGGTCTGGTAGTCAACACTTGCTTTCCAGCAAGCTTTATCACATGGTGACGCACCTTGCCCCTACCGTTTTGAGCTGTGCTAACTGCTGCACACATGCACAAGAAGATGGTCCCTGCCTCAAAGTAATATGCAAATCCCAGCACATATTGAAACACAGTAAGGAGGAAAGGAATATAATGAACAGAGAGAAAGGGGAAAGATGCAGAAGACATGGTAAAAATTGAGGCTTGTGGTTAGCATAACAAGCAGAGGTCACAGTACACCAAGTGCCTTATCCATAGGCTAGTAGTTCAAAAGCTTCATGATTGTAGTGAATTTAGAAGGATCTGAAGGAGTACCTTTGTGATTTTGGCTCGATCTCTTCCCACAATCAAGGAGTGGCATGGGATGAAAGTTGAGGGTGTTGGAGGAAAAAACGCGCAACCCGGTATTAAAGGTTGGTCTCACAGAGAAGAGTCAGGGCTCAGTTATTTCAAAATGTAATTGAATATTCCGCTGGCAGATGTGGTGTTGAGCACAGACATCCCAGCTAGCTGTCTAGGAGCTGAGGCAGGAGAGAATTTCACATGGACAAGTTTAGCCAGCTGAAAAGGACGTGCTTTTAAATGTAGCCCAAGTATCTCTATTTCACGTTCTGCAATGTAAAGATACTTCCTAACATGCCCCCCCCCCCCCCCCCAAGCTATTCCCTTCTTTACCCAGCTGGGCAGGACTGAGCTGTGACACCCATAAACTGAAAAACAGGTCCTTCACTGAGTTGGATGCATTCGGTTTAACACAGGTGGAGGGACTCCTTGTCTTTGTATAGATGAGATGACCAATACAGCTGTATCATGCCTGATACAAAAATGGCATCATTGGCTAAAGCAATGGTGGGCTTGGAAGTGAAGCCTATGCCACAATCAAAAGACTGAAGGTTTGAAGAAGCTGAGGGATGGCAGCATTACTCTCAAGGAGGGATTCATCTCACTTCTCTGTAGCCATCTAAAAGTTAGGGTTTAATCCTGTCACAAGATAGGTGTCAATCGCTTTCTGGAAATGGCTGCTTCTCTCCACTACCTATAGAGGGAGTCTACACTCACCCTCTCAGACTAACTTTTAGACAATTCAGGTTAGATAAAATAAATCCCACTGCAGGTTTCTACAGAGGAGTATCCTGATGCTTTCTGTTGCTTTTCATTCCTACATACAAACCCCACTTCTATTCCATACCTGTTCTGGACAAAGACCTCAAGAACGCAGAAGCATTACTAAGGAAAACTTGCCAAGGGAAGGACTGGCCTTTTTTTGTGGAGCAGGCACTTACATTTCACAGGTTTACACCAATGTTTTCACTTATAAGCTTCCTGAAGTATTTCTTTTTGAGGCTAAAGCTCTCAACATACAGAACTTATGCATGTTATGTGATTTAAAAGAACAGCGATTGCTGGAGCAAATAATTGAATATCTGTTACAGTCTTAGCACAGTGGCAAGATATTTATAAGTGAAAATCCTTTGGGTACTTTCGGATTGGTTCTAAAAAAGTGAAATAAAAACAAAAAGCCAATGGCACGCTGACCCAGTTTGCTTCCAAATCAAACTTTTCTAACAAAAACTGCTCAGATGTGGCCAAATGACTTCTACTCATACGTGAAATGTATGTACGAGTTATAATCATCATGTGTGAAAACAGATTAAAATGAATGCTTTTAATTTTCTATACAATGTATGCTTTGAATGGCATTATTTTTTTAGTCAAGTAATTACAGGGTGGAGAGAATGCGTGGCCAATGGCAGCGGGTTAATTACAAGACCAAACACCCACTACATCTTGCTAAAAGAGCCTTGAAATGATTACACATTGTTGTAACTAATAGCCTAGTTTGGACCACTGATTGGAGAGCTACCCTCAACTTAAAAGAAATGCGTAACTTCCATCTAAGCATCTTTACCATTTTTACAAATAATGCTGTATACCACAGAGAGATTAGCTACATTTCTGGAGAGGGGATGTCAGTTTATTTACACTGTCCATTGACAATTTTACATAGACTCCGTTTCTTCCTTTCCCTTCTTATGGTCGGCCAATTTCTCATCTTCTTTCACAATACAGCAGTTTGGGAGAAAATACTTTAAAGTAGAGATCTGTGATTAAAAATAAAAACTATCAGAAAGCTTTTGTGGTACCTGCAGCAGCTCTGAACTTTGTTTTAACTGATTGCATTTTAAATTATACGGGATAAGGCCAAGAGAGATCATCTGATAATCTAACGTGTATACCAGCCATTAAATTTCTCCTCAATGCCTCTACATTGAGAACAGCACTCCCTGGACAATAAGCGTTTTCCAGAAAAGCATTCAGTATTCATCTGAGGATGAATCCAGGAGGATTCCAGTGTTAGGCTGACATCGACTGCAAACCTCTAACTGGGACCTGACCCTTTTCCCACGTGCTTCTGATTTCCAGGAGCTGTTCACCTGAAGATAAACATACATCTTGCTGAAGTCAACACGAATGCTCACATGCTGCAAGACAGTCAAACTCTCATCCACCTTGTTGAACGTGGATCAAAGAGCACACTTCAGTAAAGACAGGACGGAAGCTGTGCGTACTCTGAACCTACAAACACAGGTATGCCTGAGCACCCCGTCCAGGCAGAGGACCCTGCCTTGAAGCCWGCTGCGCAAGAAGACCTTCCAGGCTCTTTCTCCACTGCTAAACAGTCCACTGGACCATTTCAGCATCCAGATCCACGCCTTTGTGCCCGACCACCTGTAAGCTAAATTGTTAGCATGGTCTGGCTATGAACCGGGTAGCTCACTAAACAACTCCTGGGTGCAGACTAGGAGTCAGCACGTGCCAGGGACCACTCCAGCAGGCAGTTTGCATGCAGCCACCCTGTTTTAGAGCTAAAACAATTTAAAACCATGGAGGTGGCCAGGCTAGGTCAGTTGGCTGTAGGGCTAGAGAAAGGCCCTTACACTGTTTAGTTTATTAGTACAAATATAACTTGAGGGATCTTAATCCAAAAAGCATTTACCGATAAATTACTTTGAAAGATCTTCTATACATAATAAAAATTAAGCATCTTCCTTAAGGGGATTTTCCTGACAGTTTTTGTAATTCATCAATATATAAACCAAAAATAAGATACATTTATTAAGATAGCTGCCATTTATACAGTTTTGTGCTTCCCTCTCCCTAAAAATAGAGCAAGGATAATTGAACTGAAAACCTAAAGATTTCCAAAAACCAATTACATAACTTGCCACACTTGCCCTGTTTTCCCCTCTACTCCCTGCCCTTACTTATTTTTTAAAGAGGTCAAGGTTATTAAATATAAGCTCCTACATTCATACAGTAAGAAAAATGGGATCTAAACATACAGTAAAGATTTTTCATGCAGCATGAATTTGCCCACGTAGCCTGTACGTACTGTGTTTGTTTACCAATTAGGCTATGAAATTCATACTTTGATGTACACAGTGTGTGCAATTCATGCGGGTGAGATAATGSTGCAATGAAAAACTTCTTCTCCCTCCCTGACTCATGTGTGTTTATAGTGTCCAAAGCTGCAATCTTTACTCCGGCTAATTTATTTACCTCAGTGGGTGTGTTGTCTATGTAAGGACTGCAGTTTGATGACCCAGGTTTGCAATGTTAATGTTGCTCTAACATAAGCTTTTGCATTGCGTTACGCAAAATTACAGCTCCGATACTTCTGCTCTAGAAATGCATGCACACTTGGGAAGCCATGAGAAGGGTTACTTTAATAATTTCAGTCTTACCTATGAATTTATAACTTCCAACAGTGTGCCGATTTATACAGCGTGGCACTATACATCAGATGCATGCTGCCTCAGAAAATTAATGCTGCATTCTGGCAACCATATGGGCAGCTGGCGAGCGGCCAGGAGACCAGCAGAGCACGACGCTACCTTCACACAAACCTTCCCTACGCAAGAGAACTGTTTGCATGAACTGCACTGGCCAAGGAGCAGACATAAAGGGATCCTGTACGTTGTTGTTGCTTATAACCATCAGATCCCCCAGGGACAGATGTGTGCCAATATGATTAATGAGAGAAGCTGCACAGACACGACCCCCTTACGGCAGGTAACCACATGGGCACTGCACTTCTTGATGTCTCAGGGAACGGAGAGGATTGCAAAGGCCTCCTTGCATATCTGTGTTTCTTCTTTATGGATCTCTCTTCTAGTTGTTGCTCTCACCTGTGACAAAATTTAGCTTGCAACCTCTACAGGGAAGGGCATTTATCTTATTTGTTCTGTAAAATGCATATTATACTTTGAGTGCTGAACAAACAATCGCAATAATGGCTTACGGTAGCTTAGTTATCTTAAGCACCTTAAAAAAGAAAAGAACATTGTTCAGTAAGGAAAGAAGTAAAAAACATTTTTCATTATCACTTACAAGTAAAGCAGTTTTTGTTCCCTGTTGTTTTGCTTCTCTCACGCTATTATTTCTTATCAAGTATGTGATCATTCATAGAGTTAAATCTAACTCTGCCACCGGCTTCGGTGGGACTACCTACAGGAATGCTGGGTTGAACTGGAAACTCCTCAAATAGGATTCTGTCTTCTCACTGTGTAAATGATAAAAATCTCTGAAAGAATACAGAGGAAACTTTCATTTAATGGTTTCAAGTAACTTTATGCAATACCTTAAATGGAAGATGCCTTGACGATAGCTCAAACACACAATCCTGTTTATAATGTATTTTATGCGTATAATGCTTTCCATTCATAAATATCTCTGAATTTCTTTTACAACTGTTCACAGGAATCATGTCACTTGCTATGCTTTACAGCAGCTGTTTTTCTTCCCATTGCAATAGCCCTATGAAAAAAATAGGGATTGAAAGTGAAGCAGCACACATTTTCCACTGTAAACAAGCTGGTACACTATAATTTCATGCTTTAGCTCTCTGCACACTAGCTTTTCCAAGGAGATCAGGGCTTATGCTTTATCTCCCACAGTACAATCTCCMTACGCATACTGTCCTGCTGGTTCACTCAAACAGCTAAATTCTTGTCTACATTATGATTTTTCTTAAACCCTGATGCTGTACTAAAGCTGCTGCCGTTTGGCTGTTGATGGCATCAACTTGCTCTGCAGGTACAAACGGGCCTGGTTTCTTTCAATACTGCTTCAGCACTGTCCAGCTCAGTGCTGCTGCTGGTATCTGACCATCAGTAGCATTTCCATTGCTCCTGCCAATACAGAATACATTGTAGTGACTTGGGATTTCTGAGAAATGACATCCAAACATTATTAGCCTGCTCCAACTCTGCTCAGTTTGAGGGATTTGTTTGTTTCCAGACTGGAGTCTAGCTATGGTTTAGAAATGCTGACTAGCTGCATTTAAAATAGAAATAAATAAATTCACAGCTGATTATACACACCACGTGGGTCCAGCACAGTGATAATTTTATTCCAGGTGCTCCTCGGCATTTGAAAACCCAGGCATGCCAGCAATGCTAAATAAACTACTTTGGGTAGCCAGTTTTCCCAGAGCAACTGCCTCTTTTCCCCAGGAAAAACAATTTTATCTATGTAGCTTGTAAAAGCAAAACAGTAATCTATGCACACCCTGTACCTAAAAGTCTCCTTACTAATCTTGAAGTAATACAGCCACTGTTCCTCATCCAGTGTCCTGAACAATCCCATTTCACCAATACCCAGACAGAGCCAAGCATCCAAATCAGCACACCGCTCCACAAATGTCATCTGTGACAGAGCACGCAGCTATCTGCCTGGGTTGTGGACTATCGCATCACAGATTTTACATGGTTTCTTGATCTTTGCAGGCACTGCCAGAACATCCAAAATTATCTGGCAGCACACTTTCTGGATACGGAAAAAAAATCCAGCATAATTTTTTCTGCCTTTTATGTAAGAAGAGTTATGTTTGGGTTTTTTTTTTTTTTTTTCTTTCACTTCTCTCTACACTTTACTTCTAAAAGGAATAAAGTATAGTTTTAGGATTATGATATTACAGGAACTTGAGGTTGTGTGCCCCCCTCCAAGTTCTGCAAGGGCTTTCAGAAGGCCTTTCAACCCCTCCCAGGGTTTGGGACCCCAGGAATAGGATCTCTTCCGTCCTTGGAACTGTAAAGCTCTAATAAGGCACAGTTACAGATGTAGGGCAAAAGTGTAACTGACCTTCACCTGTAAAACCAGAACTGCTAGTACTTATACAGGAGCTATACTGCTGGATAAAAACAATAATTTAATTGCTTAATGTAGACAAGGCCTCTGAGGAATCTCCTTCTTCAAATAACCCAGCCAATCAAAACTTCATCAGCAAAACCCACTCATCTGAACTCCCTCAGCAAAGAGGAACTTGAAATACTTTGCCAGGTACACTAAAAAGAAACAGTATTTCCCCTTTTTTAACCACCTGAAGAAACCAAAAAAGATACACACTCGGATAACCGAGTTCAAATATGATTGTTCAAGGACTAAGTTTCAGAGGATGCCCAATGCAAAACAAACATGACTGTTGAAGTATCGGGATGCTTTACTCACTTCAGTGAGTAAAAAACGAAGCCGAACCCCCAGAGCTGTACCGGATTCCAGAGTCTCTACAATGGGCGATGCCTCTTACAGCCAACAGACACATTTTGTGAGAAACCACACATAAACTATGTATCTAAAAACCATTACAACCTATCTGATGCTTTAACTCCAGCTCAGGTTCATCTCAAGCTGCGGAAATTTCTGTCAGTACAGTCTTTTTAGACAATTCCTTTCACGCAGTGCTCCGAAAACTCTCCATAAACATTATTAAACACAGCAGCGCCCGGGGAAGCGGCGGAGCGTTATTCTCCTCTCTTTGCAGCCAGACGTTGAGGCACAGAAAGGCTAGGTGAGGGGCTGGAGGCCGCACGGTCGGCGGGCGGCACCGCTCCGCTTCGCAGCGGCCTTGACCCGGTCCCCCCGCCCCGGCCGTGCGCCCTGACCTCTGCCCGCGGGCAGGGAGGGTTTCGGGAGGGCGGGCTGGGAAGCGGGGACATTCCCGCCCGCCCTGGCGCGGAGAGGCCCCGGCGGGGCCGCGCCAGCCTCCGCCCGCAGGGTCTTTGTTCCCGCGGCGGCCCAGGCCCAGGCCCTTTGTTGCCCRACCGCGGGCCCCGCGCGGCAGCCAGGGCTCCCGCTACCGGCGAGGGGCCCTCTGCCGGCGACCCCCCCATCGCGCTCCGCCTGCTCCTGCCCGTGCCTGCCCCCCGCCGCGCCGACGGCCGCCGCGTGTCCCCGGCAGCCGCCCCTCCCCCCGCGCCCGTTCACCGCGCGGAGGCACCGGCCGCACCTGGACGCGCCCCGCCCCGGCCGTCCCCGACCCCCTCCCCGCGCCGGGGGGAGCGGGAGGGAGCGGGAGGGGAGGGGGCGCCCTCCTGAGGCGCGCGGCCGCCGCCGGCGGGAGCGCGCGCAAGCGCGCGCCCCGGGAGGAGGAGGGCGGGCGGCCGGGCGGGGGCGCGCACGGGACGGTGTGTGAGGGAGCGAGCGAGGGGAGGGCGATACCGGGGCGGAGAAAGGCGGCAGCGGCGGCTTCGCTCGGCTCAGGGCAGGCGAGCGGGGACAGACGCTGCCGAGCCGAGAGACACGGCGGCCGCCGCCGACGACGACTCGGGGCATCCTTCCTCCTCCTCCCCGCCCCCTCCCCGCCCTTCCCCCTTTCTCTTTCTCTCCTTCCCCACTGTCCTCCGGGGCCGATCGCTATCGGCGGCGCGATCCCGGGGCGTTTCCGCGGCGCCCGTGCCGGCAGCGGCCGAGGGGAGAGCCGGCCCCTCCCCTCCCCAGCCGGGACTGAGGGACCCCCCGCTCCGTCCCCGCCTCCGCCCCTCGCCGGGGCTCGGCGGAGAGGGCCCGGCCCCGGCTCAGCTCCCCGGCGGCGGGCTCGGCGAGGATGTCGGGCGGCGGCGGTAGCCGGGAGGAGGAGCGGCGCAAACTCGCCGACATCATCAACCACTGGAACGCGAACCGGCTGGACCTGTTCGAGATCAGCGACCCCACCGAGGTGAGCGACCCCGCCGCGGCCCCCCCGCCGCGGCCCCCCCGCCGCGGCCCGGCCCGGGCCGGCCGAGAGCGTAAGTGAGCGAGGGGCGGGGGCGCG